>VYXF01010295.1:152888-199265 GCA_013397295.1 Polioptila caerulea | reverse complement strand
TTTTTTTTTTTTTTTTTTTTTTTCCCTCCACTAACTCATAACAGGAAGAGTTATTTTACCTTATGGGCACTGATTTCTAGTCCCAGGTTGTTCCATTAAAGGGCAGCAGAGCAGCCAAATCCCAGTGAGCTGGTGCTGCTGAGCCCAGCCAGCCCATCTGTGGGTAATTTCAGCACTCACAGATGCACCAATAACCACTGGCAAAGCTGAACTAGCACAGGCTCAGAGTTCACTTTAGACAGATGTTCTGGCAAAGCAGGAGAGGTAAAATTAAAAAAAAAACAACTAAAATCCAATAAAAAATATCACCATTATCTACTCGGGGAGCAGTGCTTTGCCCTCCAATGTACTTGGAACAGGGAGAAATGGCAGCTTGTTCTTCAGTAAGTCCTCACATTTCTCCAGTTTCCCTCCCTGCTCCGGTGAGTCACTCCCTTGCTAGCCCACCTCATTTATTTATTTGGTTAGTTGCTTGCTAACTGAAGCTTATTTGCACTTAAAATAGTCATTATCTTCCAGCATATCTAAATAATTAGGCTAATGACAGCAGGTTTATTTCTGTTGATTCAATAATGCATCTCAGATAATATCACCATCTCCAAGTCTGCTCATTTAGGAGTCATTAATAAGGCCTTCCACCAAATGGCAGAGTTGGCTGGCATGCTGCATTCAAATAGAATAATGAAGATGCAGTTAGCTTTGTTTCATTTGCTCCTGAATTCTTATGTAAATGGGTTTTTCCTCCAGTGTTTCTCCATTATATCAACACCCAAATTTACTCTAAAAATGAATGAAAAACTGCCTTCTCTGTGTTCAGCTGAACTTAGGAATGCTGGAAAAAAAAGCAGCAAATAAATACTGTGGCCTATACCATACTCTCATATTAATGATATTTATTACTGATCATATTATTATATTAATTATAGCCACAAAACAGTGTCAGCCCACACCAGGTCACAACTACCTGGGCAGCAGAAGACACAAAGGGTTAAGGCTGGAGGTGAAAAAGAAAAGCCCATCCCCACAGATACCAAACTGACCACTCCTTGATCTTTGGCCAAGAAATCACCTAAAGATCATGAAAAACACACATTCAAATAACTGGAAGGGTTGTCTGACTATAAGGTACTTTAATGGTTGTTCCAGTCTTGGACTTATAATTGAAGTCATGAAACCATCCTCAGAGGCTGCAGGGACACAGAAGGGGATCTCCAAAACACACCAGGTTTGCTCCTGGAGCTCAGGAACTGCCAGCAAGAACAAACACACTGGGTTTGAAAGCATTTCCCTTCCCACCAGCACTGTATCAAAGCTGAGTGAAACTGCATCCCACATTACAGGACCCTGAGATGAGGTTTACCTGAAAGCCAAGGCACTGATCTTCTCCCTAAACATATCAATAAACCATTTTGGAATTTTAAATAACATGATCCAATTCAATTCAATAAAAAATGGCTTTCAAGAAAACTACTGCTACTGTAAAAAAATTAAATACTATTCTTTCATTATGATACCATGATTCAACAAATACATTTTAAAAGCCACTGAATATCAGAAATGCTGATTGCTGTCTTTAAATTTCCCATTATATATTTATAGGTACAAAATTTCTGTATACAAAAATAATATCACCAGGAGCCACACACACGATTCAGAAACACATTTCTAATGCCACACATCAGAGGAGCTGTTTTAACTGCATTGCATCAGTTTAAATCCTCTGTCCAACAACAATCACCTTTAGATGTTTATGAAAGAATACAAGCACCAGTGTTGCCACACATCTGCAAAGAGGGACATCCTGCATTTTGTTGTGTAAGAAATGCCATACATTAATTTGACAATTGCTCCTCACCTGCATTTATTTTTTACATCTGAACCATCCAGAGGAAAGGCTGTTGAATAGCACAAGAGCCATGCTTCTCATGAGTCACTGAGGGCACAGTCCCTGCCTTAGGAGTCAGATCATTAGAACATCAATATTCAAATCAGTATCAATAATAATTTCCCTCTATCCTTTTCTCCCCTTTCAATCACCTATCAATCTTTTCCCAAGGGCTGTTCCATGTATTCCCTGTCTTCCCTGCACAGCAGCTCCTGCACCCCTCTGATCCTTCCACCTTCCCCTGCATCACCTCTGTGAGACACAGGTAACCAGGATTTGGGTACAGCAGCACATGGAAAGCCAGTCCCCACCCCAGCAGAGACAGGGCTGTATTTTCTGTGTTGAGTGCCTTCTCTCAAAGTTGCTAAATATTCAATTTGCTTTTTCTGACAGCTGTCAAGCATCGAACTAATGCTGCTGAGAACTCCATCTGATGTTCCCAAAAAAAACTCTTCTGAGCAATAATAGTCACGCACACCCTCATCAAGGAAAGATTTCCATCTATTATGAAATTCTAAAAGGGAATTTTATTCTGGCACTTCATCCTTCAGCTTTCTGCACTTCCCCAGTCAGTTTTAATTCTGCCTGCTTGGAACAATCCTATCTCAACAGAAATGTGTGTCATTATTTTGTGCCTTTTACAAACTGCACACTATAGACTCCTATGGACTTCCCTCCATCAATCAGTCAATCCCCTTCACTGTAAAACATCACCATTTATTCATCCCAGTGAAATACTGGCAGATCCAGTGGATTCATTACACTTCAGCCTCCTGGCTCATGGATGTGCCCCTAAAATCTCCCCATCACTTCTCTCTGTGCTGAGATGCAGATCCTAATTTCCAGTCTCCATTACCAAATTGTGTCTGAGGCTGCTGCACTGTTCTGGGTCTGGCTGCATTTTCCCCCTGCCCTCCCTGTTTTTCTGGTGAATCCTCGTTCCTCAGCATAACCTATATCTGCTACTGCACTACATGTCCTTTTATCAGCAATGGCTGTATCTGCCACAGAAAGGACTGGGAGATCTTGATTCCATTCTCTTTCTTGAGTAACTATGTCATCAAATGGGTTTTGCCTTTCAGTTCAACTGTTTTGCAGGTGTTCCACTGATAACTGCAGTTCAAGCCCCTAATCCACCCCACTAAAGAACAGATCTTTGTATGAGAACCTTCCCAGCTTTGCTGCAGAGAACATTAGTCCTTGGAGTTTTGGAATTTGGCTTATTTTCAGGTTAGAATAGTCTCAGGTGACCTTTCCATACATTTTAGGGCTTTTATTCTTTCCATTCTGCACTATTAGCAATGAAACAATTATTTTGTTTTTCTCCCCTCTGTTCCTTCAGCATTGAACCCAGAGAGCCCATAAAGGAAGGGAAAAAATCTCCCCCTGGAATGCAGCATGAATCCAAGCAGGACTTTATCCTCAGATCTGAGGGAAGCAGGAGAAACATCCCACAAGAAGGAGAAGTGGGATGGAACAGAAAGAAGAGGAAGAGGAGGAATGTTCCTGGGAAAGACTGATGAAATCTCCAGAACAGTGCTTGGGATAATTTCCCCACTTTGAACAATAAAAATGGTCTCCCAAGAAGCCACAGAGGCAGTGTTTGGATACCAGGAAGGAGCATTAGTGAGGGGGCTGTTTACAGGATCTCCATCTGGGACCAGTGTTCTGAAAGAAATAATTTACTGACATCTGGAGACAAGAGCCACAGTCAATTTAAATATGGGCCCTTTTCTTTAAGAATATGAATCATGAAAATGTTGTCTCCTATTACATCAAAGTGTCTTTCAGGGAAAACTAGATGATGCTACAAATACCCCTAAACCTACAGAGGATCAGCCTATTTCATTTAACTGCACATCAGTTGGTACAAAATATTTTTAGCATTGCAACAAGTGAACCTTGGAGCTGCTTTAAAAGTACTCTCTGAAGAATGTTACTGCTCCCTCTCTGGTACCCAACAAAGCTAAGTAAAACCCAACTCTAATGTTATTTACCAAGTGACACAAATGCAGGTTTCCTGTGCTAGTTAAACATCACATCTAAATGAATATTTTTTTATCCACAACTTCTCAAACACAGTGTGTGCTGTTCTGAGCATACCTGTGGCTTGTAAATCTATATCCTCCTGAACACATCCTTAAATAAACATTCCTGAGTCAGTAATAGGAACTTCTATTGAGCTGCCATCAAATCACTTGTGTATTATCTGCTTTCATTAGTCTTAGTGGGTTTATTGTCTTATTAGCTCTTATCATTGTTTTATTTCTCCAGGTGAGTGTTATTTGAAGCCCAGTGATTCATGTATTCAGAATTTCTGCCTTGAATGACAAAGATACCTCCCTGAAGCTGATTCTGCCCTGATCCATCCAGCTCCTACTGTTAGATTATTCAACTGTTTCACAGAACTGATCCCCTCAAAGTGTGATTACAGCACACAGGGGAGTAGAGCCCAGTCCCAGAGATGGGACTTGTGCCACTTCATCATTTCTCCTCTACCTTTGGGTTGAATCCTCTGCAGATTTTGCTATTTGTGTGAGATTTTAGCATAATTCTGTTTCACATTTTTGCTGCTCAGTTTCATCCATGATGCTCCTGCCTCCTGTATGCTTTTCTTTACAGATCCCTTTTGTACCACTGGTGACCAAGGTGCCAAAAAGCTTGTCAGATAAAACAAGACCTGTTGCCTGCAGGAAAAGACTTGGAACAAGAAAATACAAATATTTGGAAACCATAACTCACGCTGAAATTTTCTTTTGGGTTTCAAGGAATCTGAGTGGCAAAGCAATTGATTCATTCTTCAACATCCTAACCTGGCTTACACAAAAGACAGAAAACCATCTTAAATTATTTTGTCTCCACAATTTCTATTACTTGTAGGCTGTGCGGATCTAAAAATCAATAGCACACAACATCTTGGTCTTGATAAAAACAGAATTTGTGAAAGATTTCAGATCAATTTTTTTTTCTCAATGTAAGCCAAATATATATATATATATATTTATAACAATGTCATTTAGATGTGCAAACTATCCTTCAAGGTAAGGGAAAATAAACCATCCCAAAAACAAACTATCAAACAAATAAAACCATCCCACCAGTGCTTCTCTTCTCTTTTCTAGGTTCCTCTGGGGTGCAGATGAGGAAAGCACAAACTTCCCAGTGAAGAAAACCAGGAGTTTTATAGGGTGTGGCAGGGGTAGGGTTAATTTTCATCACAGAAGCCCATGTGGGGCTGTATTTTGGATTTCTGACCAAACCACTGCTGATAAACAGTGTTAGTGTGATTGTCAGGCTATGGCTGAGCAGTGTTTGCACAGCATCAGGGATTTCTTTATTTTTTTTTCTCTTCTTCTTTTTTCTCACTCTCCCTCCTCAACCAGTGAGCTGGGGCTGCACAAGAATTCAGGAGGGGACACAGCCCTCCCTCTGCACAAGAACTCTGATCCATCTGCCCAAATTTGCCCTGATTAGTGTGCAATGGTTTTTGGAAGGTCCCAGACAAACTGCACTCATTAATACATTAACAGATGTAAATTTATTTCAACAGTGTAAGAGGTAAAGGGTTAACTATTTGGTGAGAAATCCCAAATTGCTAAACCCCAGTGGGACGTTCTAGAATGCTCCACAGTGCAGTGAGCTCCTAGAAAGGTCCACAGCCAGAAGCAGTTCTGGGAGGTGTCTCTCAGTTTCTGATACTAAACAGCCCTGAAGGAAAAGTAAACACTGCCAAACACAAATCTACTTTGCCAAACTCATGTTGTTTCACCTATTTAAATGTCTTAAATGATGCAGCATGAGGATAAACTTTTCACCTCAACAGCTCCTCCTTACTTCTCAGAGCTCTTCTTCCTCCCTGGAGATGCATTTTCCAACTACCCCCCCATACTCAAAATTTAACAACCTATTAGTTATATGATTTCAAACACATCTCCCAGGAGCATTAAATTTTTCTACAAAGGATGTTTATTGGTTGTGCCTGTGCTACACAGGAATTACAGTACAACACAGACTCGTGAACTCAGTAACTAACCTCAAATGTAATGGCAGGACAAAAAGGAAATGAAATTTTCCCCACCTCTAAATTCTTGCAATCCAATTCTCCTGTTCATTTCCATGAGCAGCAGCAGTAGAGACATTCCCCCACTGGAGCAGGACCAGGTTGTGCCCAGGGATGCTCAGCAGGACCTCAGATCAGGGCACAAACACATCTGTGGTGGCATTAGATGGGCTCTGAGTGCTCTGTGTGCAGGGACAGTGATTCCCCACTGACCACACTTGTACCATGAGGGAACACACCTGTACCCTCAGGGACCACACCTGTACCCTCAGAGCACTGCTGAGGTTCAGGGCTCTCTCTGTCCCTGGGCAGCCCCATCTGCCCCAGCCACACTCAGGCTGCAGCTGCAGGCAGGATGGAGCAGCCCTCACCGTGGCAGCAGCAGTGTTTCCTCCAGCAGCACACCCCAAAACTCAGAGCAGCCTGGCCAGGTTTTAAATTTGCAGTACTGAACTGCCCAAGTGCTTGCCGTGGTTGTACCTCCACCCTGCAAAACCAGAAAAAGTTTCAGAAGTCTGTAAGCTCTTCAAAGAAAAGAGGATCAAGTTTATATCTTCATTAAAGGATGGGGACACCCTTGACATGACCCAGATCATCACCAGGAATGTCACATTTCAATTAGCTTTGCCCTGTGCTGATAGGACTTTGCATATCACACACTTTCCATACACATTTAATAACTGCAGGATTTTCTTAAAGAAAAATTTCAAATTTTGATGAGACAGGAGGGAGCATGAAATTATAAGGTATTTTTCACTGTTAAATGAAAAAATCATTAACAATAAAAGTTACTGGATTAGAGGCAGAGCAGAGCAAAGATGGCCCAAGAACATAGGCAATGATTTGGGATTTGAGAAACATGAATTCAAATCCTAGCTCTGCTATAGCCCTTCTCCTGGCACATCACTCAGGCTGCTCAATTTTCTGGCTTCTCCTTCTGTAATAAAGAGATAATAGCACATACTAATCTCACAGGAATATTGGGACTTGATATCTCTTAAATGCCACTGAGCTGTGGAAATGAACTTGATCAAAACCCCCTTAATGCTGCAATCTGGAGAACATCCAGAGTGCAAACAATTGCCAGTGGAAGTATTTTGGGTGTTTACATGCATGTGGAAATTTTCATAAAGCCTGAGTAAGAAAAGGTCTGTACTGTGATGTTTATAAAGGAAGTATCTCAGTGGTGGCAGAAAACAGGCACTGTACAGTAAATTCACAGGCTAAGGCCAGGCTAGATCTAACCCCTAAGGTTTTTACTTGGTTGACTCAAAACACCACTTGGGAAGATGGAGAATTTTAAAAGTTCACAGAAGATTCTATCAGAAAGAAACAGGGACTGAATTCGTAAAAGAGAAAAATGAGAAATTGGGAAATTGTTTTGGTATTTCTTTACATGTACATTTGTATACAGCCAAGAATAAATTACTAATTAGTAATTTTAAAATTATTTAATTTTACAATTTTAAAATGCTAATTTTAGCTACAGAGTTATAATCTGTGATAATCTACAACAATATTTAAAAAAACCCCTCGTGTTAGGAACCTGCCTCTTGTTTTTAAGATGTCCTGTTTGATTCCAGTGAGCTTCATGCTCCTGAATCTGCTTTGAGAGAGTAACTTAAGCTGCCCACACAAATACAACAGTGAAACAGTGTAAAAGCACAAAAAACAAGGTAAACAGGGACAGTGTCTTCCTTTATTTCTGCAGGAAGATCATGGTTTCAGTGAACTGAGGAACAGAACCACCCAGATCAGATCAGTGATTCTCTGGTTTGTAGCCCTTTCACCATTTAGGTAATGACAAATTATAGCAATGGTTTTCACAGTGACTCCTATAAACCTGCTCCCACATATCTGCTCTTTTGTCCGAGATATTGGTCATTTTACTCATACAAATTTCACATTAATGATGGCAAGAAAAAAAACCCACAACATTTTCTTCCCCTGTGGGAAATGAAAGCTTGGAAAATGCAGATTCAGAAAAAACCCAAGCCCACCAAATTAAACAAAAGTAGTATATTTAGCTCCCTAAACAGGAAAGCACAAATCTAGTGAAACATATCTAACTAATGGAGAAGCAATATTACAAATCAGCCACCTAACACTGAATTACCTCACAGCAGCACGAGGAAAAAAAAAAAAATACAACACAGGTCAGGCTCAGCTACCCTAGTTAAGCTCTTTCTGAAGCAAAAACATCCATGAGAATATTCTGCTGCTCATCATTAGGAGCAGTAAATGCCTCGCTGCTCCTGGTCCATAATGAATTCCTACAATAACTGTAGAAGATATTTGAAGATATTGCAAAACAACAATGAATAATATGACAGTGGAGCAGATCCTAACAACTAAACAGTTCCCCATCCTAGCTCAGATAAAGTAATGGAGCAGAACTTACTGCATCATTTACGTTGTCTAACTACCATTCTTCATTCCTTTTTTATTGTAATTTGCACATATCAGTAATTCAAAGTGCTGCAATTTAAAAAATATTCAACTCTCTAGACTAATACTCTCATTCAGACTGCATCAGAATAGAGGGAGATGAATAAATAAGAATACTATCATTAGTTTTTTTCTTCTATATTTATTAGAATAAAATTATAATATTGTCTTATTTCTAAGAGAATTGTGGTTTTTAAAAATAGGTCTCTTTCACATTTTTATTTTTTTTCATGCCTCTCAGGTAGAAATCCCCAGATCACAGTAAACTCCTCAGACTCCTCCATGGCATGCTATGATGGTTTGGAAAATAGATTAATTGTTTTAACCATTTCTAAAGATGTGTTTAATGAGGGGGAAAACAGGACTCATAATGCCCTATAATATTTTCAATGCAATAACAACTATTTCTCCCTTATTTTGTTCAGCATGTTTACAATTCCAAGGAAAACACAGTTCACTCTAAAATTTGAGAAATGGGTTTTAAAAGCCTTTCCTTCACTGGCTTTATAGGCCCTTTCTGCAAGTGTCTCTGTGTCACTGCCAGACTGCTCTCCAAGGTGAGACTGGAGAGCAAAAGCCTTTCAGCATAAGCATCTTTACATGCAGCAGGGTTTAAAACATGGATAGCCATGGCAGACCTTCCAAAGGATGAAGATGTCAAATTAACATGAAGCAGCACTCCTGGCTCATCCTTTCTCTGTTACTTTAAAATCTCCTCGTCAAGGAAAGCTGTTACTAATAAACCAAGATCACTTAATTACAGTGTGTTTATCAAATTACGGACCAGCTGTTGCTGTATGCACAACCTGAAGACCCAGAAAAAGTAGAATAGGCAAGAATTGTATAAACTTTCTGCCAAACACTGAAACACTTGTGATTTTTTTTTTCTTTTTTCAGAGAACTCTGGTGCAATCCCAAAGGGAAATGTCTGGTTTGCCAAAGGATTTCTGTTTCAGGCAAGGGAGGTATGCAGGGGGGACAAAGCACAGCAATTCATCCTTCAGCATAAACTCAACTCAGAGAAATGCAACACAGTCCAAGTGTCCAGCCCTGTGAGCTGAGAGCCCTGCCAGCTCCCTGCCCACACACAGGGATCAATCCCAGCTCCTGTGGAGCAGTTTTAGCTGGGATAGCACAGCCTGAGCAGGTGCTGCTCCCAGCACTGCCCCTGCAGCATTCCCCCCACAGGGAATCCCAGTTTGTCTCAATGCAATGGGAAAACCTCTCCCCATCAGGGAATGAGTAAAGACTCTGCTTATCTGGGTGCTACATCCATTTCTGCTACAGACCCCCTGCCAGTCACTATTTATCCTTGATTTCCCTCTGTATATTTGGAACAATTCTATCTCCTCTGCCTGTCATGTTTATTCTCAGTGGTTTTCTGGAGCTCTCTTCTCTTGCTTTGTTTACTGGTTTGCTCAGTGCACTGCAGCTTTGCTGGAGTACTGGAGGCATTACTGCACCATTAACAGAAGGTCAAACACCTAAATTCATAGGCTGTGAAACTGAATTTTAAAATCCAGGATTTCTCTGTAGCCAGGCTGTTAAAACTAGACTTACCTCAACATATTTCTCTATCAAAATGAAACAGGAAAACACTGCAAAGCAACTATAGCTAGGAATTGAACCAAAATTCAGCTGAAGGACACTGAATACAAAATTTGATTATTACAAGATATTTTTGAGAAGGGGCAGATATTTGTTTCAATGTATACAATTCCAGCACCTTAACACCTGCGTGCTGGACTGGAATTTCTGGTTTGAATTTTTTTTTTTCGGGCAGGGAAGGGGATAGAGCATTTCAGCAGTGTGGTAGCCGTGCCCTGTGTCCCGGGTGAGGAGGGCATCCCGCCCAGGCAGATGGAGCTGCCAGGAGCCAGCTCCATCCAGAGCTGTTTCCAGGCAACACTCGAGGCTGGGGCTGAGCCTGCTGCCACAGGGACCCCTCGGCTGATGGATAGTCCTGCTGCTGGGTGATGGGCACCAGGGAGAATAACCAACAGATGATGCACGTGGAGCTCTGGGAGTGTTAAACCTTCCTTGGGTTCCAAATGAGCATTTTCTTCTTCTTTCTTGTTGTAGGTGCCCAAACCTCTGCTTCAGCTTGTTGAGGGAAAAATGAATATATCTTCCTGGAAACTACATTTATAGCTACTGAGGCACTGTGTTCACAGCCAAATTAATGTGAGCTTCCTCAAAACATGCTGTGATTATCTCAGGGACTGCTGTGTCCCCTGGGTTGGAAACCTCAACCTCCTTCGTGCAATTTTTACCAGAATTTTTCTAACAAAAGCTGTCAATTGCATCAAATTCAGCTAAGGGCTGAAAGGTTATTCTGTGCTAGAAAATACAGTTCGTGACAGAGGAAAAGCTAAAAGCAACAAGCATGCTGAGCACTACAGAATTGATTTAAATCTATCCTCAAGATGAACAGGCTTTTTTTTCATCAAGTAAGCCAGGCAGTCTTTTTGAAATAATGAAATCTTATTTCAAAGACATTAAGAGGAAGATTGTGTTCACTGTAAGAGAGAGAATAAATGCAAAATTCTTCTTTTTTCTAGCAAGGACTGTGTGTCTAATTTTTTCAGTGACATGAAACTTTGTGTGTTGGGGCAGAACTCAGCTTCTCACATTAACACAGTGGAACAAAAAAGTGAACGTAGTTTATTATCTTGTCAATACCCATGTGCAACACAGAACAAAGAAGAATGTAATTAAAAATGTATATAAAGCAAAAATATACTCAGCCTAATACAGAACAAGCTGTGCTCATTACCTAATACAAAACATCCAAGAACTGGAGTTTATTTTAAGCAGACAATTATTAAAAACCTGTTTAAGAAGTATAAAATATGCATCTATCACGAATCACAGAGTTTTGTCTGATACTTGTTTACTATAAGCATAGAAAGTCATATCCTGGATAAAGAGTGCTTAATCATTATTCCTTTTATGTATGTGCTACAAAGAAAAGCTTTACTAGAGAATAAATTCCAAGTAGGAATGAGCAACAAGTGTTTTGGACGTGAAAGCCTTTTCTCAGAAAGGGAAAAGGCAAAAAATTCATCAGCACAAATACTTTTTCACACGTCCTAGAAGTTTTGGAGCTTAATTCATGAGATTCCCTATTCTGACTTTAGAGAGAGCATTTTCTAAAGGAAAGCATGATGAATTCATTAGCCATAGCTGTTTCGAGGGGAAAAAAGTGTCTGTGACTAATCTGCACACAAAGTAACCAGCCAAAGGTGACACAAACACCACAGTGACACAACCCGAAGACGTACAAGGGAAACACAAGAGAAAATCACTTTAACCTACAGCCAGAACCAGGCGAGATTATTTTCTAAGCATGTCACTGCTCACTGAGGACTAAAAGCCCTCAGACTCTGTACTTGTTCTCTCTTAGTCTGGGCATGCAGCAAGCTGAGAGTCCAAAGGATTTCTGCATTAATTGTGACAGCACAGAAGAGATCCCGAAAAATCAACAAGCAGGACAAAAATCAGGGACTTACTGAGAGGAGGCTCCGCTCATGGAAACAATAGGCACCACTTGCATGGGGCTTCTGTGGAGTTTCCTGGGGAGAGAAAAATACATTCTTATTGGGAATGAGGGACTCAGGGCAGCTCCTGCTTGTTCCCTGCACTCATGGAAGGCTTTAAAGAGTCAACAAAAAATCCAATTGCTAAAGCACTGCTTGGGCTGTCACTGCACACACTCTTGGGTCAGAAGTGCATTTTTATTGTAGTACAAAGCCAAAGAGCAAAATCTGGTTTTTGATTCATAAGTGTGATTTTTATTATTTATTAAACATTCCATGGACAGTGAATACATTCAGACAGTCTGCAATGCATTTGAAACCAAAAATCTATGTTTTCATTGCAAATTTACCCACTAAAATAGACATTACTAAGCTCTAACTGTAAATTTTCCCTAGCACAGGTTTCTGCTTCAATAGGAACACACCACTGTAATTTGCTTTTCGTTTATCCTTCAATTGAAAATTTGCAGCATTTTTGCAAAAGACAGATTATCATGAAATGTAAAACCAAAAGGGGAGCATTCAGAATATAATTTACAAGCACATATTTGGAAATTCCAATAGGGTAACTCTCTATTCCATGCCATTCTTTCTTATTAATGATTAGCTATGACATGTAACATTTTACTGAATTATTCACTGAATTTTAGTAGGTACAGTAAGCTCAGCCATGTTTTACCTAACACGTTCTCCCTATGGGCATTTTTCATTTCCACAAATGGCAATATGTACTCTTTGATACAAATACTCCTAAAAATGGAATTTTTGTTCATATTTTGAGCCTCCAAAGATAATACACACCGAGCATATAATCAAATCATTCTGTGAGTACATTTAATATACTTTTTACCCACTTCAGTAACATTCCCAACAGTAAACATATTGGGTATTTTTTCACAAAATATCCTGCCCCTTATATGTGGTTTCACTTCGAACAAAATAAATGAATAAACAAATAAATAAACAAATAAATCAGCAGAGTTTCTTTCTAATGCAACCGAGGGAAAATGGGAACAAGAACCACCAGTAGCAGAAAGGTCCCAGCTCTGTAAACATGTCAGGCAGAATTGCAATGATCACACACACTGATAAAGAACTTCAGAGTTTGGAAAGGTGAGAAGCAGGAACAGCAAATACACTTGAATTTCTGTCTCCCTGGAGCTGGGACTGTCCCTAGGGGAGCATCTCTCAGAGTTAAGGACTGACTTCACAATGAGGCTCTTAGCAGCAATGGCAACTGCCTGACTGCCCAAATCCTCCCAACAACCAATTTCTGAACTGAACGCACAAGTTCCTTTTTATTTATGTGTTATTGGGCAAAAGCAAGAGTGGCACTCTTAGAAACTTTCACTTTCCACAGATTTCTCTCCACCTGAGGGAATCCCCAGCCCTGCTGGGGCACTGCAGCCCCCTGGCCACCACCAGCCAGCTCCTTGTGCAGGGCAAATCCCACAACATCCATGACATTCCACCACCACCCCCTCAGCAGGGCACAGCTTCCAGGGCTTGGACAGACCTCTAGCCGAAATTGTGTGTCTCACTGAGTACTCTGAATTTGTTATCCAGCTGCCCAGGCAATACCTAAACAACAGGCAAGTTTTCAGGCAGATTCACGAGGTTATACAAAGCAATTTTCAGTAGAAGGAAATACTGGAAGGGAGTAGCTGGAAAATGCCAGTAGCTTTGTGTGAAAAACCCCTACTATAATTCTGATAAAATCCTATTTACAGGCCTCAGGATAACCTGGTTGGCTCTGGACTTGGGAATTGCACCTTATTCTTTACAATGACATGAAATGCCATTGAGAACTGTGCACACAACTTCAAGCAATCCTGTGGAGAAGCACGACATGCACATTTCCAGTGCTGTATTTCCTCTTCCACAACTGCCATAAATTGTGGCAAAACAAGAAACAGGCAAGTTTTGCACTCCTATGACTCAGAAATAAATTCCCAATCAGCAAAGTTTTGCTTGCAGCTGGTAGTACAACATTTACACGTGACAAGCACACAAAGAACAGCAGAACCCTTCTGCAGAGTGACCACACTGCTCCTGCCCTGCTCAGAGACAAGGGAAGCTGGAGAGGCAGCTGCAGGAAGCCCAGCTGAGTGTGTCTGGAGAAGTTTGGCAGACATGATGATCTATTAAGATTCACTTCAACATGAAAAAGTGTTTCCAGGTGAAAGTGTCAGTACTGAGACAGCCCAGGGGTTTGTCCCTTGGGGCAGCAGCTCAGGCAGCCCCAACAAGCCAAGGCTGTTCTGCAGGGGGCACTGAGAGAGAGAGCCCCAGGCCATTCAGGCTTCATAAAATATCACCAGACCCAAGCATTCCAAGAGTATCCCAGACATGTTTTTATTTTCCAGTAGAAATGGCTTCGTTAAGCATTATATTAAAGAAAAAAAAATAATAACCTAAAGCAATAATAAAAATCACTACTAATACATATATACAATTACTAAGTCTGACTTAACATCTACTGCTTCAGACCTTTATCAAAAGCCTATGTCTAAATTTATCTAATCTGATATTTTTTAATTCTGTTCTAAAAATGCAATTAAACAATGATATCTATTGCTGCAAGTTAAAAGTCATTCCCTTTAGATAACAACCAAATACAACAAGCAGTGAGTTCTGCCATCATTAGACTTCTAACCATATTACTTCTATTTTGAGGCTTTTTTTGTTTGGTCTCAGTTTAATTTCCTGTCAGCCTTACAAGAGATTTCTAATGTTTGGGCTGTAGGATATGCTCTGATTAAAAATAATCTTCCCAATTACTGCCTGGCATGACTCTACTGCCACATGCACTCTGCCACTGGCTTCTGCATTTCTGTCAGCAGTAATTGTGTCTGTAGCTTCTAACTGTAAATGAAAACCCAGGGGGCATATTTGGGTTCCAGTTTCCTTTGCCCAGCCATATCTTTTAATTTGCACTGTCTGTCAAAAGGAGATGTTTGTAGGCACTAAAAGGAAAATTCTCAGAACATCAGGTTAAAAAAAGGGAAAAGGAGAAAAAACAAAATTCAACTGGAATATGATAAACTACATTTGATATTTATGCCAGGATACTCAACACAGAGCAGCTCACTGCATTGATTAGCCTTAGAAGAGGAGGACTGAAACCTTTACTGAGCATTTCTAGCTGCACTTTATTACCATTAAATTTAATCCTGAATCTTAAGCATCACCTTAGTATGGTGCTTNTTTTTTTTTTTTTTTTTTTTTAATTCAATCATTACAATGAATACTTTACAGAATAGCATTTCTTATCACAATGGAAAAAATGACTATTTCTCAGGCTCTGGGCCCTGGCCCAAACCGTGCTGCAGGGTGTCCCTGTGCAGCCTGGCTGACCCTCAGACACAGCTCTCTTGGACTACACTGCACCCTCCCTCCAGCCTCTCCATTCCTCTGGGCACTCCAGACCATTTTCCCCCTGCCTCCATCCCAAAGGGCTGCTGCTCCTGGAGTCCCCAGCTGCCCCCTGGGGCTGTCAGTGGAGCTCCAGTCTCAGGAGCTGGCTCTGCTCTCCCAGAGCTCCTGGCTCTGTCCCTTGGGAGCTGCCATTTCCCTCGGGCCCGGGGACACCGGCACTCAGACCTGGCCCTCAGAGCAGCCACAGCCCCAGGGATGTGCTGGATGCATGTTCAGAGCCTCCCGGGGTCCCTTTGCCTCTCAGGAGGGATGGAAAGGTGGCCCCATATCCGCAGGGAATGCCCTGTGTGACAGGGGCAGGATGGAATCAAAGAGCCCTGGTCCTTGGAGGGAGAACCTCTGGAAGGACAAAGCACCAGGCACAGGCTGTACCTGGTAAAGCGGGCACAGAAGAAACTCAAGGGGGAGAAAAAACATCTGCTACAATGTCAGGAAGGAAGTTTTGTGTGGAAGGGGAAAAGCACAACCAATTCCACGTGAAAGAATGCACACGTGGGATACTGCAAAGGGTAACAGCATGAACACTATTGGGAAGACAGTCACAGTTATTGCTGGAAGCAAAAATTTACTATAAAATGAAGAATACTGTAAAGTCATCTGAAAATAATTTTCTATGAAGTCTCAGTCTCTGGTCTTTCAAAATTAAGTAATTTTTTGTCTCAAAATGAAAATGGCAGACAGCAAATTTGGAATCCAAGGGATGCAGAGAGCATATTTTGTACAAAGGAATCATGGAAGTTTTCTTTGTGATACGAGGATAAACACTAAGATTTGGTGAATGTGAGCAGGGATTTTTCCAAATACCACTTAAAATTGAATAGCTTCTCTTGGCACTAGTACTGATTTGAAATATTAAATGCTAATGTTAGTACCCTGCCCCGTGTTTGCTGGTTGATGCTCTGTTCTGTATTGTTTATATCTGTACATGAGGGGAGACACTGGAAAGGTGAGAACAGGCTCGATCTCAGCTCTCTCCTGAACCTTTGGCACATCCCTCCAGGTGTAACCTTCCCTTTCTAGGGCTCTGCCCCTCAGTGCATATTACGTGCAGCAAAAGCCTGTAACAGATAAGGACTTCAACACATCAAGTGAAAGGACTGTGCAGTGGAGACTGTGACCACCACTGCCTGCACAACTGCATGGTGGTGCAGAGGAAAAATGGCACAGATCTGTTAAAATATGATAGTTAAAATATTGTACAAGCTGTATAAGAAGTCCTTTGTGCCCCCTCTGAGCCCTCAAGGGCAGCAGGGCTGCACATGCTGCAGCACAGAACTAGACTGTGATAACCTCAAGCTATCTTTGCTTCTATTTCCATATCTTACCTGAGATAAAACCATCATTTATCATGTATATCCCCCTACTTGTGGCTGAAACTGCCAGCAGGTTTAAATAAATACCTGCTTTTTAAAAAAAGAAGTAATCCACTGAGTTACAAAGGTTTCTCCTGTGACTGAGGCCATGTGGGTGTTTTTGCATTTATTCAGCATAAAACCTGTAGCATTAAGTGTGGCAGTAAACATATCATGAAGGTGAAAGGGATGTGGGTCTTTTACAAAAGGATCCCTCAGAATTTTGGCAGCAGAGACAGAGTCTCATCTGTGGGGCACTCAGCTCCTCTGTCAGTGCAGGGAAGGAGAAAGCCCAGGGCATCGAGTTTCTCCATCCCTATTGTCATTGTGACTCTTAGGAGACCCAGAACTTTTCTTCACATTTTTTGGGGTGGTTTCTCCCCACTTTTCTGCAGTACAAACTGTTCTGCCACATGAGCAGGTAGAAAATTCCACCAGCAGCAGCAATATTGCTCCCATGTTAGCCATGGTAACACACGGCTGTGCCTGCCAGACTGAGATCATCCATCACAAATTCCAGGGAACACGTGCTCAAACAAGGTGCAGAAATAACAAAATAATTTCAAAAAGGCTACACTGTCCTCATCTGACACTAGAGAAGTCACCAATGCCAGTGGTGACTGAATACCTTGCTCCTGACAAACACTAAACAGCACCAACATTATACTCCCAGAACAGAGGTTTTGCATTCTGCATTTGTAAACTAGTGGTCCTCTCATCTATCACAGGCCAAGAAATAAATCACACCACTATAAGCAATGCAGTTTGGAAAGAAATATCCCATGTCGAGAGAAGAATTGTAAACTTACCTACTTTTTTTTTTTTTAACAGAAATTTTGACATTGCTTAAGAACTATAGCTGTTAATAACATTTGAAGTCAAGGACTAGAATAAGAAAAAATAAAAACAAACCACAGCCCACCAGTTTATCCAACAGCTTTGTGATTTAAGACATAATTATTCTTAGAGAAACAGCACAACCCTAGGCTATATTTCTGAGCCCTAACAGAAAAATAACAGAGGGTCCATCACATTACACAGACTGGTGCATGTCTCTTGTCAAAAAATAAAGAAAAAAACCCTGATTTGGTAGACACACCCAATTTTCTGATCCAAAGACATTTTTATCACCACAGAAAATACAAGCATTATTTCACACCCTGGTGACAGAAGGAGTGGGATGGATCAGCTGAAAAACACAAATCTTCAGGAAAATGGACTTTTGTAAGGTCATCAGGGCAGGAAAGGGTCCAGCCTTGCCCCAGATATCACATAAACCATGCTAGAGGCATCCCCAGCCCGTGGCACTCACCACAGGCCACTGCTGCAGAGAAGGGGGAAGTTACTGCACCCTTTGCACAGGGGTATCATAGTTTTATCAAAAGGATTCTTATTGTTTATGAAGAAAAGATATTTCAATCTGAAAAAGAGGCAGAAATAAAATAATCTAAGCCTTCCATGTTTGGAGATTTACTCCTGTTACATAAAATAACTACAACTGATTTCAAAAGACAAGTCAGTGTTTGTTTTACACAACACAGGAGAGCCTTGGGCTGAAAGAATTATTTATTGTTGCTTCCAGCTGGGTGTAATTTGACAATGATTACAAAATGTCAAGTCACAAGTAGGGAGAAGTCCATGCAGATCCCACACTGGAGTTCAAGTGCTCTCCTCTGACTGGAAGGAAAGAAGGGAGGAAACTCAGCTGTGTCAAGCAGCAGATTTTCCTCAAGAGTAACACAACTTTCCATGGGAGAAAAAAAGGGCAAAAAAGTATAAAGGATGCAACCCATAGACCAGGCACAGAGAAGACACCAGTGAAAAACTCGTAGGGCCAGATTGGTTATTTGTAAATACACAAAAAAGGTGAGGTGTTTATTAACTAGAGTCCTTCCAGCAGAAAAAGAAACAGATCTGTAAACAGCACACGTTTCTGAATGACCAGTTCCACACATGTTTTTCTTCCTCCACGACCTTCCCCAGCATCCCAGGGATATCACAGACTGCAGGTAATGGTACCTCCTCCACCACTCCCAGCTCCAGGAGCTTCAGCCCAGCCAAGTGAACCCTGTGAGATGAACCCACCCCTCACTGGGAGCGGGCAGGGGCTGCCAAGGCTGGGACTGGAGACTGCCAGGGTCTGCAAATCTCTCACACAGCATCCGAGCCCGACACTTAATATTCACACTGGATTGCAAGCTATGTACTCAAGGATAAAGCTCAGTAATAATAAAGATTCACAGTCTGACAGGCTCAGCATACAAATTCTCAGTGCGGAGCTCACTTTGAATATTTTTTTTTTATCTTAAAAGGAATCATGAATTTTCCTCTTATAAAAGAAACAACAGTACTTCCCATTTAGTGAGGGAAACAATTGAATGAGAAAAATATCATTTTAGTTTAAGTTTAGATATTGGTGAAGAAGCACCAAAATAAATATTTTATTTCAGTATCAGAACACTGTGTCCCCAGTCCTTGTCTTGCTCATCAGACACAGGAATACATCAAATAAGCTATGCAGTTTCTTTTTTTTTTTTTTTTTGCAGGGGCAAATCCTTTCAGCCAGAAATGCACTACTTTAAATCATTTAAGAATTTGCCCACATTTCCAGCAATTTAGAGCTTGTATTTAGTATGTCAGCTGTGAAGCCAAAATCATTGGAAATATTTAAAACCTCAATATATGTTACTCAAACATGGTACCTAACCAGTAGTCCCACACTGGGTCACCAATGAACAAATTTCTAGGTGCTGTTTAAACTTCATTCTACCCTTCAGTCTCAGACATATTTTATTTTATATTTTATGCAACACTGCTTGTACTGTGCTTTGTACAGTAATAGACTAACTGTATATTTTACAGTGGCACTCTAAAGTCATAGCCCATTTTTTTTATTTTTCTACTTAATGTTTATTTTATGTTACAACAACCTGGCAACTTGCTCCTGGGGTGGTTTGGCTCTTTTTCATCTATTTTTTATGTAAATGTAGGAGGTGGTTTAAAATTAACAAAATTATAATTAAATGCCTGATATTTTTCACACTGAAAATACTGTTACTAAACATTAGCTCCTCTTAGACTCTTTTGCTTGGTTTGTATTTTGCTTCAAATGTCAACAATTCTATTACTAAATCTACATTTTTCTTTTAAAATCACATGGCATGCAGCTTAACTCCATCTCCCTAAATCACCTTGTTAGTCATACTTTGCTTCATTACATTTCACTGCCTTTCGTATTTAAATTATTCCATTTCTTTCCCTACTCCCCACATTACTTTGAACATGACAAGTCTCACTTTGTGCAATGATTCCTTATATTGCACCCTCACAGAACTCCCTCTATTAACACTTGATCATTCCCCCTGCAAGTTTTCCTGCAGAACTGCCTTCCAAATTTACACATTCAGTCCCATGCCTTCATTTCATTTACATTTCATGAGCACAAAGACAGTCAGCACTGCAAGGAGCCAAACTGTATTTGCTGCATCACAAACCAAGGCATAAACACTGAACTCCAGGCCTTCACCAAGAATCCCATGTGCCTGCTGGAGTTGCAGGGATGAAGCTGGGAATTCTGACTCCATCCCTGAGCCCACAGCCCCCAGCATCAGAGATTTTGTGGGACACAAGATACAGAGGATTGAGGCACAGTGGAGTTTGGCTTTTACCATGAAAATGGAACTATTTTCAATCTACAGAGGGAATAAGCAGCTGAATCTCCAGATCATACAAATATGATTATTATGGCATAAACTGCTGCTCATTCTTACTCTCTTCTTGACCAAAGCTACGTTTCTCAGGGATTCCACTCACAATCAGCATTCACTTCTCAGACTCAATGCAGAAATGAAGCAATAGCTCCTCTATTCCCATAAAAATACTTTTCTTCACAGATTTCTTAATTGAGCCCTAGAAAAGTTCATCTCCAATGCTAAGGAATGGATCAACATCTCTCTTTAGAGAGTGCAGATATGGAAGTGCAGTAACCTGAGCTCAAACTGAGGATGAAGTGGTGGAACCAACACTAAAACTGGACGTTCCTCAGAGCTGTCCTCCCTGCTGCTTCCCAGGAAGGGTGTGGGAACAATCCTTCCTGCCAAAACTGGTGCTCAGGACACTCCCCAGTACTGGCAACTCAGAGGAGACAGAACCTTCTCCAAGCTGATGTATCCTCTGCCCTTTGGCTTCTGGAGCTCAGTCCCTGGGGCTGGGCAGTGTCCCTGTCCTGGGGAGTGAGGGGTGGAGAGCAGCCAGAGCCAGCAGGAGCTGCCACAGCCTCCAGAGCAGCCACCAAGTGCCCCAAACTGTTGGCCAGCTGTAATAGCAAAGTTATTATTTCTATCTGCAACTCCTCAAGAGTTCGACTGGATTCAAAAAGCTGCCATTTTACATTTCCCAAAAGCACAAATCCCAGCCTCAGTCACCCAATCTTGTGGGCAATAACCAAATCCTGCCTGCCTGCAGTGTAAGGTGTCTTCATCTTTCCAGGGGTTAAGAGAAATTGGTGGAAGGACTAGGGGGCAACTGCTTGCTCCAGTAGAATTTTATTCCAAGTCAAATTAAAAATGCCTCAGTATCTTGTTACAGAAGGCAATATTTTGGAAAGCATCAGATACTCACTGCTGTCAGATAACAGATTGTCCAAAGGAATCATGGCCATTTTTATACATATATTTTTTTTTTCAAATCTTATCTAGTAAAATATTTTGGAAATGCTTTTGGAGTTAAAAAAACCCAAGCAAAAACATTTTAAATCATGATTGAGATCTAGCCTACTAAATCAAAACAATATTAATTTCTTTGCTCAAAAATATACCTTCAGAGTTCATAACTTGAAAAGTCTGTGCAGGAAGAAATTATTCAAGTCTCAGAGCAACAACTCACAGAGAACTGGTAAAATGTCTTTGTCCTGTTTAAATATCAAAGTTCCTCTGGGTATCACTTAGATTTACCCATCATAATTCAGATATTTGTGAATAATTCAAGATGTTATGCTTTAACTTCTTTCAGCAATTCCCTTGAAGAGGAGCACTAAGTAAGCATTTCTTATAAGTTATAGCATGGATCAATATAATTAATATTTTGATGTACTTTACCTGTCTTACTGTTTGCTCTTGTGATATTAAGTTGGTATTGAATAAACAACACACTCAGCTAACTTGTTCTACTTTTCAAAGATGCTCCAATATATGTAATTGCTTTATTTGATTTATTGTTGCATCTTTACTTAAGTTACATACTCTGTTAACGTGCCATCAATGGAATTAGCTGGTTCTTACTAGGAAACATTTTTTTAAGCAAGCCAGCATTTTTATTGCAAAAGATTATGCATTCTTTGGAATCAAAATACCCTTTTAATTTAATGGGTATTTAATGGTGGAAGTAGCCTGCTTCATCTTTGCATGTTGTTCTTGGCATGCTGAAGCAAACCAGAGATGATGTGCTGTCATCTAAGCATAAGAAAAATGGTAGCACCCCACTAAGAAAACTTAGAGGTGACTAAAGGCACAGAAAATCATACAAAAACAACAACTCAAGTATGCCCTTGTTTTTCAAATAAGAATTCAGAGAAAGGCTCTGTCCAAGTGACTGNGACTAAAGGCACAGAAAATCATACGAAAACAACAACTCAAGTAAGAATTCAGAGAAAGCCTCTGTCCAAGTGACTATAAATTATGTATTAAGCTTACACAATTTTGAAATTAAATCCAGCAATATGAAGAAAAGATTGATTTGAGCTTTTCTTATTCGCTAATAGTGAAGAGTTAAAAAACTTTACTTCATGAAGTAAATACACATCTTCTTGGGTAGAAGGATGAAGAACCAACACACAGCTGGCATTCCTGAACTAAACTTCATTTCTGCTGCCCACAGCACTGTACACTGATGTCCTTTAGGAGCTGTGCTTGTCTGCTCTCCAGACTCACAAAAACAACACTCAAGGTAAACAGGGGTAGGGACACAACAAGTAAAACAAATCTCTAAAAACAGACAGAAAATTACTTGTTTATACTGCCTTCCCTCAATAATTTGCATTCATGAAGGGTATGAATTCTGACTATTAATTAGAGTGGCATCTGTCTCTGCCCCACTGGCAGGAGACCAGGGAGCACGAGCAACGTTAGCTGCTGCTCCAGGTGTGCAATGACTCAAAACTCATTTCTGAACAGCTCCACCACAGAAGCAACCATTTACACAGAATCAGCTGGCTCAAACACACCTCCAAGAACCTCCATTCAGGGAGGATTTGCAGCACATGGAAGCATTCTGGACGTATTTTCCAAACTTAACTTCCCTTAGCAGAACAGCTCAGCAATGCCCTGATACCAACTGATGTACACGAGGCAAAAGCTCCAAGCCCACAAACCTAACACAGGCATTATTCCATTTATTCCATAAATTACCTGGCTTTAGGAAAGCACACACCTACTACAGAGTCTGAAAGGAAATTGATGGCATTATATGTAAAACCTGTTGCATTTCTGAAAAGTTCTGAAAACACAGTAATAAAATGCACTGCTAAATTTTTAAGACCTATAACTTAAAAGTGAACTGTGTCATATGCCTCAGGATTGGATTTCTCAGTACTTTTTGTATTTCCTACCTTATTCTTTTATTTCATGGCAAAACCCTCTGCCATGTCAGCAGTGTGCTGTAACAGAAGTATAATTATACATGCACTGCAAGGGAGAAACACCTAAATTAATACATTTCTGGGAACTTGGACTGACAGCTGGAACACAGAAGCAAAATGCCCACCAGACTGGAGCATTAATGAATTCCTGCACAATTCCAAATGCTTTTTGTGACTTCCATTATGTTTGTGAAGCTATTTGCACCAATTTTACCTCTGATGCTACAGCATTGTTTCCAAGCCTTGGAGTTATTCACTGCATTTAGCAGTCCTGTAGTGTCAGACAAAAAGTTTCTATTCATGGCTAAAATGACAACAGAGCACACATTTCCTTCCCAGTGTGCCAAATACCAGACAGATAGCAATGGCATCTCAATATAATCCTCTAATGCCTGAAACCCCTTCAAGTGCCTCAAGACATCAAGTGTTAAACGTGTTACAGCACCTATGAACACTCCCAGAGTCTAATGAAGCTTATACTACTAGGAGTGCAACAAGTGAAAGGTGGTGTAAAAATCAATTTTCTTTCACCTCAGCTGATTTATATTCCTTCCTGAACAAATTAATTTCACACTAAGCAACTGGTTTAATAAAACTTGAGAGCAGCCCTATATTAAAGAGTTTTAATACTTCAGGCAGAGATAACCTGGAAATAGTAGTAAAACAAGTCTGGGATTACTCTGCAATTTGTAAAGCCTGGTCTGCCTCATTTCACAGCTTTTTCTCATGGAGTTTTATTTCTGAACTTGTGAAAATGTATTTTAAAAAGCACAGTTCAGGTTTGCAGTCCAGAAATTACACTACAAACAATAACATATAAAAGTAAACATATAAAAACATGTAACAGTATGAAAATACATCCCAGGCAAATGAACACTTTTGTAGTCTTAGTCCCCAAACTGAGAAATACAGTCTGAAATACAAATGGTTGCACTATAAATAATAAAATCAAAGAGATTGCTGAGGTACTTGATATGAAACAGGGACATGCCGTTGCAGCCCATCTGGAATATTCAGCATTTCTGTCCTCACCTCTCTGCTGCTGGAGCTGCCTTAGTGTTTTGCATCCCTTCCAGCCCCAAGAAATCCCTGCACACAGAGGGGCTCCTCCTTTTCACCATACCCACAACTACCAACACATTCTGCTGGGTAACGAAGAACACAGAGATAAAAACTGAATTTCAAAACAAATTCTATTTTCTATTCATAGATTGAAATAATAGTGACAAATTGCATACATTCAGACCTCTGGAGCTTTGCTTGCAGGTCTTCTCAGTTACTCAATACAACTGCATTTACTTGCAGACATAAAATTTAACCAATTTTAAAAAGTAAAGCAAGCAGGATGCAGCACAGTACAGAGTGCACAGAACACAAAACTAGGGGCTCAAGCTGACCAAAAAAAAAGTAAATGTTCTGAAAACTGAGATCAGCTGAGCTTTTTTGACCACTATTATCTCTGTTGGCTGTACTTATGGAAGAAGTCAACACTACAGACTGGACATAACTCTTCTCCCACCTCACTTGCACATCTTCCAGGGTATAATCTGAAGGCAAAAATGTTCATAAAAACAGATGCACAGCAAAAATAGGAACCTGGAATGTATGCAAAGTGTGTGTAACAAATATCTACAACACGATTTAAGTAATTTCAGAAATATTAATGCATCTCTGGAGTGTTTGTTTCAATAATGTTTTTAAAAGTAATTTAACTTTTTCAGCAATAGGTATGTATTGCAATTGTCTGAAGCATTTTTAGCCAGCATGGAGATTTGATTTGCTTGCTTTTGATTGAAAAACACATGAACGGTGTCTCTGCTATTTTTCTGAGATTAAAAATGTCATTTGAGGCTCCAGGTTTATGTTTTCTAATTCTTCTTAGGATAAAAAAGCTAATGTAGTTTCTGACCCCAATGCCAATTCACCACAACATGAAGCAGCAAATAACCACAATTAGATCTGTAACAGTAACTTAAACATAAAGTCACACAAGATAATTGGAAGTTGTTTTCTTTTTTCTCATATCACCTGCATAAAAATGTGCTGAATGACATAAAGGCATGAAAGCACACGAAAAAGGAGCTTCCCATTAGAGACTGAAATATGAACACTGCAAGTCAGAGTGGGGGAAGGATGTGGCAGGAAAAAAGCCCACACTGCTCTAGTTTGTGGAAAAGCAGTCAGGAAATAATTTATCTTCCTGTTTCCTGAATATAAAAAAATACAAAAAAGAAGATTTGATAATGGGCAAATTTTGCCTGTCTGACTCCTATCATTTAAGGGAGTTCCAAAGGAACAAAAGAAGGAGAAAAGTTTTATAGGAAAGGCAAATAAATGAAGATTTCTCATGTAAAAAATCAAGATGCCAATTATTTTAACAAAGAGCAATTAGTGGAACATTTGATTTAACTCCATCTCTAAACACTGCACCAATGATTTTCCTTGTGTAAGGCTATTAACATACCCCACTAGAGACTGGAGAAATTTAGGTATTAATGGAGTCTTTACAAGAAATTAGGAACCAAATGAGAAAATCCTTATGTTTAAGGCATTCAGGTTAATTATTTCAACCTGGTGGACAGGGACAAAGTAAATTGTAGCTTAAACCTTTCTGTTTCTAGGTAAACTAAAAAGGGATATAAGCTGCATACTGTATTCCTATTATAGCTCCTAATCCCACCCCCAGGTTTGACCAGGTAGGTTTTTCACCTGATAAAAACTACATGGTGTAAACTGGCAGAACGAATTAGTCCTTTTTCATAGGAAACAAGACAAATTCTGACAGAGTAATTAATAGTTGTCTTAGCTTACTGCAAACTGCCATGCTTTAAAAATCCCTCCAGTTCTAGAGCGGTACTTGTTTGAGAACCTTGGTTTCAGCTTGTATTTTAATGATTCTTTGATTGGTTTGAATGACAAAAAAAAGTGCAGTTCAGTTCTGAAGGTTTTGCTTGTTCATAGGTGTTTCTAACCAAGCCTTTTGCTCAGCCCTTCGTCTCCAGCACAGAAAGCTTCTACATAAACAATATTCTCCTCCAGAACCATCCATGATCCATTTGTAAGTCCCTGCTTGTTTCATCAATAGAACAAACTCTGGACTCAGTCTCTGACTGTATTTGAAACTGTTTCACACCTTTTAAACACAACTTCCCACCTAAGGGCAAGATGAATTTTGGCAAACTCTCCTAGGACAAATTCCCTCTGCCTCCAAGTGTTACCTTCACTACACAAATCACAGCTCACCAGATCTGATTATTATCTCTCTACTTGATAATCAGGATTTCAATTCTTCTTTCCTTCCACTACTACTTTTGCCAATCCTTTTTGCCTACAAAACATCTGTATCAGAATTACATTAATTTCCTAACCCCAGTGCCATTTTTTTCTGAATTGACAGCAAATTTGCAAACAGAACTGCAAGTCTGAGAACAGTCAAGGTGTGCTGGGGGAGCCAAGTTCTCTGAAGCAGGCAGACTTGAATAGCAGCTCTTTGCCAGGCAGCCAGGGCAGGATATTCCACTGCTTTTTGTTGATTTAAGGTCTGTGGCACACTGCAGCTGTCACAACGAAGGGCAGACAAAAGACAGGCTGTTGACTGCAAAATGCTTTAAAGCACACCGGTTTTATAAAGCATTCACTTGGCATTTGTCTCCTGTAACATGTCTCTGTGTAATACAAGGTATTTCTCTCCCTCCTCACTCTTTAGAGAGATATGAAGTTTAATGTACTGACTGGTACTTAACAATCAGATTTTGTCAGCTTTTGTGCTGAATGGCACCTTCCCTCTCCCATGCCTTTCCCAGCACTACTCACAGTGTAAATTATTGCCTCATTCTCGGGAAGGTGACAGATCCATGCAGCAGCTCGGAGCACTGAGCTCGGGAGGCAGCCACGTGCTGTCAGGCAAATCACCCTGATGGCAAATAAATCCTCCCTGCTGTCATCCTTCCACCCTGTGCCTGTGCCCCTCTGCTCTCCTGGCACTGCCCTACAGGCACACACAGCCCTGGGGCTGGCGGGGGGCCCTGGCTTTGCTGAGGTGCACACAGGATGGGCTTTCCCTCTCCCGTTTCTCAGGGAGGCAGTCCCAGAGCTGGGCTGACCCAGGTACCCATTTTCTACCTGCAGGAAAGGCCCCCGAGACTGAGAGACCCAAACAAAACCCCACATGCTGTGCACAGGTGAGACACACCTGTGGATTGGCAAAACCAAACCACAAACTTCCATCCCTTCCAAAAGGATCCATGCTGCCCTCTGCACATACCCAGCTCTGATCTTGCACAGGTAAAGCACTAGGAAAGGCTCAGGTGAAAAGCTGAACTGGTTGATGCTGCAATGAATCAGGCAAGGACAAACCCAGAACACCAAAAAACCAATTACAAGATGCCATCCTGTTAAAATTATTTGATTCTCAAACAAGTCCTGTCCCTCAGTCCGAGAGGAGATCTTAACACCTCACTTTAATGTGTGAGACCAAAACCTGTGGCTGAGATTGCTCTGAACAGAGCCCATCTGAGCAGAATGTCACTGTTAGGGCAGCTCTACAAGGAACTCATTTAGTTCAGCTGAGCTCATTATTCCGAACAGAAGTGACTAATTTGTGCCTGAGAAGTTAGATGGCATTAACAAAATTCCAAAACAACTGCTGGTGAAAGAGCTTGGCGTTTACCACTCTGCTCCTTCGAAAGACACTCCGGTCATGTGTTCAGGATCCAGAGGATGAATGAAAATCATGAGCTAAGGAAGCCTTTCCATCAACAGAAGGAACAAGATGTGAGAGGAGGCAGCAACAGCTGTGAACAAAATTCACCTCTGTCCCAGAGTAAGTAGAAAATCTGAATTCAGTTCAGAAACAGCAACAACACACGTGCAGCAGGCTCTGCAACACACAGAATGCAAGGCACCATAGGACACTGTTTTAAATAAAACATTCTGAATTGTTTTATTTACCTCTAAACTATTCAAAAGTGCACACCACTGTTTTTGATCCTTCATCATCGTTGAGGAGAAAATTCTAGGAAACACAATTACACACTTCATTCCAGAGTGAGGGACTGGAATCCAATGGCACTGTCACTTCAGAGAAATCGATTCTACTGCTGCCTGAAGCACTGCAGCTTCAAATCCCATTGCAAGCTCCTTCCCTGGAAATATTTAAAGATCAGCTCCAGAATAATTTCAGTTCTAAATTACCCTGTTCCTTCCTTCCTTTTCATCAGATTTGGATTTTATTTATTCTGCTATTTGCTGTCATAGTAATGTATTACTAAAATACATTTTCAACTATTTTAAGAAAAGAACATGTTTTTAAAATCATTTTATCTTAGACAAGAAATCACTTTGAAATAATGTTACAGCTCAAATAAATTTATAGTTCCTGGAACCAGTATAAGTGTGTATTTTCCATTTTCTTTTTAGCTGTGTATATAATGAATTTCATGGATTTTGCTGATGCAAACACAACCCAGTCTAAAGAAATCCCTTATCAGTAACAGCAATAGAGACAAAAAACAATGTTAGGTGATAACAAAAGAAGATGAAGAATGGATAATCTAGGTTGTAAAAATCAGCTGGAAGAACCTTCTTAAGTATAAAAAAGGGAGGCAGAAAAGTTCTCCCCATCGTATTTTATTACCCTCATATAATCCAGGCCCAAATTCTTTCCATGGACTGGTGTTTTAACAACTGACAGGTTTAGTTCCATTTGGAGGTAGAGGGAGGGGATCTACGTCTGTGCACCTTTAAAAAGAAAATAAATTTGCCTGCAAAATGTGCAGAAAAAGAAGGAAAAATAAATAAGTTCTAACAAGAGAAGATTATAAAATTTAAATCAGGTATTTAACACAAATGCACAAATACAGAGTAACATATTTATACTGATTTCTATCAATGTTTCTACAGCAAAATCACAGACTCATACCAGGGGAGGGTCGGGAGAGATCTGTGACAGCTTTGGCATCAAAAACAGATAAAGAATTTGCAGATTATTTAAACTGCATTATGTATAAATCCAACTATAAACAGAAAGCATTTGGAAGTAATTTGAATATTCTGATCCCTGTCCTGACTTTTAATTAACTCTCAAGACAGCTATTTTATCTGTTCACCACTGAGTTTAATGCTTGATTTCACCATAATAAATTATGTGATATTTTTAAAGTATCGAGTGTCTTTTTTTTGCTGTGAGAAATGGAAAGCCAAATTTGGCTTACCTTTATCTAAGAATTATGCAGCATATTAATGCAGCTTACCAGTGGACTAAATTAGAAATCCCTGTGAGCAGTGTCAGTATTCCAAAGCTGGTGCAGGTTTGTGGGTTTGGGTTTGTGTTTCTGCTCATCTCAATTGATTCCTTTACCCCAGTGAGGATCCTCAGGGCAGTCAGTGCCCCCCTGACTTGACCTGTGATATCCCAAGGGACAGAGGAGGCAGAGCCTCAAAACTGAAAGGAAATCCAGGAGCTTTCCACTGGATTGAGGAAATGGTGGAAATCTGGGTCCCTGAGTCTGCTGTGGTGACAGCCAAACATTAACACCCAGCCTGGCTACTAAAAAATAGAAATATTTGTTGTGCTTCACCTATGGAAATATAACCCAGCCTATCCAGAAACATTCCAAATTCGACCAGTTCATGCTAGGGAAGTTACAAAGACCTCATATTTGCTATCTAACTTCAAATTTTTATCAGCTCTGAGAAGCCTTTCTCTCAAAGAGACTTCCTATGTAAAATTGTATTTGCAGTGGAGGACAAGGCACAGACAAACAAGTCACTCAAATTAAGACTTTAAAGCTAACAAAGCAGCTGCCTGCCTTCATTTCTGCCATGGATGGGTGTCATTTGAGAGTCAGGATTCAGTTTTTCCTCCTTTATCTCCTGCAGTTTTTGGTGACTTTGTCCATAGCTGCTGCTCTGTGAACTCGATGGAACATTCTGCTCACAGTCCTGTGCCACAGGCAATGATTGTTGCTCTGTTCTTTGCTCAGGTGGTGGCAATATGGAAGAGCTTTCTCCCTGCTAGTGCAGCTTGCCTGGGACCTGGGCAGGGGACAGAATCTCACCTACAGAATAATTTTCTTTTTAGGTTACAAAAAAGAAGAATAAATTCCATAGCATGGCAGTATAAAATGTCAGGCTCACAAGCTGAAAGCTGCCCACAGCTGATAGACACGAATGTGAAGAATTTTGATCTACATGGCAAATGAAGGCACTGACAAAACTGATCAAATCATTATTAACAGCTGAACTGTACTGCAAGTTCTAAATCAATTTGTTACTGATTGTTATAAACACTGATTATAAAGTTGGCTTTTTGAAAATATTCAGATGAGTGTTGTACATAAAAGGTTGTTATAAATACAGATTATGGGATTGGTTTTTTCTCTCTCTTTCTTTCTTTTCACATCCATATAGGGTGGATATTAGATGTGTGGTATGAAAATAGTTTTTTTCTTTAGGAGTAAAGTAAGTTGATAAAGTGTCTTTGTAGTGAGTGAACTGAGTGCCTGGTCAGGATAGCACCCAGTGCAGAGCCCTGCTCTGACATGGAGAATCTGGTGCTGATATCCCAGCTCCCAGCACTGACCAGCTGTAGGAACTATAGACCAAGGCCCAGATGAAGACTGATAAGAATTAATTAAAACCACAGCCAAGAAACACTCATGCTCTAAACAGGTGGGGCTGAGGATTGGCCATGAAAACAGCTCCCAGAAACATGGAAATCAGTTCTTAGAAAAGTTTCAATTTCCATGTTTAAAGAGGGCTCTCTAAAACAGGAGGTGTGCTCTTGGCCAGAGACACCCTGGCAGTGGATTTTGCTTTATTGCCTTGTCCTTATTGTCTTTTATTAAACCTTTTAAATCCTAGCAAAAAGGTGAACTTCGTTTTTCACACTGATAACATCACAAACTCTAAAATCTAAGCATCTTCCCAAAAGTCTGCAGCCAAATAATAGCAGATTTTTACTGCTGGAAGACATTTTGGCAGAAAGAACTGGACAGCATATCAAAACTTGATAAATCTTTGCAAGAGAAGACCAAAATAAATTCCTGAGATTTCCCCTCCTAATAGGTATTCCAATACACAGTGAAGCAAGATGGAAGTTTTGGCATGGCTGGTCAAATGAGGTATTCATTACATCTCTGTAGAAAACCCACAGAGTGGCAGTAAATAGTTAATCTGAGCAGGTCACCCACTGCACAAGCCAGCATAGTAAAACAGAATGCTAGAATATAAAAAAGAGAAAATCAGCTTAATGCAAAGCTCTGTATAAGTGTGTGAAATTACTAAACACAGACATTTAGAAAATTAATACCTAGAAAAACCAATTTTGCCAGAGGAGAAAGAACAGGTCTATCCACATCAGCAGCAGCAGATCAGGACACTCTACACCATAATCATGACTACTCTGCAATGTTCAAACACAGCTGAAAACACAAAGCCAGTATTACTCATTCCAAACACCAATAGCTTCAATTCATGTATGTGCAACCGTGCTTCTTGGAAATGTCCTTTTTTTTTTTTTATGGAACCAGAGATAATAAAAAAGCAGGATGGGTGCATCAGAATGGAAATAAAAGCTCTTTGCATGAGTACTTTTGTGAGAAAATGCAGAAAATGAAACTAGGCTAGATCTTGAATCTCAAAATGCTATGGGGAGACTGGGAGATGAAAGACACCTGAACTTCTGGAGCCCTTTTTGTGTCTGTGCACAGGCAAACGAGGAGCTGCTGCCATGGCCACCAAGGCACGGGGAGCTGTGGGACTCCTGAAGTGCACTGGGCAGGAAATGCAAAGGGCACTGGGCTGAAAATCAGCCCAACTGTACCTGTCAATACTTCATGAGGGAGTGAAGCACAGGCAATGATCTGCCAGTGACTGGAGTGGGATGATGACAAACAATTCCCTGGATTTTGGCCATAACATGAAGAACACGAGAGCTGAACCCACCACCTTCTCAAATCTGAAAGGCAACTCAGAGCAGGAAGTCTCTGTCTAGATACAAAGCAAGGACCAGGACCCATTTCAATACCTCCTGGCCTGGCATGGTTTAAACCCCACTGGCAACTCAGATCCCATACAGCCCCCTCCTCACTCGCCACCAGGGAGATGGGGGAGAGAACAGGAGGGGTAAAAGCAGGAAAAAACATGAATTATGATCAGAACAATTTAATAACTGAAATAGATTAAGAAATTGTAATGAAAAATTTAAAAAGAAAAAAAACCAAAAAAACAGAGAGAGAGAGAGAGAGAGAAGAAGAAAAGGAGGGAGAGAAATAAACCCCCAAAAAACAAGTGGTGCAAATGAAGAAGTCACTCCCCACTAACTGAGCAGTGCCAGGCAGTTCCTGAGCTTTTCCCTCCCAGCTGAGCATGATGCCCAGTGCTCTGGAGTAGCCCCTGGGATGGCTGAGGTCAGCTGTGCTGGCTGTCCTCACTGCCAGGACTGTGAGAGGCTGAGCAGTCTCTGGCTCAGTGCAAGCCCTGCTCAGCCCCAGCTGCACCATCCGTGTGTGAGCAGCACTGTTCTCATCCCAAACCCAACACACAGCCCAGCACCAACTCCAGCACAGCCAAAGCAGGATGGGGCCCTAACAGAGAGCAGCACCCGTGCTGCACCTTTGGAAACATCTCCCTGTGTGCTGGAGCACAGAGAAGGCTCTAAAGGAAGTGAGGCACAGCAGCCTACACACCAATCCCCTTTTCAGCTGTTCAAGGGTCCCATTCCCAAATCCCAGGACATGCTGAGTGAGGGATTCCATTCATTTTCTTTCTATGGAAGTGGTAAACAAGATGTAAATTAACTATTAAAGTAGCTATCAAGGAGAAAAAGCATTCTCCCTTTCATTCATGTTGTGTTGAACTATTTTACAATCTACCTATGTACACAAATACATCCCTAAGCATCAACACCAAATCACTTACAACTACCATTAAACAGTATTTCATCGGTGTATCAGTTTATGGCATTTAAAAGACCTTCTTTCCATACATCCAAATGCCACAGCAAATTATTACAAACCTGTAAGAAACACAAATAGTTCGAAGGTTATATGTGGCATATTAATTTACATTTCAAATTGCAACAAAGCCATGATGCAGCTTGAAAGAGGAAATGTATATACTGAATTAAATGAAGCCTGTGCTATATCTGAATATAAATCCACCAGGCTGTATCACTGGCTAATGAAGGGCTTGCTTGCTTTTAAAAGGTCTTGCATGCTGTTTATTTTGGAGCTATTCCCTGCCTGCCTGGTCCCCAGGAGCCTGATAAATGAAGAGTGTGACATAGCCCTGAGAACCTTCCCTTTCTTTCTCCAGCAGAGAGAAAGATCCCACAGGTAGGGAAGAGGTGAGGCACAACCTGCACCCACTTGTTCTGTAGTCAAGTTGATTTTAGGTCAGACTTCTGCTGCATTACAGTCCTGACTCAGCAAAGCAAATCAAATCAGCGCTTCTTTCCTCTTTGTTTTCACAGATCCTGTTTGTGTGTTTGGGTTTGGCTCCTCGAAGCTATGAGGTCAGTGTATAAATCCAGTGTATACTGGATTTTATGTACAACTGGCTGCAATTTCCACCCTGATTTCCTGTTTATCACCTATGCAGCTGTTCTCGGTAAGAACCAGGGATTAACCAGATACCAACACCTCCATTTGTATCTTTGGGTTAATCAGCTTCTCACCTTCACCCTGTCTGGTCCAGGAGGTAACACAACCAACACAGATTGCAAACCTGCTCTTGCTGGGGCTGTGGGTTAAAGCCAGCTCTGGTTATTGTTGGGAAATGCTTCCTTTGAAGCACAGTAAAATCTCAGAGTCCTCATGCTGACAGTCATGAATGAAGAGAAGCTATCACAAGCCCCTACAGCACACAAACTCTAGAAATAGGGAAGTCTGGATTTCCTCTGAATTTACTTGTAATTGATCAACTTTGGTGCCTAAGAAAATACAAAACTTTTCCTGTCATCAAAAACGTAAGGAAAGACACCACTCTACAGAATTTTCTGGTGTTCTAACAAGCTCTAGTCAGATCCCAGTGCAGCCTTTTCCTCAGGGCACTGGTCTGGCAACCAAATACAATTTTAATTTGTAAGGACTCAATGATTTTTTTCAATACCTACCACAGAGCACATGAAACAATGGCTTAGAAAATATTAGAAAAGATATCTGGATAGACATATCTATACAAATTGACATAACAAACCACTTTGGAATAGTCTCAAAATTAATAAATATGGTTGGAATATGGATGGAAAAAACATCTTCCATTACAAGATGGGGAATTACAATTCAGCCTAAGAAAATTACTGACTTGGAAACTCAGCCTAAGAAATTTGTAACCAGTCACTGCTCACATTAATCATTCCAGTTGCAACTTTTACCAGGTTAACAGGTAGATATGTGTAAAAAATTTATTTTTTAAATTTCATGTATGATTCAAGAGCAAATGAGAAAGGAAAGGGATATAGTAGCTGTAACATTTTCATTTCCCCTTATTCATCTGTGCCAAGTTAAAAATAAAATTACTATTAGAATAAAGTGAGTTGTTTGGTGCTATTTCTTCAGTGCCTTGTGACACCAATCTACAAACCTGCTGAGTTTTCAGATAAACAGTTTTACTTAAAATACCTAAATTATTTAACATGTTATGCATAGACTGTTATTTCTATCAAGGTAACATGTATATTGATAGACTACTGAAGTGAGAGTCCCTTCCAGAAGCAGTATTTTTACGAGCTCCTTGGATGCACAGGTGAACAGTAATGGAAGTGAAAATCTCCTGGGGCCAGTTTTCAATCTGTACCTTGTCCCAGAAATCGTGTGTTCCTGGAGGAGAACACTTGCAGCCCTTTATTCCAGACTAACTCCCCTAATTGCTTCAAGCTGCTTTTCTGTTGCATTATTTTCCACCCTCTCACACATTCAGAAAGGAACCATTACCGTTTTTGCTGTCAGGATAATCCATACCACAACTTTACGCTTGCTAAAACTGCTAAAATAAGGATAGAAAAGAGAGAGGTGAGAGCAGAAAACATCCTTACTGCCAAATTATCTATTTTCATTAAGTTCTCTTTACTTCAGAGGAAAAGAATCTCTGAGGCTTGCATGGATCAATAAAAAGTATTTGGTTTATAATGATAGAAGAACATATCTGTTTAATTTATTAAAGCATATCCCTATCCTTCCAGGCACACAGACTCCTCTCACCCCCAGTGCAGTGGGTGAATTCTGAGGCAGAACAAATGGAAACTCCACACAGAGAACACAGGGTTTCATTTATTATTCAGGAGAAACTTTCTGGATGACTTAGGAAGCCATGCATTCAAAGGGATTGAAGTTCAGCATCTGTCCCCATCACGTTACCAGGATTTTAATTTTCCATTTCCTACCATTTCAATGCAGATTTTTTGAAACAATGAAGGAATGGCTGAAAAAAATTAATGAAAAAACCAAAATAGAGACTTTTTTGATTGAGCAGGTGATTTTTGCTCTGAGAGGCATATCCTTCCTCCTGTCCAGATTCTCTGAATCATGGGGAAAAGGATCCTTTTTAATTTAGTTCCAACCTGAGTGCAAGCATTTACCATGAAGGGACCACAAACTGCTCCTCTGAGAACTTCTTTCCCTACTCTCACAAAGAGGTTATCTAGAAGGGACAGGGTTTTTTAAATTTCAAATATTAAAACTCAGTAGAAATGGCCATTTTCAATGCAGCCAGTAGAACAAAGGCAAAAATACAAATACAAAAGCATAAAATACAAAAAAAAACCCCAAACCTCATCTTTCCAATCCCATTCAAAGACTTTGTATGACAAATAATTACAGCAATGCAACAAATTTGATAAACCTTCCCTAACTTGTTCCCCTCAGCCATCCTTTGAGAGAGTTAGACAAAAGGTACTCTACAAACCATCAAGTTAAAAAAGCCCCACAATTTAGAATCAAATGTATCTTTTGGACAAATCACTAACAAAAATCCCACGTTATTGAAAGCAATTAATGAAGTTTGTTTATCTCAGATGCAGGACTTCAGGAGTGAGACAGAGCTCTGTGGGTACACAACACCCCCAGCCAGCACAGCCACCAACAAAATGCAGCTCCAAACATTGCAATCTTCATTTAACATTGATTTACTGTAAGATTCCACTTTTGAAATGGAGAGGTGTTCACAGAACAGTGAAAGTTTGTTTGCTGGTGGGGTCTCTGCACATGCCTTGGACTTTGCCTCTCTTTTAGGACAAAACTGAAAATGAGCAGCTGGCCCTAGACATGAAGAAGTTGTCCCTTCTCAGGATTATTTGCACAATTATCATGGCAACATCTGTGCCAACATTTGTGCCACAGGACACTTCCAAGGGATGAGCTTTAGGATGCTTTACTCAAATAAACAGGTAACTTCACTGGGCTGAAACACCTTCAAAGATCATGCTGGCAAGCCATGTGTGACCTCTGATCATAAAAACCACAAAAGGGAAGTCACTCCAGAAAGTGTACTAGTGTTTATTCAAGATGGACTCTCATTTGGAGGGAATAAAAGGATTAAACAAATATAAAGACACTTTAACCTACATTCCCTCCTATGGTAACATTTTTAACTTTAGGCTTGTGTTAGCAGTTAGAGGGAATTCCACCATGAGAGCATAAAGGATGTGCAGCTTTTACAAAACAGAGGCACTTCTATTGGCAGCTTCCAACCCATGGCCTTTTGCACCTCCCCAGATTGGCTAGAAAAGCTCCCTGTCAGCTGCAGTAACATCAGCATCACTGCCCAGAAACTGAGAGGCTCCACAGGAACACCTCCCTGCTCCAGGACTGTTTAGGGCCTGCTCTGGGCTCTGCAGAAACATCAGTCTAAAGGCAGTCAAACAGCTTTGGTTTTTATTCAAGTGGAAGTAAGCAACAGGCAGAAGTGATATGAAAGGGACTCCCAGAGTTCACAGTACTGCAAGCTGGGACTGATGATTGCATCTTTTATTTAACACAAATAAAAGCTAAAAAACTGGGGCAATTTTAGTGGATACTTCTATACTGGGCTCCAGTTTGGGTTTACCAGAATTGCAGTCTGGAGAACTGAGGATTAGCTCTGCTCCCAGAACTAAGGTGTCTATCAGTTCTTGTTACACAGTATGATGTAAATCACAGCCTGAACCCTTGGTGTAAACAGTTTAACTACAAGCAGAGAACAGAATAAAAAAGGGACCCACACAAAGATTACTGTGTCCAAGTCCCTGCTCCTTGCAGATCTTCCTAAAACAAACTCCTATGGCTGAGAGCATCACCCAGATGCTGCATGAACTCTGGCAGGCTTCGTGCTGGTGCTTTGGCACTGGAACAACAGGGAAAAACCCAGGAACATTTTTTTTTTTCAAAACAAAGCAGAAAGCCTCAAGTTCCCATATGCTTTCTGTTGCTTAATACCTGTAGGGTTGGATACCCAGGAAAATCAGTTCAGTGCAGCTCCACTGTTCTCTTCAAGGTGTTTTTTAACTAAATACATTGAATGCCAACCCCTGACATCTATCCAAACATCTCCACGAGGGCATCTCATGGAAGTGTTGTGTTTAGGGGCAATCACAACCATCAAGATTGTGCCAATTTTAGTTGATAGCATTTATTTTTACTTTTGGGCCAATAAAAAGGTGTATCAGCAAAGCCAGCCAGCCAGGACCTCAGTGGGTACTGGTCAGGAGCTCAGGACTAAGATCTGTGCTTGCTTTATCCAGAAGCAGCTGTTCTGGAATTCTTCCTGAAGGCTTCCTACATCCTGCCTGTTCTGCAAGGCCAGCCTGTGCAGCTGCAAGGTGCAATCACACCTTGGGGCTCTCCCTCCTCCCTCTCCTGGTCTGTTCATCCAAGGACAGCCCAGCTCTCAGGGCTGCATTTCCATCCTCCTTATCCTGCTGACAGACAATGCAGACCTTCACCAGCTACTCACAGCCCTGACAGGCTGCCTACAAAATGGAATGAGCTTTTGATTTATGCCACTTCTGCTGTTCTGAAACCAGTTTGCTGTTGGGAAACTATCAAACAGCAGATCAACTGCACCTCTCTGATCCCAGAAAAAAAAAAACAGAGATACCAGGAACCAGAGATGAATGACTCTTGAGGCAGTAACAGCAATCTATTTCCAAAATCAAGGGAAGAGTCCAATACTGAGGACTTCTAAATATTTCAGTCAGATACAGATGCCTCATAGGTATTATTTGCCACTTCTAAAAAAATTCTCAAAACAAAACCAAATGAAACCCACACAAAAATCCCAGGCAAACAAACAGAACCAACAAACGCTAAGCACAAATCAAGAACATATAACAGATAGTTACTAATTCTTCAGTGGTGGATTTTCAGGCAATGCCTGACAGAAATACAAGTGCCCCTCTGGACCATTGTCTCCCTCTGGCTCGCAGGTGTGGAATTTGGTCATTAAATAAACTAAAAGCCAAGGTGGACAAATATGTACTAAACAAGGTGAGACCAGCACCCTGCAAAGAGACTTCTGACTTTGCAATGCAAATTCTTTGCAGAAACTCCCCCTTTTTACACGCCCAGGGATGTCTGTAGGGCCAAGACCTGCACTGGAACTGTGACAAACACCCAGAATCCTGCAAGGGACTCCAGAATCAGAACTTCAGCAGACAAAATGTCATTCCCTTTTAATTTCCACGTTGTGTATTCACCCTGTGAGCACAGATATTGGTTTGCCAGCAAATGATGGCACTGCCACTGTTTGTTTCTGCCCTGGTGGGAGCTGCTGCCATGCCCTGGGTATGCACACATCTGCAGTGTGCTCACACATATTTCCACCAAATAAATTTGTAAATGCACACATTTAGACAGAGCTACACATATCTGAAGAAATTGCTGCAACACCTGTCACAATAACCTTTTTGATCACTCTTTAGAAGAAAACCCTTCAGTATCAGGACAGGATTTACTGAGGATGATTAATTATTCTGCAAGCAATTTCTTCATGTCAAACAAACAAACAAACTCCAAATGCAAAACCAAGAAAAAACCAAGAAGAAACAAGTGTGTGTTAAATCTATATGTCCTAAAAGTGATGTTACACAAACAGTAACTAGATTAAAGGTAAGAACACAGGCAGGTACGGATCTTGATTGAAGTGTTCATTTAATATAATTTAGGTATCTGAAATATTCTGCTTACTTGATTAGAGTAGATTGTTTGCATTTTGATTTATTGCTTCAACATCAGTATTCATTAAGTCACTTAATATAAAGGCACCCTTACAGCTGCTACCCTATTAAAGGTAATAATTTTTTCCCAGTCCTGTTTATAGCACAGTCCCTGTTACACTAAAACAGCCTGGAGCCATCTATTAATCACAACCACAGTTTCCATGTAGAAGTATCTTCAGAAACAATTCCTGATGGCGAGGCCTTGTGTTATACACAGGAATTACAAATTATATTTTGTCTCAAATTCAAATAGTTTCTATTATGTACTATCAGGGAGGCCCTGGGGTAACTGTGCAAGAGGGTGATTCCGATTTAAAATATTGCCTAGAAGTTTCAAAATGTCATTCCTAGCAGTGTTTTAAGGCTGTATTTTTTTGTCCTAAATAAGAGTCTCAGTTTTCACTCAAAGCAACGTACTGAAATCAATGCAATTCCTCTGGAACTTCAATAAACTTTTTAAATTGGAATTGTAAACATAGCACTTTATCTTTCAGCACCACTGGCCAAAGACTACAGACCTGGTTCAATGGTTCTGGCTCATACATTTTACATTTATTCTTTGCCCAGTATCAAAAGGGACAGAATAATCCTGTGATAGTGACATGTAATTAACTGAGCCACTGGCCAAAAAAGATTACAATTCCAGAAAAGCCACGGTGTGTGCTTATCCCCTTTGTTTTAACATCTCTGGAAGGTCAGTATGAAAACACCCTGACACACAAAACAGACAAGATACAACACACACAAACTGCAGCAAATTGCTGTCAGCTCCTGGGTGTGTGGCATGAGTTTCTATCCTGCTACCACCACTGCTTTCAATTCATCAGAGCACTGTAAATCACACTGCAGAACTGTGCAGGAGACAGCTCTTAGTAGCTGTGAGTTCACTGGGACTAATTAGCAACTCTTCCAGGATCAGCCCACATCCAGGTTAACAGTGCCCACTCTCTGATACAGAGAACCAGACTAGAATTGACCTTCAAGCCATGCTAAAATATTTATTTTCGTAACAATTCAAGTTATTAATAAATGAGGAAAAAGAGGTTTTTGTCTATTCCAGAAGTATATCAACCTATAAGTAATGCAAATATTCAATAGGATTTGTCAAAGACCAAATACAAAAGCATTACCTGAAAATTCCAGTATTATTTCCTCATACAAAGCATTTTTTCCTGTTGCTGGATAATGCCAATTAATATACTGACACACCTAGGAATAATAAAAGAAAGTTTTGCTATACTTTTTCCCTATGCAACACGATTTCAAAGGGCTGTCATCAACACAAACTTTACAGGGTCTATTTGTAATAATATTCTGAAAAGCAGCCCTTCCACTCTGTGGCTGCCCCGTGCTGTTTGCCCTGGTGTTAGGCATCCTATCACAGCCCCTTTGCTCCTAAGAGAAAGAATTTTTCACAGAACTCCTACTAGCATCCCTTTATACAACCAATTATATATATTGCTACACTTATTTCTTCTGTCTGTGGTTTCTAACCAAAATCATTACAATTAACAGGAAAAGTTCCATGGCTTCCAAGGGATTTCATCTATTCATCTTTCCATTCTGTCAAGAAATGCTGATGTTTAAAAGAAATCATGGTCCCTGTTCTGTGTAGCTTCATTAAAACTGCTGTGGCAGAAGTAGTTCAAAGGCACAAGGTTTTTAAAGCTCTGAAGAAGCTTGAAAAGTTTGCCTGGTAATATATTAAAAATAGGTATTTTTAGTATAATAACACTTCAGTGAGGTACTGATAAGGTAGAGAAGATAATAAGAGAATGTGGTAAGAGAAGAAGAGCTAGAGAAAAATATCAGCCAAGGGATCTCAGGAGTCAGAGGAAGAAGCTTCAGTTCCATTCTGCACTTTAGGAGTGTCTGAGCAGACAGTGCAGTGTTACATTAACAACTGATTTCAAGTGGGCCAAAATTATGACTGAAACAATAACAAATGGTCAAGTTTGGGTCACTGGAAGAAGACAAACCACAGGTAAAGTCACATGCAGATAAGTCACCTTAGAGCTCACTTTTTAACTCAAACTGGAGAGAAGGGAAGAAAGAAAATATTAAAGTCACATAATAAAAGCAGAAAACATCATAATTTCTTCTCTAACCTCTTGAATTTAGTACAGTTACTCAGACTTACAAAATAACCTTGTATTAATTTGTAAACAAATCCATTTTATTCAAACGACTACACAGGGCTCAGAAACAAAATGCACCTGGGGTACATAATGGCATGTAGGATTTCTTTTTCCACTTGAACAGCTCCCATTCTACTACTAAAACACTGCAAGCAATTCATAAAGCCAAAGGTTCGTTAATGACTCTTGGTTATCTCTTGGTCATTTTACCTTAATTTTGCTTAAATTTAACTCCCTCAGAGATTTTATTTATCTTGATGAACAGTCATACATCCTCAGTTAAGCTTCCCCTCAGCGTGTTCTGCAAGGTATAAAAAAACCTGAATTTCACTTGGATTTTCTTCCAGCAAAGACATAGCCAATGATACTACAGAGCCTCAGAGGGATTTAGGGACACAGCACAATCCTCCCTAACAGCAGAATCCTGCCATTTTTGGGATGGATGCTACTCCACCATCACATCCTCCTGTCACACCTTGCAGATATTCTCCCAGGGCAGCAGCAGTGCACAGTCTCCCTCCATCCTTTCTATGATTGTCATTAAGGAGAGCAAATGACCCGACTGGAGGATTTGGGGGCACAGAGAGAAAGGCTTCCCATGCATTTCTGTCCCACTGAGAGAGCATTAATTCAATGAATGGGTGCTGACCAGCCCAAACAGAGCACCCCCACCAAGGAACAGGCTTCAATAATTTTCCTCAACGGCTGCAAAAAGCAGGAATGGAGTAAATAAGGATCATTTGATGGAGCTGGACAAAGGAAAGCATTGGGAAGCTGTTGCAAAGGGCAGTGCTACAGCCTGTTAAAACACAGGCAGTGGCCAGAGCATTCAGTATTTACACCAGTGAAATAATAGTGCAGCTACATCAGCCCATGCCTGGAACTGCAGGGCTTGATGAACAAACACAAACCACACCCCTCTGGTACATCTTGCTCAGAATTTCCTACCATGCAGAACTAAACAGGTGCTTTATGTACCCACTACAACACTTCCCAAACTTTTAATTACAGTCTTAAAATGTGTAATTGATATAGAGATGCCACTCAAACACATATGTGTCAATGGAACTGACAAAAGGGTATGAAGAGCTGAAATCACTTGTTAAAAACATCCACTTCTGCATGACTAAAAGCTTTTAATATAGCAATTTTCAAATATCCCATGTGTTTGGAACAATAGAGCATGGAAATGTAAGTCACACTGGTTTACTACTGCAGAAAAAAAAATTCTTGGCCCTAAGCATTATCAAAAAAGAAAGTACATGATTATTTCATTTTTCTCTTTTTATGCTATTTCCCCCTCACACTCGATTAACAAACTGCATTTTTATTTTTATTTACAAAAAAAGATTGATGCCCTTCCCCTTAAGGAACTACTTGTTCCCAAACCCAGCAAAACTGGCTTTCCCTGATGCCAAGGACCATCAACAACCACCTGGACCTCACTCACAGGTATCACAGAAATGCTTCCAGAGGGGCTGCTGGAAACACACAAACACAGCCATGCATCATTGCTCCCCCTCCTTCTCCTCCCTGATATTTCCCAGAGATAATGCCAGGCACGAAGGCTGCTCCGTCCCACGAGAGCCATCACCTGAGAACAACAGGCTGCAACACTCCACTCACATTTGGAGCCATTATTCAAAGGAAACAAGGAATTTCTTTTATAACCCTGGAACAGGCACCAATTCTTCACCCAGCCATTTTTCATATCTCATCTCTAATTCCACAAATAAGCCTTTTAAATCCGGCAAGTGCCTTCATGGTCTGTCCCAGGCTCCCCCTCGGGCAGCGCTGGAAACAATCCACGTGGCACTTCCAGCTCCTGAAGAAATGAGCAAAAAATTGTGGGCAATTTTTCTTCTTAGTGTTTGAAATTATTCTGCACTCCATGTGAAATGACCACTTTGGTCCTCAGTAAATTCTTTAATGAAAAAAAGAATACAAAAGAACAGCTTTATTAGCCTAGGATATGGAACACAGAGCTGAAGGTAACAAAATGGCACTGATGAGATGAACTGCATTCTTTCCAGTCTCCATCTCGTGTGAACAGAATGAGAGATTGTCTCGACATTATTCCAAGGGGTAGTTGCTTGCTCACTATGTAAGCTTTGAATTTCAGCACTCACTTCAGAACATATCACAGTTCTGCCTTCTTTTGCTGAAGCTTTGAATGCCCCCAGTTACAGGCTGGAGTCTTTCCCTAGTGATCAGAGATGGACTTCATTTCCATATTCAGTACTTAGCTGTTTCTTTCATCCATCTCTTTCCTAAAGATGATTTCCACATATTATATTTGACCACTATCTAGAATTTCCCTTTGAAATTATCTGGGAATGAATAGAGCCATAGGAGCCTTGGATAAAACATGGCACAGTTAGGGGACTGTAATCTCTCCGAGGCCAATTGAAGAAGCAATCAAGGCCTGGATTGTTCTTTGAATACAAAGAGACAGAAGCGTAATGAAAATAGTTGAGTTTTGTTTCAGTAAAATCTATATTTGAAGTCGTCTACTACCTTTTCAAGCATTTATCTGGACTACAATCTTTGCTGCATGAATCAGAACATTTTCAGAGAAAGCTCTCAAACGAGGCTCTGGATTTAAAATCTTATCCCAACACTTTTAACTGTGGATTTTGGCTACCTCCATTTCTTCTCAGACCCCTAACAGGCAGCAAGCATGAATACCTGCTGCTCTTACTGCCACATCTCAGCAATCTCTGGAGTTCAGAACTTCTCAATTTCTTAACCCAGCACCCAGAGAAAGCCAGCTATTTTCTGCCATTAGCCCTCTGCTCAGCTTTCTGCTTTTCTAAAAAACTCAAATTTCTCTGTTTCAGTCTGCAAAGACCTGAAAATTACTTTCCTTCTTGAAAAAAAAAATTCTTTAAATTCTCATCTATCATTAAACAACTATAAGACACACATGGTTATTTTATACAACTGTGGGGAAACATGTTCTTTTTGGTTTGATAATCATGACTGAGCAATAAATGAAAAAAGAAAATCAGAATTTTGAAGCTTATTGCAAAACCAACATTGCTCTATCATACGGATTTTGTTTACAGACCTCAGAGAACCCACAGGAATATAAAAGCATCCTCCAGCATTTTACCACCAGTCACAAGAATCCTGTGTGTGCATCCTCTCCCCAACACAGCAGGCAGGCCAAATGCACAGTTCCAGTTTTAATACTTATAAAATTGTTAAACATGCTCTTTATCCTATTAAACTATAATTCAAATTAACTTCCCAATAAGCCATTCCCATTAAACATGTCATTAAAACAGAGCTTCTGAAATAGAGGAAAAACAAAAAGCCCACTTTGAACTATCAGACAAACAAGGAGAGGGGAAATATCCAGGAAAAATATGATACTAAGGGAATTGTTTTGAGAAATGGTTACCACTTCATCCTTTTGCCACGGCAGTGTATGACTTTAGGCAGGAAACAACTTCCCAGTGCTGCTGTGTCCTTTCTATTTCCCATTCCTGGCCTGGGGGCACTGCAGGGTAGGAAGGGAACTTATATTCTTCATTTACCTGAAAGCCTGAACCTAGAAGATTCTAAACAGTGTTTTGAAGGAGAATTCAAAAGTGAGTGTCACTTAAAGCAAAACACCCTGGATTAGGTCCAGTTTAGTGTGGGACTCTCATTACCCAGCCAAGAAACCCTGGCCACCTCACTTGGTGTCTGTGTGCTTTTCCCTGCACGCACAACAGGAGCAACAGCTCCTCCCTCACAGGGCAGCCAAGTTGGGAGGCTCAGCTCACTGAAGGCTGTAAAGTGCCCAACACTGCCCAGCTGGAGAAGCCCCATGAAATGCAAACACAAATTAACCCCCCCAAGAGATGCAAAACCAAGGATTATGCTCCACTTCAGCCCTCCAGAAGGCTCTGCTAGTTTACCTTAAAATGGCAAATCAAAGAGAACATCCAGCAGCCTGAATTGAACAATTACTGTGAGGAATCACCAAAAGATGAATTAGTATCTAATCCAACCTGCCCAAAACTCAGAGAGTGGATGAGCCCAAGAGCATTGCTGGCAAAGAACAGAGACTCAGAGGGAGCAAAGGCCTGAGGCCACAAGGTGGGAGAATTGCCACTGGAAGGTGCATTAAAAAAGAAACCCCTCATGTGTCGGGTCTAAGACTGAAAAGTCTTTATTTATTTCCACCCCCAAGAGTACAGACACTAATTGGAAACAGTTCAGTGGCTTCCCATTGCCAACCCCACACAATCCTGTCCTTTTTAAACCAAAACAAAGGTTTTCTTTTTTTTTTCTCGTGCTTATCACAATTTTTGTAATTCAATGAGCATGACCATAGCTCTGAGAGGAGCCTCCTGAACTCCCAAAATCAGGATTAATTAATTATGGCAATAGGGGACAAGAGAGCAGGGAACAAACATTTTCCCCAAAAGCATAAGGACTGGCAGCCTGCACATGGAAATGCTGAAGATTCAGATGTTTTTTTTCCTGCATGTACTCCAAAATTCTCAGTTTTCTCTTCTACTGATTCTTTCTCTGTCACTACATCAAATAACTACACTGCCCCATTTCCTTTAAGCAAAGCATCAGTGAAACTCCAGGGCAAAGCACAGTGAGAGAATGATCTTGCAGCACAGATCTTTCTGCTTGCTAAGTGCAAGGCAAGAATATTCCTAGGAAAATGTCATATTAAAAAAAAA
>VYXF01010295.1:55224-152714 GCA_013397295.1 Polioptila caerulea | reverse complement strand
AAAAAAAAAGAAAAAAATTTACTCACATTTGACCCACAGACAAATCAGCTCTTGGATGGATCAATTATGTAAAGCCAACATGGCTAAAAGGCAAATCCTTTCAAAAATTGCATGAGAAACAGAAATAGGATAAGGAGGAAAATGTATTTGCCAATGATCCTTTAGCACTTACCAGAAAACATTTTTGAAATAATTATTCTTAATTTTCATCCTATTGTCTTTCAATTTTTTCTTCAGAGACATAAAAATTATGATTTTGGATAAGACTTGGAACAGCACCAGAAACTTGCATCCTGATGTCTCAGAAGGAAAATCATTCCCCCCACTTCAACCATTAAACTCTCCAAAGACTCACTGGGATCTCTGAGCACTCAGAAAACACCACTGTGCTCACACTTCAGCCATCAAGCATGTTTCACAACATCTGCATATTTATTCCATAAAAATTAGGTGTTTCTGATTTTAGTTTTCAAGTTAAACTATGCTGCTTGTCCTAAAAATCCAGATTTGACAAATTATTTGTCTATATTAATTCTGGCAGACCACATATTTCTTTTGAATTTTTTTTTTTATTGTTCATACAGTTAATTAGAACTGCTATAGTTTTATAGGTGGCAAATCCTTTCGGCAGTTCTGTTTTAGCAGCTCTGTGCTACATTTAGATGTCCACTCACGCAAGCCTACAGACATAAAAGTTTCATAAATAAATACATTTTCAAGGTGACTTTCTTTAAAACAGCTCAATTCAAAGATAACAATTTTTGCCTTCTGGCACTTATTCTAAAAAATATTCATTTTGCATGAGTAAGTCCATGTAAAAGGAAAAAAGATGCCACTACTGCTTTTAAAAATAGTTGAGGAATAAAAAAGAAAGGAAGTTAGATATTTTCTGAATTTCTCTGTAGATAATGTCATGGGAAATTTGCTCCGTGACTTCAAGTAGACAAAATGTTAAGGTCAGCCTTGGGCTCAGTTCAGCGAAGCTCGCAGTCACCCAGGCAGAGGCAGGGGATGTTCCAGGTGCTCCTTGATCAGTGTTTGCAGGAGGTTGGGGGGCCCAGAGCTGCCCCCAGCCACGAGCTGCTCACAGACTCACACACAGCCTGGGGGACCAAGGAGGGAAACCTGGGGAGCAAACACCCTTCTGCCACTGCAGCACCACCCTGGGATCCTTCCATTCAGAGCAATGCCTTAGGATTTGAGCTTTTGTGTTTTTTCATCTATTTGTAATCCTGCAAAGCTCTAAATTCCATACAGTGTTAGTTACAGCTTGGCCAGACACAATTCCCCTCCAGGCCTGGCAATCAAGGACTCCTCACTGCCTCAGGCCCNTGGTCCATTTTGGGTGTAGGCCCTTGGGGGCTTCCTCTGCCCAAAATGTACCTGAAGGCCTTTCAATAAATAGAACCAATTTTTACTCCCTTGATGTTGTCTGGCCTCTGTTTTCAGGTAGCCCAACAAGGCATCAAGAGAGCAAAGGGGATTCAAGACTCACTCCTGGGTCAGTGCAGGGAAATGCCAGCTCTGCCTTCTGCAATGCCTACAGATTCACAGGGAGAGAAATACAGCAAAATTCCAGCACACCCAGAGATGGTTTCAGAAGAAGATGACAGAAGAAGTCATGCTGGATTGCATTCTCTCTTTTCCAGCTAACAGGCCCCACACACAGAACACAACACTGACAACGTTTACATTAATGGAGCTAATGCTAAAAATGAAGTGCAGCTCAACTGACAAGCTAGCATTAAATGAATGCATTGGCTTATACTTCTGCTGCACAGCTTGCTTGCCTGGTATTTTTTCTTGAATTAAGATGCCACAAAAGGGATGAAAAAACTCCAAAAAACACTTGTTTTCTTGCAGGTAGCAAACTTGTTCTCAGCCTTCATGAATGTTCGGGAGCACATTGGTGCTCCTGGTGTCTGTGTTGCTGCCTGGGTACAGAGCAGCTTTTCCCTCCTTCCAGGAGGTGTTTCATACCTTCAGTAAGGGATGTGTAGGTACCTCTACAGCACCCACACATCAAAATGCCAGCATGTTTGCACACATACATTTATTGCATATGTCCAGGATATGGCAGCATTCATTCCACCATGAAATATTTGTTGGTGGCACACGGTGGTTGTCAGACAAAGTACAGAATCCCACAGACTGGGAATTGTGAAATCTAACATTCATGGCAAGTCTGATTTTCTCTCTTTGTCAATGTCAGTGACATAGGTCACTGGAAACCATTATCTCAAAGGGAATGATGCCACAGAAAAGTTGACAAAAATGCAGCAGGGACTGCATGTGGAAAGAAGGAAAATTTAAAGCTATATTGTAAGACAACATTCTTACATAGGTGAGAAGCACATTTTAGAGATGTCTCTAGATCCAAAAACTGTTTTCCTTTTGTGGTGTTACCCAGTTATCTATGTTGTTAAACAAAGATTTGAATCCCCACACATTACTGGAAACCAGCCTCACTCCAGAAGACACTGGTGTAACATCTTATATTTGAATTATGTTAGCATTGCAAAGACACGAGTTTTTCTAGCAGTTCCCATTCTTTCAGTTTCCCTCTAGGCAACATTGGAGCAAATTTCCCTCTTCTCATCTACTGAAGTTCAATTTTTCCTCTTTAAAAGGAAAGGGAGACAACAGACTTTCAAGAAGTATTTCTCTAAACTAGATTTGTTTGCATATATTGTTGGCATCATACTTGCATTAAATATACATTCTGCTTGCAGTTATCCCTGTCTGAATAAACCTTTAGAGGAAAAGTCCTTATGATCATTGTCCTGTGATCCTGAAAAAAATTTTAAAAAAAATAAATAAAAGCACCAGAGAATGTAAAGAAGAGGGATGTTAATGAGAGAGATTTAGAAATTATTTGACAGGTCACCTTTTATTTTTAGTCTATGTAGTCCTTTACCAGCTATTCAGAGAACCAGACTTATGGTTATCAGAGACTTATCAGAGGACTATGACAATCATGGCAAGAAGTTAATTACCATGAAATAAATATACTGCTATAACTAATTTTCATATTCAATTGATGGACTTTTATTTTACTCCTTTTTCCCCGAGAAATCGGTGTACTCACAGATTTTCATGAGAGTTCAGATCTCATTTTGGCACCCAAATGAGAGCCAGACTTTGCTAGGAGCTCGGTGCCTCGCAGAACAGGAACTGTGAGGAGTTGAGCTATTTTGAAAACCTAGCAGCTGCTGTGTAGGTTGAGAATATGAAATTCTGGTTCCAAGCTCTTTAAAAGCCTGGCCTTACCTAACTAACAGCATTATAAGCAAAAATCCTAAATCTAGGCAATTACAGTTCCTTCTGCAGTGTCCTTTGTCCAGCTGAAAACTTCCACTTTTAGTGCATTGCAAGAACTTTGCATTCCCATTATTGCCACCAGGCCCCTCGCTGCCTCCAGGAACAGCTCTGACCTTTCCAACACATCCTTCTTCGGGGAGAAAAGGTTATTTTTCTTTCCGTGGTTTAATAGTAAAGTTGCCTCATTACTGGCACTATTAGAATTTTAAACTGAAATAATGCTTAGCATTTGACTCAGGGGGCTCCGAGCACTCTGCCAGTGTCACCCCAGTGGTCACTGCCCTCACCTGTCCCTCTCCAGGTACAATCTTAACAGTCTGGGAAACAGAGCCAGCTTCTCTCAGATCACCTGGGGCATGCCCTCGTTCTTCCTCACTCCCTCAAATTATTACAGCATCCAATTTATAGAAATGCAGAAATGCCAATAATTATGAATACCCTATTAATTTTCTGGGAAGTAGTAACACCGGGGTCATTTCAAATAAAGAAAAAACAATCCAGAAATGGGCAGCTTGTGCTCTGCAGACTCCAATTCCAGCAGCACATTATCCACATGAAGTACAGTGCACAGGCATCAACTGTTCTTCTGGAACATTTAACTTTCAGGATTTCTTTACAATGGATGTTGCCTTTCTCACTCTACAAACTTCCCTTTCCCTCACCACTTTGCCTGCAGAATCAACTCAACTATTTTTTTCAAAGCTTCCTTTCTTTTCAGATACTTCTTGGGGAAAAGGCTTGGGTTTGAATCCTATTTTTTAAATTAAGATTTAACTACCACAAAGGATTTCAGAAACCTTTTGATACTTTGATGATTTAATCAAGATCACATTTTTCTACCTGTCTCCTTAATTTTTGGTGATTTCTTGATATAAAAGAGATAAAGTCTGTTTTCTGCAAAACAGTCCACCAATTTACATAATCTGCAAAAGGCCTTAACAATTACATAATAATGACTGAAAAAAAAGACTATTTATGTAAAGCATCAAGAGCAGAGAGACAATCCTGATTCCTGTCAATGGAAAAAGAAGTATTTTAGAGACATATCAAGAGAGACCTCTAGAGATGTGTAACCAGTGCTTTAAATCTTTTTTTGAAGTTACTCTCAAGAGAAATTCAGGTGAGGTTTCCAGTTTGAGCCAACATTCCTAATTGCTTCACTTGGATTGCATTGACACAATCTTATAAGTTCAGGCAATGCACTTTAGCTTATGCAACAGCCCTGTGGAAAAAAAGATTTTTAAGAGATTTAAGATTGTCTCATTTTTAAACATGCACTGAAAATCTCTAAACAAATTATATTAGCAAAATTATCACCACTACCAGACAGCTACATTCCTCATGCTAATTTCAAATATATTTTAAATTTAATTCCAGTTGTCACATAAACTATTATGCACATTGTGTAATCATGCATCTCTAATCAACTTTAGAGCCCAAATTACATTTGTCTGGAAAGTTTCAAGCCTTGGATTGCACAGTCATGGAACCAAACCTTCATGGACATGGAAACATTCATACAGGGTAACTGCTGGGATAGAGGCTGCTCTTCCCCTTTCCAGGCTCCATGGAATTTCAGCTATCCTTTAAATTTTCATCAAAGAAATTGCATAAAAAAGATTTTGGAAGTGCTCTCCCTCCAAACACTAACGGGAAGCTGAAATTCCTACAGAAGATCAGGGAGGTGCAGATGCAGTGGGACATTCCAGCTCCTTGCCAATGGCATGGGAAAGGTCCTGGGGCTGTGTCCATGGAGTGACCAGACTGCAGCAGAGCAGATGGGGCCAATGCTCTGAGATCAGAGTACTGAGCACAGCAGAGCCCAGGGATCAAACACCCCCTGGACCCACAGCTTTTGCTTTGCCCCTTCCCACCAGCAGACTCACTGAAGGACCAGACTGCACTCAAGGGAATTTGAAGGCACAAATGTCATTTATTAATTTGCCCCCTCTCTTCTTTCTTGGCAATCGTCTGTGATACATAACCTGAATTTTAATACCAAATTACAAGAGCACTGTGTAAATGGCATACTCAAAAATGCAGACTTTCCCTTTTCTTTTAGGCAAAATAAAGCTAATCTGCTTTGACAGAAGAGGGCTCTTTGGAACCACCTAGTGAGTCTCCCAAATATGAAGCAGTAACTCAAATGTCAATTACTTTTCCAACAGCAGACAAATTGCTGGCACACTAATGCAATTTAAGGACAATAATTAGATAACAGGACTACAGAGTGTACCAGGTGACAGAGCTTCTGAGATAATAGAATCTAGCGTCCTACTTCTTAAATATTAACATCATTCCATTTCAGTCAATCGGTTTATGGTAATTTTAAAAGGGCAAAGCAAATTCTTTTTATTGCTAATAATATTGTGCTTCTCCAGCATTAGCTTTGAAGGTTAGCAATTTACAGGGTCAAACCTTAATTATATTATTTCCTTTTTATTTACTTTTCTTTTTTAATCTTTCCTCTTTGAAGTCTTTTCCTATTACAGAGATCTTAAAGCACTTGATTAAAAAAAAATTGAAACTCTTGAAATGTGAGTTCACTGTGTTCCATAGAAAGGAGCCAGTTTCATCACAGCACATGTAACATCTTTGTTAGACCCCTTTGGAAATCCACAAACTTTTCCAAGAATCACTTTCTGTTATAACTGCATTCTAGTCTAAGTGGTTTGGTTATGTCAGGCAATCCATGATGCCATGTACCAAGGCTTTGCAAAATAAATGCAGTTGAGTGGCTCTCCATAAATATTCCAGGCAGAAGAAATCTCCTTGCTTTAGCCACAAGTACCCAGATCACTAAATTTCACTTTGCATCATGACTTCATATTGGAATATTCTTCCATTTCCACCTTTTTCCCCCCATTAGTCAGCCGTGGAACATTTATTTTCAACAAAGTCTCTGTAATTCTCGACACCAAACCTCCTTTCATCCATAAAACTAATGCCCACTGACACAGTGAAATATCTCCACTCTGACCAGAGAGACTAACTCCAGGTCAGGGAAAGAATTCCCCCGCAATAATGTTTAGCTTCTCAACTGAGACAAGAAGAATGCATATTTGCATTCTCTGGGGTATTTTTCATGTGAATAAAGACAGGAACAAAATCATAATAATACAGATCACAAAAAATTGTGTTCCAAAACATGCTTTTTCCCCATTGTAAGCAAAAGAAAAGCTTTAAGTGCTGCATTAAGAACCAGCCAAGCCAACTGGCTTTCAGAAATGTCTGTGCCAGTCTCTCAAAGCCATGCCTGTATTCTTTACAAGCCTTGTGTGATAGTTTTCCATACTCTTAAATGTTTGCTAACAGACACATGAAAAGGTTGCCATCAACTGCACAGGTCTTGCTCCTTGAGGCTACAGCTTTTCTATTTGGGAAATATTCAATATCATAGCAGCGGTTTGCTACCTGCTATGGGGTGGGGAAAGGAAAATTAAAAAGTAAAACAAAACATTGAGATAATTCTTTCTTAGCACTGGGGAGTCTGTGAGCCTGCAAAGCTGAGCACCTCTGTCCTGGTATCATTGGGTGTAAGAACAGCCTTTTCTCACTTTTTGGTCATACATAAACACTATTTTGATTTATCCTATGTCCCACTGCCTGCACTGCAGCAGATGATAATGATCATGAGCTACCTGCACTGTGATTTGTTACCCTGCTGATAATCACAGTAGTGTGTAAGGCACTGCCTGGACCTTCTCACTTCGTCTGCAGCTCTGATACCAAATACTGATCAAAAATAAATTATTACCTTATTCAGCTGCACAATCTCTGCTCGTGATTCCCCTGTTTTTCCATGTGCATTTTAGCTACATTGGGAAACAGATCTGTGGATATCTGAACAATGTATCCTGATATTACCTTTGCACTTCTTTTCAACAGAAGAATTCCTGTTCATTTTGAGTGGCAGGGAAGATGGATTTGTGAAACCAATAATGGAAATGGCACCAGCCTGAGGACTTGGGTATCAGAGTGGTAATCTCTGAGAAAGACCTCCAAGAGCCTCAGCCAGAACAACCAAAACCCAAAAAAGCCTTTGTGTATTATCTTAGAGCCCTGTGACAGAGCCATGACTTCACCTGCCATGGTCAGACTGGAACGAAGCCTCTTGGAAAAATCTGTACAAAGCAGCTCACTGTACAACAGGCAGAGAAAGTCTGGGGTTACTCTCTCCTTACTTGAATTACAGTTAGAACTCACATTTTACTTAAAATGAGATTAAAACTGTCATGTCATCAGTACAGGAGGCAAATGAAAAGCAATCTCATTTGTCTGGAAAGCTCTCCTGGATCCAGGCACCTCCTGAGCTGCATTTGTTTATCACACCATGCATGAGGACAATTCTTTGCTCACAAAACACCTTGAGGAAAATTGCTGTTAAAGTAAGTAAACAAACACATTCACCAGCCCATGGGGTCTGATGGGGTTCACCCCAGAGTTCTGGAGGAGCTGGGGGATGCTCTGGCTGTAACTCCTCCCTGTCATCTGCCAAGGGGCTCAGGAGTCTGGGGAGGTCCCTGCTCACTGGAGCTGACCAAGATTATTCCAACCTGCACAAAAGGGCTTGAGGAGAGACCCTATGGATCTTTTAGTCTATCCTCAGCACCTGGAAAATTTTATTTATAGAATATAGATTATACTGGATACTGTAAAGAGGCATTTAAGTGACTCTAAAGGGAAAAAGCTCTGCTCACCCCACTCTCAGAGGACTCAGGGGTGGCTCAGGGAACCCGTGGCACCACATCCATGGATGTGGAGCTGGAAGCCTCTCATGTCATGCTCACAACGCACAAAACAGAAGAAATAAAAAGTCCATGGAAAAAAAAAACCAAAACAGCAAAAAACAAACACAGAAGACATTGGGGAATGGGTACTGCTTAAAGTTAATACACATTTATAGTCCAGGCATGCATAATTTTGAATCTGGTGCTTTTAGTAGTAAAGTGATAAAACAAATGAAGAGGTTGAAGGGGCAGCAGGAAGGCATAAAAAAAAAATAACCAGGACAGCAATTAGTAGAGGGACACTTAGTGCCAGGCATAACAATGAGCAATAGATGTTAATAACACATTATATACTTTGCCTTTTAAAAACTTTATAAAATTCCTTTAAATAGCTAACCTCAAATAGCTACAGGAAAAAAAAAAGCCAGCGATAGATATCATTCCTTTATGCATCTTTCTGTTCAGCAAACTGAACCCAACAGACAACCTTTCCATGAACTTATTCAGTTCCATATGTATCAAGACTGATAAATCATAATTCATTCCTCTAAGCACAAGGGCTTTCTTAGCTCCTATGGATAGAAAAAAACCACTTTTTTGGACAATAAAAAATTCTGTCTTTATTCTTTCTCCTACTCTTTTTTTGCACAGTCCTTACTCTCTGTTCCAGGATAATGAGAATCAAATAGAAATGAAATAAAGGGACTTCTATCTACTTCTATGAAGAAAATAAAGTATTTTTTTTTAATTCAACATCTCATTTCAAAAAGGAAATAGCTTCAAGACTTGCATGTTTTTTGAAGTATATGTCTGATTCTATAATGGTAGTCTAAGAAAATCACACTTCTTAAAAATAAAGTCCTACATTTGTTTTGTTTACAGTATTTTCCCTACCTCAAGCTCTCCTTTGCTTCAATTATTTAATAAAAACTTTTTTTCCTCAATAGACACTCCTGTTTTCTGTCTCTAAAGTGGAGAACATAAAATTTTCTTCATCTCCTATTTATAAAAGCACAAACCACTGAAGAGTATTTCCAGGGCTCTCTGTAGCTCTACCTACTGCAAATCCTCCTAGATCCTCCCTAACTATTCAGTTCTGAAATAATTAAACCTCTTTGGAACAAATAAAATACTTGACACCTGGACACCTAAGAGCTACATCAAGGACTCCAACTGTGCCTATATTTCTGCATTTATTCTTTCATTTTAGTCTTGCCTTTTAAATAACTAAAACTTTATTGTCAGAGCACATTTCAAATGCTACAGCATACAGCTAACAGAACAAATAAATGAGTTAGAATTCTACTCATTGTTTGCCTTTATTTCAGAATAAAGTCAAATATGATTTATCCCCCGGCTGTTTTAGTTTTGCTGAAACTTTGCATTTGGGATTTACATCTTCTGTGTCCAGACAATGCTTCTTCTGTGGCATTTGTTAGCTCTGCATGGTGTTTCTGTCCATGAACACACAGGGTTCACTACACTCATTCCTCTGTTCTCCATTCCTTTTTCTCTCCTCCTTCAGAGCTGGCTGAGGTTGAAAGGGGCCTCTGGAAATCCCAGTCCATCCTCCCTGCTCAGGGCAGGGCAGCCACAGCAGGGCTGAACAAACCCAGAGAGCTTCCCTGAGAGAACTCTCCAAAAATCTCCTCAGAAGAAAAGAAACCAAGAGAGGGAAGACACAGCCTGCAGTGCCAGGATATCCATGGGAAAGACATCGAGGAAGGAACTGATTGATTTCAGGAGTAAAATGTGTCCCTTCCCTCTCCCCAGCACTGGACTGCACAGAAATGCCTCTAGCTGACAGGGAACCCTGCAGCCACAAGAGGTGTCAGCAAACAGCAGCTCCCAGTATCTCTTCTAGATAGAAGAAAGAAAATGAAAGTAAGAAAAAGAAGATGAAGTAGACAGAGGAGCAAAAATTAATCAAGTTCAGTAACTGACCAGAGAAAACAGCTGCAGGACTAACAGGGGAAATGGAAACATTCAGGAAAAATTTTAATGAATTCCGCAAGGTTGTTTTGAGAAACCACTTAGGCATGAGCCACCAGGAGATACATCTCGAGGAAAAGTGGCAAAAGCAGCAGTTTCTCCAGTAGAGCAGGAAAGAACTTACTTGGCTCTCAGGAACACAGAACGACTGAAGAAAGGAACTGGAAAGAAAAGGGATACCAGGGTTCTGAAAATCTATGGCAGATACAAGAGGGAGAGACAGTAATGGATGGCTTAACATGAGATAATGAAATGGGGAGTACAGAGCAGAACAAGATGACACAGTGGGAAAACAAAACAGGGGGCAGGGTTTACAGATGAATCTGAGTCCAAAATTTATGGAATTATTGTCATAAGATGAAAAAGGGGATGACATACACAAATAAGGAGAAAAGCCAGTGACTTCAAACATGAAAGAAGGTAACAGCTGCTCTCCTGTTTCACTAAGTTGGATCATTTACCACATCCATATTTCAAATAGTAATTAATTAAGTTGTACTGGAGCCAACAACAGCAGGGACTCTTTATTAATGAATGCATAGATCTGATAAACAACTGTGCTGAAGATGGATTTTACTAGTAAACTTTAGCACTACCCTTTCCTCTAAGAATGAATATGCATGAAACAGTGTCTCTGAAGATTCTGAAGGTATGAAGAGCAAGAATCCAGATACTATTCCATCAGCAGCAAAAGTTCTATGGAATCACAACTGAATGATATCAAGTTCTGCAATGATATCAGCTCCATGATACATGAATAGTATTTCAGCATTTCAGAAAAAAAAATTAAAAGCTATAAAAAAATCAAATCACCCACCAGAAAACACCACTCCTCGTGACCCAAACAAACAAAAAATATTTATTTTTCTATAGTAAGCTTAGGAGATTGGAGCACTTCTCTGAGAATGATCAGAACTCACTGGCTGCTGTTCAATATGCAAACGAGTCTAATTACACCCTCTGGCTGGCACCACAATGTTTGACTCCTGTCAGGGGCAGCTTTTCACCTGGACTCTGGAATCCTGGCTGTAGCTGTCCTGCTGCTCCTTTTCAGAGCTCCAAGCAAACACAAGCAATGCACATGCAGACCTACCTCTCAGGAGCTGGGATAAGCCCCTTTCATCACCAGAGTCTCCTCAGCTCCAAACCACCCAGATGGAGCCTTTGCACTGCTCCGTGTACGTGGGCACTACTCACTTTGTTGAGCAGTAGTTGCTCCCTATTTTTGGAATAAGGTTCTACTTTCTCGCTCAGAAAGCTGAGTTTTGCTGTAGGCTGCTATTTCATTCCTTTATTAAGCATCCTTCAACACATTCAGCATTAAAAAATTTATTCATCGTAAAGAAGGAGTTTGGATACAAAACTTGTTTTAAAGTTTATCCCCAAGTTTTCCAGATCCTTAGCAATGGCATTTAAGTCACACATAAAGCTCAAGGGAAAGGTCATATTTTTCAGCTTTCTAGGAAGGAAGGACAGAAGGATGGAAAGATCTAAGTCATAACTGCTTAGTCATCTAAGCTCAGTACCCAGCCACCCCAAGCAGAAGCAAGAAACACAAAAGAACCATGTCTGTCTTTCTAAACCAATCTGTTTCAAATTTTGTAGGCAATTAAAAAAAAAGAAAAAAGAACGAGTCACCCTGCAGCTCAAAGAAGGAGAAAAAATTGTGAAGCCATAAAATAGAGAGTGTGGAGAATCAGTTTTCATCTTTTCCACCTGCTTTGGGGTGAAAAGGTTGTACAGAAACAAAAATTTCTAATTTGCCCTTAGCGTGGCATGAAAATACCCCAGCAATCCACACATACATGTCACAGAGCACAACTGGCTGCATTTTCTTTCATTTCTGTTCTATGTAGCTTTAATACAAGACTTGCTATTATTATTTTTTTTTGGTCCTGTAACAAAGCTTTTTCCTGCATTATTCTTTCTCAGTATCACCCTGTATTTATTAATTGTCAATTTACTTTACACTATCTGTGAAAACAATTCTTAGTGTAATCTGATCAGTAAAAATCCACTTAAACCTAGTGGCATGCCCCACATACCCTTTCACCAAGATTACTGTATTTGATCAACCCTCGAGATGCTCTAACCAGGATCACAGTCCCAGTGCCAGCACAACACATCAGGAATTTGAGATAGCCCTGCCCGTGGAGGTGAAGTGGCACTGATTCCTCTGTCACAGGCACACAACTGTGACACTGCAATCAAGTGATCTGCCTGAGGAAACCAGGGATGCTGCTAAAAGAGATTAGATTGAAATCTAAAATCCTTGACACCCAGCTAAGTACACATGACAACACTGTGGAGAATGCTGGATCTTTCCACCTTTCTGTAATAAAACCCGAAAGTAATCTAAATAGATTTATACCATCTGTCTCTTGAAATGAAATGGATATGAATTTGTATTTTCTAGGCTACTTCTACTATTGACTACTTTCCCTTATACTTCTAAAGCTGAACACAGAGTGTAAGTATTATAATCAATACAATCTTTATTTCTATCCTTTGAGATTACCCAGTAACACCCATCAACACCAAATCTTCAGTTAGTACCAACCATCATAGGAAAATTGAAATTCCAGCAGTCTTAATGCAAGTATTTATAGCAAACCTTGTGAGAAAACTGCTAGCTGGACTAATCCTTACCCTGACATTTTGGAATATGAGATTAGAAGTCTCTCCAGCTGCTTTCTTATGAGCCACAGCGTTGGTGAGGTGGCAGGAGAAAGGGAAGTGTGTGCATCCCCTGAAATCAGAGGCAGTACTCTCAAACTGATATCACATTTTAAGAATATCCAGGGTACTTTCAGTGCAAAGTTCTGTCATTCTCTCAGTGCACACATCCTCAATATCCAGAAATCTTACAGGAGAAATCGTAACTAATGGAGCACACAGCAGAGCTTCAGAAATCTGCACTGTAAATCAGAGCTATCATGAACAGTCACTGCTATTGGAATCCATAGCTGGGGCCATTTGCAAGGAAGTAAAGCCAGATGGGGATGCTTAATTTACTTTCACTTAGCTTTGGTGTTCTCTGCATAAATCCCCTCAACACTCTCAGAATATTTTGCATAGGGAAGGACATGCTGGCATGCAACACATTAATCTTCATATACCAATAGGCACAATGTGTGCCAATAGACACAACAACCCATAATGACAGAGCTTATAACTTCTCAGCTCCTCATTTATTTTCAGCAATGGAATAAATCAAAAGTACCAGTGAAAAGAGTTTGTGTCATTCAAAATACACTGTAAGCGTTTTCCTTCCTCCTAGTTTTAGTGTAAAGGCAGAAAGATGTGGAAAAGAAAATCATTCCTGCCATTCAAAATGCCCAGAGCCGGGACAGAAGCATTAAGGACTGGCAAATAAATCAGGAATTTACACACTCTCAAATACACCCACAATATTTTACTGTAAAAGTTTAGATCTCAATTTTTCTATCAACTTTCGATGCACTACTCAATTTCCTGACAGTGAGGAAGTTACTGCTGTGACTGAACTGCAGAAAGGGATTTTCTAAATGTCCGTGGACATGTGCTTGGGAATACATCTATTATACAAAATAGATCAATTCAGAAGTCTTGGCAACATTAAACAAGATATTCCACTGTAAATATCTAAAGCTAATAGAAAGTTCATCCTGTTACATTTAAGAACAGATGTTTTGAAATTAAAGATTTTTACATAGCCTCGCACTCTAAAGTAGAAAAAAGCTGACTCATAAATCAGCACTTACTTTTATATCCTCTAATAAATTCAAAGTAATTTTTAAAATATTGTTTTAAGAAGATAATTTCGATGCTAAACATTTTTCTTTCTTTTCTACATGCACTTTCAGATGTTAGCATTTATGTATGGGCTACAACATTACATATTAACATATAAAAGGGTTATAATCAGTCTTTGCTGATGTCAGTTGAAGACCATCCACACATTTCCATTCAAGGCTGCTTTCCACTTAGAAAACTTTGATATAAACCATATATTAATCACCTTTTTCTCCAAACTTTATCCCATATAACTGACTTAAAAGTAAATAGACCCCTAAAACAAGACAGTATGCACATTGCTAAAACTTTTTGCTCAGAAGATCAGCCATGTGTAAAATAGGTCTATGCTTATGTAAATGGCTACAGTAGTAGTAGTTTGCTCCATGGTTAAACGCATGATTTCTTCCAAGAGAATGCCAGTGTGGTCTACATCACATTTTCTACTTCATAAAGATCCAATGAGCTGTGACCACGGGCTCCCCAACTTAATGGAAAGTTCACTTGGTGACTTCCGAGTTTAAATTGTCCCTTTCTACTGCGAATCAATAGATTTAAAAGACATTAATGGATCTCTTCCCCAAAAGCTTTAATCCCAAGAGACTTAGAAAGCAGATCTAACTCAGATTTATCACTCTTGCAGGACACCAAACCCAAGGTGTCCCTCTTAATAATACACAAAATATATACGGAACTGAATCATGGGGACACCTCCTTGGTGCAAACTTGCCCAGGTATTCAGGTACCAGCAGCTTTCAATATTTCCTTTCTAAAATGTTGGAAGCAGTCTTTACAAAGCTATGAAGTTTTTCTAAACAGTCTTTTACTGCTCAAAATTTATCTGCTCCCAGCAAGAACACAAATATCTGAATGATACAGGAAATTCAATTCCATGTACATAAAGATGCAAAACACCCACATGCAGCTCTAGCTGAGGATTTCTACATCTTTGCAGCCAAAGAACTGTCCTTATATTAAACAATTTTTTTAAAGGCTTTAATTTTATCTGTTTATTTATTTTATTGTATTTTTAGACGGCTATCTCAATCGACGAGAAAATGAGACTAAAGAAAATCAAGGAAGTGTGCATCTAAGGAGTCCCACTATGCTCACTAAGACTTGAAACATTCTGTATGGAGATGTAAGTCTTAATCAGCACTTTTAATGATTTCAAAACTTTTAAAACCCTATCACAGTCTAGGAACATCAGAAAATAAATCTAGAGGCTGTGTCTGAGTCAGGAAAACAAGGAAAAAGGGTGTGTGGTGGGACTGACATGACCAGACTGTCTCAGGGCACCTCAAAAACATTGACGCAGGAATTAATGAACACATTCAAATAATTTTTGCCAGTGGATAAATTAAAATTGGGATGTTAAAGAACTTACAAGAGTCAAGATAAGAATTCTACACACACAGAGGCTCCCTTACAAGCAGCAGGTGTGTCATGGGTTGCAGTGCAAAATGTATCCAGCAGTGTGTATTCCATCCCCATCGGTTGGAACTGGGCTGGGGGTGATGTAATCTTCTGTCAATGGCCCAGCTGATAAGAAACCAGCTGGGGCAGTTTCTTTATCTCTTCCATGACCCATCCTCCCTCCAGGGACAGATCTTCTGCTAATGGGCCATTGAGTCCCACTGATAAAATTCCATCATCCCATTGGGAAATGCTCCATCCAGGGGGAGGAGCCAAGCCTTTTTACCTGGATATAATCTGAGACTCAGAACACCAAGCAACCTTCTCCACTGGACTCCCAGAGGAAGATCAGGCCTGTCTATCTTCACTGGACCTTCAGAGGAAAATTCCACCTTTCTCCAGGATCACTGCTCCAACAGAGCCACATCTGTCACTGCAGGAGGGCTGCAGCCACCATGGAATGGCACTGCCACCAACACCCTGACCCACAGGGGGTCAGGTTGGATCCTGACTCTGTCAGTGGGTTTTTTTGGTTTGGGGTTTTTTTTGTAATACTGCATGCTTGTTTTATTTCAGCTCTCCTAATAAAGAGCTGTTATTCCTATCCCCATATCTTTGCCTGAGAGCCCCCTTAAATCCAAAATGATAATAATTCAGATGGGGGGGGTTTACATTCTCCATTCCAAGGGAGGATCCTGCCTTCCTTAGCAGACACCTGGCATTCAGACCAAGACAAGGTGCTTGGAAACTTTTGATGATCATCTCCAGAGACTTTCTGTCACAATCACTGGGACAAAGTGGAAGCAAGAAAGAAGAGAATTAAAACAGTAAGAAGCCAGAGTGAATGTCACCTAAGGTCAAAACTGGAAGGTTTGTGTTCTGAGGAAGGGGAAGAAGACTTAGTGCTCTTTTGGAGCAAGCAGAAACTTTTAAGATATTAATTGGCTCTACAAGAGAGTCAAGTCATTCCTAAAAAAGGAATATGGCACCTAGGCCCTCTTATAAAAGAGTGTAAATTTATGAGAAATGAGTTTTTTCAAAGCACAGCACCCAAAATGGGAACTGAAAGCACCAGCCTAAGTGCAAAATGAGAACCACAGAAAAATCAATGATTCCAATTTATAAAGAAAGCACAAATCAGATATTGTTAATATGATATATAAGCACAATAGAAACTATTTGTACTACACACATAAAGGATAAATTGCTTGAATAAATTCTATTTTTATGAAAAAATACTGCAACAAACATGCTGACTGATCAAGAAAGTAAAAATAATAATAGTGACATTATTAGTATATGCTATTTCCTAGTGATTTCACAGGATCATCTATTTCCACTTCAAGTAGCTGTTTAAATCTCCTTTTTGCCTCACCATATCTGGTTTTGTTTTACATTCATTATATAATTTGTGCAGTCTATTACTTGTACTATTACTATAATCCTCTCTTCATTGCAAACAAGAAAAAGAGGAAATGCTTTTCCATTCAGAATTTCAGGAGGTGTTGATGGTTTCAGCAGGGAACTGAGAGTTTTGGGAATGAAAATAGTGTTGGTCACTGATTTTTTCCTTCCCTCACAAAGCAAGTAGAAACAACCTTTTGAGAAAAAAAAAAAAAAAAGAACAATCCCTGACACAGCCAAACAGGAGAGGAATATGTTAGCACACTAAAAAAGGTCAAATCCAGCTCCAAGGATGAGAGAATAGACCTTGTGAAGAGTCCTTATGCTGGTAGAAGAATCAAGCTGCAGAAAAAATCCTAAACATTATTTTGTAATAAAAGTCCAGATTAATATAAAAAGCAGTTTGGGGGTTTTGCCTCTGTCCAACAGCTGAAAGACAATTTAATTTAATAGCTCTGGAGAGCACATAGAGAAGGAACTGTAACTGAGGGCATAAACATCTCCATTATGGAAATTATCACTGCAAAAGTATCTTCTTCACAATCTCACAACAGTAAATAGATGGTCACGGGTTTGCTAAAAGATACATTTTTCTTACTCAGGGACTGGTTCTTCCCAAAGGGTCTGAAAAGTAAGAACACCACAGAACACAGAATGAAGAAGCTTAGCAGCTGCTGTCCAGTTTTTGACTAGAAGATGAACAGAAATAAAAGACTGTGATTGTTCCTTGTTCCTTCCAAGACTAATCACTATGAGGACTACATTTTTAATATGACCCTACTTATAGAATTTTATTTCAGGTAATTGATTCTGCTTATCAAATATGCCTCATACTGAAACACTTTGTTTTGTTTTGCCGAATCATTAAAAATGCATCACAAATTGAAAAGTAAACAATCCAGCTGCCACTGAAAGACAGCCAGTTTAGAGCTTTATTCTGAATGCCACAGAAATAACCTGACTAAATACTTGTATAATAAAAAGGGCTCACACTACTTGCAACACTATCACTTTTACTGGTTTTTCTACAACTTTCAGGTAGCGAGATGGGCTCAGCAGCTCAGCCTCCCTACTAAAACAAACACACAGGTCCATGTGTGTATTTGCAAACCCTCCCAGGACAAACAGAGCTGCAGAATAATTGGGGCCAGAAGAACAGGCCTCTGGAGGTCAATGAGCTGCAGCTGCAGCTCTTGCTCAAACTGGACCTACTTTCAAAATGAGCTCTGTTTTCTCATGGCCCTATTGGTCACGCTTCCAGCACCTTCAAGTATGGAAAGCCCCCAGTGTCTCTTGAATCATTATGAAGAGATTCTTCATCCTCCTCCTATATCCAAGGAGCATTTCCCCTGTGTTGCCTGCAACCACTGCTTGTTGTTCCTTAGCTCAACTCCCAAACCTCTTTGAGAGTGTCTGACAGCAGTGCCCAACATCCTCTGCTGGGACATGACCTGCTCCAGCCTCTATCCAAACCCCTTCCAGCTCTGGAAGGCCCAGTGGGACATCATGTTCCAGACACAGCTCCAAGAGAGCCCAAAAAGGGCAAGAGCAATAATTTATCCTTCCTTAAAAAGAATCCTTATTTAAGTGTTAATGCCAGGACAATGGGAGCATGTGGAGTTGAGACTGTAATGGTGCACAGCAAAATGAGGATCTCCTCTAAGGAAGATTGTGAGCAGTAATAGTACTATGTTGCAATACATCTGAATAACTTGTTCCCAGGGATGCCGGAGCCAGATTATCTCTATGTGTGTTTATCAGATCCTCTGGAATTTGTCAAGGTTGCTGAAACAACAATAGTGCTAAATTGAGAAACGTTCAAAGTTGCTGAAACAACAACCATGCTAAATGGAGAACTGAGAGGCTGACTACACCAATGGTAACAGTCACACCCATGTACTCCTCACTCAAGAGCAAGGGTGAAAATTAAGGAAAACTGTCACTCTGAGTTGTTAAATATCTTCATTAGACAAGAATGAGGATAATTACTGCTCACGTTATCCACAGTTTGAAAAATCCTCATCCATTTTCTCCCCTGTTGATGTGACACACACCAAAGGGCTCCCACTGGGGGCATTTCTGCATACAGCAGGGGAAGGAGGGGAAAGAAAATTCATCAAAGTACAATAGAACACTTGCCTCAAACCAACTTCAATCACTTTATATGTCCCAGAACCACAGAAAATTCTTATTAAGGTTTCTCTTGTTCATCTATTAATAAAATATGTTTGGAATACAGAACACTACAAAGGTACTGCTTCAGCCACGCTCCACCTGTAGCAGATTTGCTGAAAAGAAGCACTGACAGACCCTTGTTGTCAGGTCCATTTTCAGGCAGCTCCCATCCCCTTCAGCCCTCAGGGTAAGACAATATTCGATGGCCCCGTTTTAATTAGCAGGCCTGGCTGGGGGGGTGTGGGGTTTTGTGCTTTTGCAGAAACGTCCCCAAGGTGTTAAAAGTCCTTTTCCTTGCCCGAGATGAAAAAAAGACGTAGAATCTTCGGTCTTCAGATTTTTTTATTATTGTTTATTGTACCTTATCTAAAACTGTTCCCTCTGTCCTGCCGAGGTCCTCACAGCACGACAGTCTGAGGTGACCCCCACTNGTACTAAAACCCAAAATCTACTTTTTCCATCCTGTGACAATCTTATTATTACTCAGTTTAAATTTGTGAGAATTGTAGTTTTTCTTTCAATGCTGGTAATCTCTCCCATGCACTAAAATCCAACCCACAGGTGTCTTGGGCTTGGTGTCAGGGCTTCTGAGCCCTCTGGGCCCCCTGCACAGGTCCCTGAGCCCCCAGGGCAGTCAAGGACAGGCCCTGGGTTCTCACAGGGGGGCAGGTGGCTAAAGCACAACGAAGGCCACAAAGGACATTTCTAATCTTATCAGAGGTTCCTTGGGAGGAAGAAATACACCTTGTGTCTCCAGCCCCAGCCATCAGGCAGGGATAAACAGGCCCTTGACTTGCTGTGGTTGTCACCACACGCTCCTGCTCGGTTGCCAGAGCTGGAGAAAGGCCCCAGTCCATGAATCCACACCAATCCCATCAATGGGGCTGCTCCGATTTCCCACCAGAGTGTTCATGGCAGAGGAGCCACACACGGGCATGGAATGACCCAGTGCCCTCGCCTGGGCAGGCAAAAAGGCTTGGAACACCAAGTGTTTTCACAAGTCTAATCCTCCTTGTATGGCTTATGCTCTTCTCAGCACACACAGCAGCAAAGCTTTTGCATTCCTTCCTCTTTTTTTGCCCATTGTTTTCAAATAAATAAATGCAACAGATCATAGTTTCCAGTTATAATCCATGAGGTAAGGATTTCATTCAAGCTGCATTTTGAGGGTAAGGCTTTCCTTATTCTAGTCCTTCTGGTTTTCAGGTTTTGGAAAATATTTTTTAAAATCATAAAAACTACTTCACAGAAATGTTACAGATTCTTCTATTATTCTCAATTATTATCATCTACAATTTTTAGTAGTAACTGTAGTATATACCACAAATTTAACAATTTAAATTTTCCATGTCTATTGTTAAGAGTTGTGTATTTACATTTTAACCTTTTTAATTGAGCCTTATGCTGCATAAAGCTAATTTTTCAGAAGTTTAATATTCTGTAATTATTTTTATTTTATCTTCAAGCTATTAACTTTTTACACTACAATAGCAACAACACACAAGTAATTCTTTTTCCAAATTAGACTTACAGATTTCCACGTTTCAACTATCTAAAACTGCTCAAGACTTTCTCCATTTCCACAGCATTAATAAAGTGGAAAGAGTCTAGAAAGTCACACGACTTACAATTGTTAAATCATAATGAGTTTCAAAGAAATTGGGTTACCTCAAACTACTGGTTACTTGCAAAGGATTAATAAATGGAATTTTAGCAAAGCAACATACACTAATAAATTACAGTCAATGCACATAAATTATATTTCTATTGTCATATCCTCCATGTTCCTTCTAGTGCTTCATTGCAAGTGACTACTAAAATTAAAAATAAAGATACCAGAACATTTTTTCCCCTGCTCTCCCTCCTAGACTTCAATCCTTCACCAGGAAAGCTACAGATTCCCATCTTCTTCATTTGTTTATGCCAGATCCCTCTGCTTACCCTCCCTCTGGCTGCAGAATCACTCACCTCCAGAGGGTTGTGCTCAGAACCCAATCCAGTCCCCTCCAGCCTGCCCACACTGGTTTGTGCCTCAGAACTCCAGAAGATGAGAGGATCAGTAAATTCAGTGATCCCCATGGATAGACTCACACAAATCCTCTGCAGGCCTTGGGGATTTGTGAAGGGACCTTCCACATCCCTCGGATGTTTGCTGCTCCTTTCCAACAGCCTACACAAAAGCCTTGTCCTATTCACTCTACTGCCCCTTTACAAGCAATGAAACCTGAGATATAACACCATGACAAAGACAGTGGAAGGCAGGCAGGTGACTCCCAATATTCTTAGAAAATTCCAGCCTAAAATCCGGGCTGTAGCCACCAGCATGTGGCACACATGGAGCATACGGGGTGGCAAAAAATCTCCCCTGAAATAAATATTGTACATTCCCCTGGCAAAGCCAGAAGTCCAACTGGGACAAGAGAACAACAAAAGAACAACAAGAGAAGTAACAAAATGGAAATCACCAGGTGGATGCAAGCAGAATGTACAGAGAACTCTTGGGAGAGCAGGAGGTTTCAGAACTGACGTTAACTGAGGGAAATCAAGTCACATTCACGCTTGGCTATCAGTATTTCCTGCCTCCAGGTGTTGCTTTGCACTGCAGCAAGGCTGGGGTCAGCTGCCTGAACACAAATGTCTGGTGTCCCATCCGACACTGGGACACCCAGCCTGGGCTCCATCTGCTCCTTCAGAACCTGGAAATCCAAGGTCAGACCTACCAGATGCCGTTAGAGATGATGCCAAGTGGAAAACCTTTGGAATATAAAGTCATACGAACAATTATTTTCCAGCTCTTATTTTTATTTCTCTATTTCTATCTGCACTGATGGCACTTATTTCAATTATTATCACTGCTGATATTTTAGCTATTAAGCAGCAAGCAGATATCACAAGTTTGTTTGCCTCTTTTTTCTGTCAAGTCATTCTCTTGCACAGAAATTTGAGTAATGTCCTACTGAAACAAATAAAATCAAGACACTGCTAAGTTATTTATCAGCATTTTACCAGGGTCTTTTCCATACCATTTACAAAAATACATTTTGCCTGCAATGAAAGATTGAAGACAGAAGCTTAGGAGACACATGATTTGTACCTTGGCACATAATGACTATTATGTTCCTTACACAAAGCTCATCATTACCTCCTGCCTTTTTCATGATAGGACAACTCTGGCATTGTAATTGGCTTTCTAATAAAACACTTTCCTCCAGCAGAAGTCCAAACTTCCATACATTTCTACCTGAGGACTCAATGAAAAGCAAAAACAGACAATAAGAAGCTAGCATACTCTAAATATTTGGCTGTATTTACAATGTGTAAACTTGTTATTTTAAAAAAACTGTGAAAGTTAACCTCCTAGTCTAACTCCAGAATTTTTTTAAAAAAAAATGTAATACTCAAGAAGTGAAAAATACTGTCTAAAATGTTCCATGCATTTGATTTCCATGCAATTGTCCCTTTGCAATCTGTAACCGCTTTAGGTTTTAACTAAAGATTCAAAACATATTTTTTACTGGTTTTATTCCATGAATTATAACAAAACCTGAAAAATCTAGTTGTATTTAGTAAGCAAATTATTAGCTCATTATTCAAACTTCAGGTCAGGAGCAACTTCACCTACTGTCCACTGGAAGACACCCAACATGTCTTCTAAAACTCAATGATGAACAAGGTAATAGGAACCCACTGTAGTTTAACTATTGACCACAGCACTATTCACTTTAAGGGGAGGGGAAAATAAACCCAACAAAACACCCAACACAATACAAAATCCAAGCCAAGTAAATGAGGGATCAGATAAAAAATTGTTATACGATGCAGCACACAATCATTTGGTTTTATTTTAGAGATATTTAATAAGCAAACTCAGAATGAAGCTGTTACTTCATCTTGCTGCAAATAAAACCAATGCATCTGATCTTATGTCACTGACTGTTTCTGAAATGTTAAGTGGCCAAATCTAAACAAAAAAAAAATCACCAAAAACACACCCAACCAAAACCCCTTAACAGAAATCAAACTGTTACAGAACACACCAAATTCTTCTGAAAAGTGAAGCTGCAGTTGCCTAGTACAACTGGAATTATGATCCATGTGAATCCATAGGCATTACAATCCATTATCAATTGTAGCACTAGTACAGATGCTTTGCCATTGTCTAATTTGGGACTTGAACTAAATGATCATTTCCCCTTGCTATAAACAAACTTTCTTTCTAAAATAATATTTTATATTTCACGTCTACAAAAATACACTTTTGACATTTTTCTTTTCTAGTCAGAGATTAAGTAGCAAAGTTAATTACATTTAAACAATTTTCAGTAAATCTAAGGAAGTTACCAAACTTTCATTGCTGGTGGCACTAAAAACACCAAAGAGATGCTTTCAACAACGAGTAGACGAGGCAAATTTTCCAGGTCTTTGTCATATAAATGACAAAGCAGGCTGCTAAGAAACCCCTCGGCACAGACTCCCTGGATGTGGGAACTATTTTATACCTCTGCATAACTCAGGCACTGCTGCACTCACTGAGCACGCTACAATGGAGATTTCCCAGAGCACGCCAGCACACCCACAAGGGTAATTTAAGCAGCACTGGAAGAACGTGTCTTTTAAACTTCTAAATAAAGATATTCAGAAGCTCATGTAATTGCCTGGAATCTCTGGAGTCAGTTCAGACAACAAATTCTGTTAAAGGATTTCCTCCCAGGGAAGGGTCACCTTAAAGACTAACAGGGGAAGACAGCGAGTCCATTAGATCAAGGGACCAAATCCACCACCAGCCTGACATGTAGATACGAGGCAGAAAATTAATGAGCTGCTAACTGGGCCAAGACTAACACCCAAAAAGAGGAAAGAAGTGCAATGGAATTGGATATCAATCTATTGGTGGCAGCCCTGCAATGGCTTGAAACACCAAGTGAAAGAGGATAGATGGAGCACGGAGAGCACGAGCTCCAGTCACCTGTCCAGTGAGTCCCTGAGAAAAGCAAGCCCTGTAACCCCTGCAAGCCCCAGAGATGAGCTCATTAGGATTCTGATCCACACAGCAAGAGGCCGGACACTGCAGTGCTTGTTTCTCACTGAAACATTTCCAGGTTTGCTACAGTAAGTACACATATAAGGGGCAAAGTCACACACACTGCAGTGGCAAGGTACCTATCCTAAGATTATTGTGCATGACTCCTCTCCTCCCAGCCCCAGGAAACACCAAATCCTCTCTGTCGCTTCCAAATAACAAGGAGTGCAATGCAGGCAGCACTTGGAAGAACAAGCCAGGAAAAGTTCTGGCCTACATGACAGGGCATCTCTTTAAAGAGCCACAATAAGACCATAAAGGGACATTAGAGACAGACATTTAACTGAAACTCAGGATAATATCCTCCACTGGGAGTATTAGCACTTAATTGGGAACAAACTAAGTGACTGACTTAATTCTGATATATTGCACCATCTGCAGAGTCCAGGTTATAATTGATAGGCCAGCTGGATGTGGAGCCAGGTACAGCATGTGAAATACTATACTGTGTTTCTCACTCATTATTACTTTGCTAAACTGTTAAAGTTTAAATTGTCCTTTCCATTAAATGGGCATTGTTTCATACTTATTCCTTGTTAATTAACGTGTTATGAAATAGGTCATGGCTTTCAGTACATGACAAGACTATTACTCTGAAAATCTCCTTGTTTTCTCTTTCCACTATAAAATCACCTTAACAGTACACATGAAAGAGGTCATGGAGTTGCTCACGACCATGATCCTGTGCGAACACCTGAGTAAGTTAAAGGAATTTCTCAATTCTTATCTGAGCACTGACAAACTGTAAAACTAACTCTGATTCACTTTTCAGCCTAGGCTACCCTTAATACAGAAGCAGTAAAGTGAAAATCAGGGGGTTTGGGACTAGTGAAGTCTATAGCACTTTATTGCCTAGGTAATTTAGGCATAAAGTTGGCTTATTCTAAAATATGGGCAACTTTGCAAACCTCTTAAATGCATTTTACATTACAATAGCTGGTCAAAGTGCCTGGACTTCGGAACAGGCTTCCTCATGTTTGGTGTAACAAAATCCAAAGGGATTTACCTGAAAGTCCCACTGGCAACAGCAGATGTGACGTAAGAGACATTTTGAGCATCTTGCTTTCAATGGTATGAAACTATTTTCACCAAGGGCTTCACCTATTTTACCTAACTGTAAGGCTAAGGAAAATAATTGTACTATGAACTCATTCCTACTGCCTAAGTACAAAAAAGAGGTTACTGTAATAAATGGGCTATTGGTGGATTCTGTGATTTGTATCTATTTACATGAATGTAGTAGGAGTGCAGTTAAATAGAGAAACACTGGAACCCTGACTCACTGACTGTGAGTAGAAAAATCATCAATGGTTAATTGCAAGGAGATGCTAATGTAGGACTGAACAGGTTCATTGCCACTTTTGATTTCAGAACTCTCAGGACTGACAGTGTGCCCCAAGCCACAGCAGCCCCAAGTGCAGCAATTTCCATCATTGCCTCACATTCCCCTTCAGACACACCATGTCAGGAGCTGCTGTCATCCCTGGAGCTGACACTGCCAAACCAAGCAACATGACAGATGTTAATTAAAAGAAATAAATACAGCACAAGTGTTGAAACAACAAAACTCACAATCTGCTGTGAAACACAAAAGCCAACAGCTCACTTTTTGTGTTGATTTGTGCTCTTCCCTGAGACATAAGGAACTCGTCTGCATTCCAAAATGCTATTGATACACTTCATTATGCTGTTCGTGTCATGTAACCAAACACATGTGAAAGTCATTTGGGCTCTGAAAGAGTGGAATTACATCTGAAATATTTTTTTTTTTGTTTTCAAAGAAAAACAGAAAAACATTTAGAAGACAGTAGTTTTCAGAAGAAACTCAGGAGCAAGTTTATCTCATAAATGCTTCTCTGGTGTTTTGAACATTTTTTAGGGGAAACAAAAATAACTTGAAGCTTCTTATCACCTGAACCATTCTGCAAAAGGTCACTGCAGACAGGTCAGTGTCAGAGCAGCAGTCATTATTAAGCTCCAAATGGCCTGGATTCTTCCATTTTTCAGTGGTAAAATTTCATCCAACATCGATTAAATCTCTTCTACAAGTCACTGCTTCACGTCCTGCACACACCAGGAAATCTCCACACATCAACACAAGCACAGAAATACCAGGTCAGTGGGATCTATGCTAAAACTTGTAATACACACTCTGATTTAACAGTGTTTCTCAGGTAGCAAGAGAACACAAGAAAATTACCCCAAACAGTTACCAATCCTTTTTGTTTGCCTGTTTTGGATTCTGTGCAGCTCCCCACAGGGAAGTGAACCAGTGACCAGGGGCCAGGCTGGGAAGGGGCCACGGTGCTGAATGTTGCACTGTCAGTCACAGAGCACATCCTGAGCCAATCCCTGATGAAAGACTCCAGGAGCACGTGCAGCTCCTGGGTTTATGACTGACATACTGATCTCTCCACAAACACCATCATCAGGATGTCCCATGGCCAATATTCAGCTGCAAGGAAGGCAACTACCAGCTCAGTAACTATTTACACACACCTACATAGAAACACACACAAAAAAGGGATAATATCAAGAAACAGAACTTGTGTTATTTCTAATTTTCATCAAGTGTGTTGTCACAATGCAGGGCAGAATCTCTCCAGGCTGCTTGGAATGGAAGGCACACAGCAGCATAAACAGAGATAACCTGAAATTAAAATCATAAACCAATAGATAAGCAGGGATGTAGTTTAAAAGATGAAAGATAACAAAGCACCATATGCAAATCCAGTTTTTACTCTAATATGATGTAATATATACACACGTTTTAATTGCTTACTTCAGTAAAAGCACAATGAGGCAAAGAACAAAAATATATCAGACAGAATTTACTCTTGTTCTTACATTTCCAGACTTAATTAAAAATATTTTTGGGCACACATAACATTTGCTGCAAAATTTCAATAACAAAATACATTATTATAAATCTTTTCAAAGATGAAAACAAAACTCTTTCCACCTTAAAAATGCATCTGACGTGAATGCAAATATATTATTTATTCCAACTAACCTTGCCTTACTACCAAGTAATAACTAGGAAAGATTATGACACAAAGTGAAAGGAGGGGGCCTGACTTTTAGCCAAAGGGAACACAGAAATAAATCGAGGAATTTTAAAAGTTGAAGCAACAGCAGGCTGCAATTTTGGCTACCATTAAGGACATTAAACTATTCACTGCAATTTGTATTAACAGTAGACTTAAAACTAGGTGGTCTCATAATAAAAACTGCACAGTAATGTCCATCTTTATTTCCACTTAAAGCTGTGTCAGTGGCTCAGTATTCTGTCAGGGTTTTCCTTTCCTTTCTGACCAGTTTCAAATATTCATAATTTGTGGTAAAAGAAAAATAATTTTACAATCTCTAAAGAGGAAAAAAGAAGTCCACACACCTCTTCTCCAAATCCATTAAAAAAACATCTTACCCTTACTTACCAGCTTCTTAGCACAGTGATTTTGCACATAACTGTAATACTGAAATTAAAGCACATACAACCACTCACATAAAGTTCTTTGACTGGGATATTCAAAGAGAGATCCTAAGGAAAACTTCACTTTTCTGGGAGCATTTGCATCACTGATTCTGTTTGGTATCTTTAGGTATATTAGGAGGGGTTTGTACTGCAAAATGCTGAGGGACATCAGATCGAAGGCACAATGATAAGGCTACAAAGTTTTCTAAAGCCAGATCCCAGGAGAAGCTCAGCAGCTTTGATCCCCCAATGCCCCTAGGAGAACCAAAAGATCTGATTTCAACTCAGCTTCTTTTCCACAGAGCCAACTCATCTCCAGCAAGATGAACACAAGTTCTGTATTTCTGAGAGAAAAAAAAGAGCTCCAGTAATGCACAAACCTCAGCGAGCCCAAATCTCTGAGGCAGTGCCACAGCTTTGGGACACAGCCCCACTTCTCCTCCTGCCTGAAGGACCTTGCAGGATGTCACATCCCTGCAGGTTTTCAGTCACACCTGTGTCCTGCAGCTTGCACAGGAGGACAAATGCAGCCCAGTCCAGCGCTGCATGGGTGCCTCAGCACTACTTAGAAAAATCAGATTCAACAAACACAGACTGCTAACACCAGTCCCTGGCCAGGGTGTCCCCAGGAGCCCCAGAGCACTGCAAACAGCCCATTTTTGCTGCACAGCTCTGCACAGCAGCCCTGATTTACAGCTCAAGTCAAGGCAGCAGCCTCAGCTTCCCTACCTGCTTTAATAAAAGACCCTCTTAAAAACACCAAACAGATCAACAGCAAGAAAGCAAGATATGGAAGGTTCATTTTTCAGGTCTGATCAAATTGGGAAACTACTTGTTGGTGCCTGTTCTGGATCGAGGGAGGGATAAATAGGGGATCAAAGAGAAAAGTGACAGAACAGCAGAGGGGAAAAAGAAAATGAAGGACAATTTTTTGGGGGAAGGTGAAGAATAGGACAAAACAGTACAGAACACGCCCATTTGAGTAACATTTTTTATTTTAAGAGCCCCTTGGCTATGCTTTGGCTCAGCTTTATCTGCAGGATATATCATTTCTCACAAATTTTCCTGCAGTAGCCTTTTGATGAGGTGGCACAGTAATAAATGGGGAGATAATTCGATGTGTTGAACTTTTATTGCTAGTGAGGAATAAAAGGATTTTCAGCTCCCTGGCTGAGTCTGCAGTACTGACAGCTGGAGCAGGGAGGGAGAGCTCCCCCGGATTAAACCACAAAAGGAGAATGGGTATGGATTTCTCATAAAAATAACTTCAGTGATAAAACACAGCAGCACTGAGTACCTGTAAGAATTAAACCGTGATTACCAACTGAGTTTATGAAGTTGGCCTGTCATTCTCAAACAAATGGAAGAGTAGGGACATGCCCACACACGCTGTACTGGGGATCCACTGGAGCTCTTTGCACCACTGGAAGATGTGAGTGCTCAGCAGGGAGCCCTCGGGGTGCAGCCCACAGGGAGGAGGCAGCAGTGCTGCCCCAAACCTCTGCTCACTGCAGGGAACACTCCCCATCCACTGCGTGTGAAGGCTGCCCCAGCTCACTCACACTGACTGTTCACACATGCTTATGAAAATAATGGAAGAGAGCCCAAACAATAATGGATTTTAGAGGTTCTAGAGGAAAAAGAACTGAAGAACACCCACACAAGTGTCTGGTTTTACTGTTCACCATTACCGAGTGGCCGTGCCTGTGTCCAGCACTGGGGCTGGGGGCTTTGGGCGAGCAGGGGATGCTCCACGTGGGCACAGCCTGTCCTGGACACCCACCCCGGGCACTCTGAGCCTCAGCCAGGCTGGCAGGGACATGGGGGAACCTCTGTGACAGAAGGCAAGGCCCAGCAGGAAGAGGGAAAGGGAGAGGAAAGAAAGGGACCGGCAGAGGAGCCCTGGGACAGAGCCCCACACCAGGGAACAGCTCCTGAGGGAATGCCAAATTTCCTTTATCAGCTCACATCAGAAGTATGGCTGCTTTGCCTGGGCTTCCAGCCTGCTTTACATCCCACCACCTCAAGAACAAGTTCAAATTAATAATGGTAAATTATATATGATGTATATAAGACATCTAAGGATGTTATGATTTACATAACATTTACATTCCTCAAATTCACAAGGCTGATTCTCAGTACAACTCTGTGTTAATGTATCTGCCTGTGTGGTTACAACATCCACAATCAATTCTGAATGTTGATTTGAATTACTGAAAAGTAATTGAAGAGCAGCTCGTTGACACTGAGAAGGCAAACAAACTGTTAATGCTAATTCCTCTGTGTACATCTCACCAAGGATACTGGCATGAGGGAATAAAGCTAAAAAACATATTCTCAAGTAATAGAAAGTCTGTGAACACGGATACAGGTTAAAACAGTAATAAAAAATTCTTTTTTATAATAAATAACAAAGATCTTATGCGCGTTAAGGAAAATTAGTTAAGCCTTCGGAACCTCACTTTTGCCCCTTTCATAAGAAAAAGAAAGAAAAAAGTAAATTGGCTGTAATTCATCCTTCATGTGTGGTTTAGAAAATATACCAACACCCTTCCCTGTAACATTCAAATTGCCAGTTAAAGGCACAAGAAAAACAACTATTTTGAAATATACTGAAGAGCTCATCAATACATTTGGGGTTTAAGATGCAAAAATACTATAAATTACTATATAATAATTTTTCAAATTCCAAATTAAATTTCGGTTTAATCCCTCAATCTGTTGTGCCGTGTGCTGAGATTGCACTGCCTGCTCAGACCCCGGCGGACGGGCAGGGCCAGCGCAGCCCCAGCAGAGAGCGCAGTTGCCGCTCCCATCAGCCGGGTTCGCTCAGAGCGCACGGGCTTCGTGCGGGAGAAGAAATCAAACCCCAAACCGACAGCACCGCCAAAAACCCACACAAAACGACGACAACAGAAAAACAAACCCCCAGCCATTTTGCCTCTTTTGTATTACTGTTTTTAATCGACCAAATAACGCGATAAACCCAGCCACTCCGAAGAGTAACTTCAGTGCTGGGCATCAAGTCCAGCCGCTCACGAAAACTTCCCTGGAAGCTCAGCACAGACTGTGAACCTGCGTGCTCGTGTGGCACAGCCTGGGCAGAGCGGGTTCCTGCTCACAGCCCCGGAGCAGTGGGGCCGTGTGAGCCCAAAGCTGCAGCTCAGGGCACACGGGGGCCCGAGCGGTGCCCCCGGCAGAGCACAGAGCGCTGTGTGGGGCACCCCGGTCACTGGGCAGAGCGTTCGGCACTGGGAGCACTGGGAGCTGCCAGCCAGCACTGCCAGGGTCTGAAATCCAGACCCCAGCACCTTCCCAAAGCCTGCTGCGACCTTCATCCATAAATCCTGAAACCCAGACCCCAGCACCTTTCCAAAGCCTGCTGTGACCTTCATCCACAAGTCCTGAATCCTGAAATCCAGACCCCAGCACCTTCCCAAAGCCTGCTGTGACCTTCATCCACAAGTGCCCACAGGCACACTCTGCAACTCAGCTGCTCTGCAACAAATGCATCTCCCTGGGGCACAGCTCCACCTGCACTGCAACACCACAGCTGTCGGTGCTGCCCCATGGGCCACTGAAACTTCATCCAGAATTTACAGTTAAAGCCTTCTCTGTCTGAGTGACATTCTAAGGTATATAGACACAGAGAAAAGCAGGAGGAAATCAAGACAAGAGGCACTTTAGAGACTTTTTTTTCCCTGGGGAACAGAGATGTTACTGCTATTGATGACCTAATGTGTCTTTTCACTTTCTCCTTGTTTGCTGAAGGACAATTAGGAGTTAAGTCAGCCCTGGATTGCTTTTACATGAAGACACAAGGCCAGTCAATAGGTTCAAGATAAAGAAAATCCCAAACACTTAAAAATCTCCAGCTGTCATTAGCTGCAAAGTTCTGCCTTCAGCCCTGAGCCTGGTAGCCCTGGTTGCCCAGTCCTGGGGCTGTCGGTCAGGCGCCGTGTGTGCCCTGGTTTAACCATCAGAGCCCGATAAAAGCAGTGCACTCTCTCAGGCAGTGTCACCGAGCTGTGACTAGCCCCAGAGGAGCCCTGTGCCTCTGCTGACACAGCACAGCTGCACAGGAATCACGCTGCCAACACACTCTGTTCTACAAACTCAGAACACTTCACTGATTTCACTGGAAAAGGCAAAGGAGGAGGGTGGAGGCAGCCAACAAAAAGGATCCCACCTGCAGCACAGGATAGAGATTCATCTCCAGAAAGACTCAAAATTCCTCAGCTGGGGAAGCTGCATCTTTTCTGCCAATTAAATCTCCTTCTGCCAAGGAGGAGAGAACTTACACTCCTGTAACATTACATTTCTGATTTGAATCTCATGCTTTCATAGATTTTAAATGCTTTGGGAGTTGGGCAATTGAGGAACTGTGAAGTGCCTCAGTCACAGGTGATTTTGCTGGATGGATACGGTGCCAGGAAATATCAGAGGGCAGCATTAAGACCTCAGAAGTCAGCAGAGGTCTGAACAAGATGCCAAGATAAAAGAGTGAACGCATTATCAAAAATAATAATATACTTGAATTCTCAGTTTCTTAAAACTGGCATTCCTCCTCTAATTTTCTAAGAAAGGCTCTGTTCTCTTCGAATTGCAGGTTCCAAGCTACCTTGGTACAGAACTATCTAGATAATCTGTGCCCTGGCTCTGTTTCTAGTATTTACTAGAAACTCTGAAGGAGGCATTTCTTGAGACATATTTTCTCTAGTAAAAATAAGTTTTGGTTAGTTAAGGATGTTTAAGAGCACGTGGGGTAAACATTCCTATGGAAACTTCAGTGGACACTTAACATTTCTCTAGGAACATTCTAATGAAGAAAATTACATAAAGCCACTAAAAAAAACCTTAAAAATCAGCTTTCAGATTATTATTTCTACAAATCAATTATCAAAACTCTGTTAATTTATTCCATTAGCTTAGACACTATTATACTACATTATAATTCTATCTTTTAGGACAGCACATGATTTTAGTAGTGTATTCTATCAGTTTTGGAGGTTGAAGGCTTCCAGGTGGAATTTTTTCTTCTCTACCTAATAAAGGTTATTAAGAATTTAAGTAAGATTTGAAAGTGAGAATAATTTGGATTGCAAAGTAATGGCTATACATATCTCACAACAGAGTTCCTTAGTGGGCTGATAGTCACTCAACTAAATTAAAGCTCCTCACCCATTTTGTTCAATAGTTTAACACCCAGTTCCTGAAATCCCAAATGAAAAATCTCAGCCTCTGTTCAACCACAGGGTTCACAGCAAGGGTCAAGTACAAAACTCTGTACTTGGCCCAGTATCTTGGTGGTTGCAAACAGGAGCTGTAGCCAGAAACAAAATGAAGAGCAGAAAACCTTCCAACATACCCTACAGTTCTTTAAAAATTCTAATTAATTAGGCCAAATATGCCCATTGACTTTAGCACCTGCACTGGCAGTGCCAGGGCTCTGCAGCACATTGCACAGCAGCAGTCACACAGATGATGGACCAGCCTCCCTCCCTCTCAGACCAGAGCTTCTGTCCACCCTGAGGCCTGTATTATGCCATCCTCACATTACCAAAGCCAGTGACCATGCAAAATTGATTATATGCACGCCACAGAAACCTCAAATGCTTAATTTATGCAAGCACACTACCCCAAACTCATGACAGTGATAAGACATGAAACTACAGTGACACCATCTTAAAGAATTGCTCCTTGCCTCAACTAAATATTTGTTCCTGGTCTATTAATTCTCTAAACTAATATACAATAAAATCATCCAGTGGCCCATTTAACCAATTCATATACTCAAATTGTGTCCAGTAGCCAATCTGAAGTGAGCTGATTCTGCTGAAGAGGTATCTGGGGTCCTTTAGGTTCTCTCTATCTGCTGACCCTTGGAGTGGTCTAATAAAATAATTTCATAGCATGTAAATCACTGAGCAAGAAAAATCAATCACTAAAAACTGACTGCATTATCAAACTCTAGGAAACTGCATTAATTTATTTTTTAAAAACAATATTTCAACTCTGTGATACCATGTGTCGGAGTTACACTTAACAGCAGCTGGCACTTCCCTTTCTCATACACTGAAACAGGGAGTCCCAAGGAATGTCCAACATGAGATAACCCTCCTGGAAGAAGGAAAAAAGCCATTTCATGTCTGGCTCGGTTTCTTGCAGCAAGGTCAGCTCAGGCAAGGGTCAGGGCTAATCAATAAAGCCTCCCTGTGCCAGGCAAAGGCTGGAGCTGAGTTTGAGGCAGCAGTGCAGCTCTGACCTGAGAGAGCTGGCCAAGGAGACACTCTGTCATCCTCAGCTGCTCCATCCCCAACCCCACAACTCGTGTGCTGTCAGGCTGAGGTGGGAGCCATCCATCAGCAGGCTCCTCTCAGGGATCTCCTGTGCCCTGCTCCTCACCCGGGCACCGCTCGCTGCCCACGCAGGGCTCACTCAGAGCTCAGCCCTGTGCTCACTCCAGTGCCAACCAGGGCAGCAGGAATGGAAAATGCCCTCGGTGCCACCTGCAGCCAGCAGTGCCGAGAGCACCCACGGGCACAGCTGGGGCTGCTCTGGCTCTCCTCTGGCAATGCCCACAGGGCAGGCAGTGGGGATGGCTCAGCTGCTGCTGTGCCCCTTCCTCTGTGCACACTCTGGGGACGGGACCCTGGCTCATCCCCCAATTATCTGCAAAGCAGGGCAGAAATCTCAGCTGAGCCAAAAGCACAGTGAGCATCCACAGGGCTGTCTGCAGGCTGGGTGCTGCCGGTGTGTTCTGCATGCACAGCCCCAGGCACCAGAGCCACCAGCCCAGAATGGCTCTGAAAGCCACCCCGAGCCCAGCGGCTGCTGAACCTGCAGCTGATCCCCTGAGTGCTGCCTCACCCCATCGTTACATTTATTCCTTTCGTTACACCCCCACACTGAGTGTGCTTTAAATGAAGAACTAGTAATTCTTTCGCATTTTAATTTTCAATTTAAAATCCACTCATGTCATTCAACACACACACATGCCCTGCTGACATCAAATGTGATTGAGATGAGCATTGTTTTACCAAGAACCACCTGAAGAAGATAATAATTTTGCTTGCTGGTGAGATCTGAATATGATGGCATTATAAAAGGCTTTGTTCCATTTTCTGTTTTCCTTTCTGCAACTTAATGACAGCTTCAATTGTTTTGATATTACTAGAAAATTAAAAAGACAAGTTTTTTTTCCCCTAGGATTTTTTTTAAAATGTGTCTAATAACTACCTTAACACACACCTTTTGCTTTGTCCTTGTCCTGAAAAAACAGGTCCAATTCTGCAGGCCCTGATGATGAAGATCTATCCCAATGTGCTTCAGAGGTTAAAGGAGAACAACTGCAGTTAAAATGAACATTTCTCAGCTCACACTGGGCTTCAGCATGCCTTGCAAATCCACAGTGGGACTTCTAAACTTGCTCCATGCTCCTTCCTTCACTATGATTTTCACCCAAAGAACAATTGAGAAGCATCACAGTATGTTATCCCTGAGTTCCCATGTGCATGATGCAACATATTGCTAATTTTTAAAATATTTTAAGTAGTTTTAAAGAGAAATAAAATTTGCAATGCAATTAGTTGCCACCTGTCTAGTTCAGAAGCTAAATTCATTCTCCTGTACAGAAAAATGAGACCATTGTTAGAGACGCATTTTGCTCATGAGAAAAATAATCCAGAATAGAGCATTCCTGGAAGAAGGGAATGAGAAAAAAAATCCTTCCAGTTCTTCTCATAAAAAACCCAACCCAACCAAACCACCAAAACCTTAACACCTCAGGACTGTAGGTAAATGGCTGAACTGTACAGCAAGCTGAAAATGAAACCCTTTTCTCATGAAATTCCAAATTAATGCTCTGCAGTTTTATGAATAAGTCTAACAGAAACCAGGCATTCCAACTCTTCATACAACGTCAATTCTCACCGGTATAGCTCAGAAATGAATTCTGACCAGACAGTTTTGCAATGGCCTTACATTTTGAATAAATAGTTTGAAAAAGGAGCACTAAGAAGTAAAGGATTTCCTTGAGCAGCAAGAATGCTAGAGCAAGATCTGACACATTTCTAAATGTCACCAAAAAACTCCATTCTGGTTTTTTCCTTCAGATTTATTTTTTCACAGTGATGAATAATACCTACTTTATTGTAAGTACAAAAATAGCATTTTCTGTAATTTTTACTACTCAGTCTAACTGAGAAAATTGCAATACCTCTTGCTTTTCCATTTAACAGGTGAAATTAGTTTGTCAGAGTTAATAATTCACATATAAACTCTGTACACACAGTGACCAACTATGCTACACATATACATGAATTCTGTCACACACAGGCAACTCATGTGTCTATCAAAATCAAAACTAATCTAATAAACTTATTAATTACAAATCTGAGCCTACTCCTCTTCAGGTAGTTCTTCTGGGAGGGGACCAAGAAATTGGGGGACAACACAAGTGAGAAAACTGAAATATGCAAGGAGCACTCCAGTAACTTCTGCAGTGGCACATTAGAAATGGTGAAAAAATGGAGTTTTTCAGGATGAAACTGTCCCAGTGCAGAACAAACCACAACAAGGGGAGGACAAGTTCAGGGTCTCTCAGGATCTCTGAATATTGGTGCTACTTTGGCAATTAAATATTTGCAGAAGGTATTTTTTTAGGCATGTCATTCAAAACAAGTGCTAGCTAACAAAATCGGATGGAATCTGCTAAACATTGCTTTAATTAAGATTGCTCTCTTCAGCCAGTCTTTAAACACATCACTGAAGTTATTACAGGCTTACTAAACAGAGTGGAAATTATTTTTTCCTTTTTCTTTTCCAGCTACTAAAATCAATATCGTTGCTTCTATCCAAGTAAAACAACTGCAAGAACAGAGAAAAATCAGCTTCAAGCAATTATCCATGTTCATAAATCTTTGTTCATAGCCACATTAACATTCTCAGCTTCATACAAGAGGCACAGTATGCTGCAGGGGAGTTAGAGAGATCAACAGCCAGAGTAGTTTTTATTTACTCCACATAAACTGCACTGTGTGTAATCACTTTTTTGAGCATTTAGTGACTGGTATTTGGGTTGTATTTTCCCAGAATCACTCATTTGTGTTTATCTCAAATACAGATCAGCTTTTGATACCACAGTACTGGGAGGTTATTACTGCAGCCCAGAGCTGCACATGACGGTTCAACAAAATAATTCAAGGCACACAGCAAGGTCCACATGTGTTTGCTTTGACTCATAACCACCAGCTCCCTGTGGGTTGTTGTGGGAAACACCTCATGGAGAGACAGGGTTCATTTGCTAATGTCAAACTAAATGTTTAACAGGCCTCCCAGGCTTCCTTTTTATTGTCGGAATTTCTGCAAAATAAAAAAATAAATCCGAAAGCAATAATAAAAAAATAAATATCTGGAAAGCAATTCTCTTCTCCACTCCTCCCCCAGCTGCAGAGCAGGATTCTCTCTCTAACTCAGCTCGGGATGGGAAGCATACAGCAGTCCCAGCAGTTTTTCCCAAGACAGCAGCTGACATTCCACCTCCCAGCCTGGCGCTGATGTGCGTAAAACTCGTACAATGAGCCTTGACATTTGTCATTGTACTTAGCTACAAATGCATTACAAGAAATTACAAGGGATGCTATCAGAAAATTGCAAACCCAGTGAGTGTTTCGCCTAGTTACTGTAATTCCTCAATGCTGCTCCAATCTTGTGCAAATTAGAGCCACTTACAGCTCTGAAAACTGACAGGAAACCGAATGAGGTTTTCATTATGCTTTTAATAGTCTTCCTGGGTTCCTTGCTGCTAAAAGATTCCTGAGGAAGAGCTCTACAGCCTGCCTGCCTACCTCCACATTCATAGCAGGTGCAGGCACTAACCCAGGATAGTCCATTACGCTTCTGCAACAAAAAGCCAAACAAAATTCCCTTCCACAAAAGGGAAGCAGCAGTAGTAAGGCAAAAAAAATCCCTGAGGAGCTAGGAAGGAGATTTGATTTACATTGCCTCAGTATTGTGAATGCTTCCTCCATGGCTAAAGTAACAGGAACATTTTAATCGAATTTTGCATTTATAAATCACATCTTGTAGCAGATTTATGAATACTGAAGAAACTTCCTAGTGGCTCCTGTAACACACATTTCATTAGTATTGACTCCAAACCTCCTTTGCTGCCTGCCTCCAGTTCAGTTCAGAGAACACTCGTACCCTTAAAGCCACCTAAGGTTTACAGAAGCATGAGCTTTAAGGACCTGGGAATTCTTGCAGAAGGGAGGCTAGGACAGTTCCCTAAAATTATGCCATAAAAGTGCCCCGAGGTGTCACTGCAAACACGTCCATAATAACAAATCTCCAAGGGTGTCTGGGAGAACACGCCTGCGTTTCCGCTGTGCATCTCGGGTCCATCATCTTCCCCCCTGAACTCCTGCTGTGCTGATAAAGTGGCCGAGGAGAACAGTGACAGACACAGCAGGGAATGCAAGGAACAGCCCAGAGCTGCTGTGAGCTCTGGGCAGAGGGGTTTGTGCTGGGAGCCTCTCGTGTTCAGAGCATCTCACTTCACCTCGCCCTGTCTGTGCTCAGCCCTGCTACAGATTCCCACCGAGGCTGCTGGCTCATCTTCTCTTCCTTCCTGTCATGCCCATCCTCCCATTCCCTATTCAAATCTCTCACACGAACATCTGACCAGAGGACACAGGGCAGGGAACACACAAAAACCTACTGGGAAATGCACATCCTCTCTGGTTCCCAACCAGGGCCCTGCATCTTCAGCCACCCCTTGCCAGCAGCAGCAGAGAGCAGGTGAGCTTGGCACTGGCCACAGGAACCATCCTTGCAGGGGTTTGTATGGAATAACACCATTTTACAGCAATCTGCTGGTATGAAAGCTGTGTAGAGATTTCTCTGGGGAGGGGGGAAGAGAAGGATTGGGCTCTGAGTATTCAAATTTGTCAAGGAAATGCAAATAGCTGGGACATGCCAAAGTAAGGAGGTGAAGCTCACTGAGCAGAAAATGAATCTCTGGATAACAAAGCATCTCAGGAACTCAGTTAATGCTCTGATCATTCACTAATAGCAGCAATACATTTCTGTGAATTTTAAGACTATTCCACCTAGCAAATGGAAACATGTCAAGGTCTAAGTTTCTCCTTCTATTAAAATGAAGAAAGTAATTTTTTTCCTAGCATTTTCTCTCATTTGTTTCCAGGATTTAAATACTATGTGAGTCAGCATGTTTTCAGCACACAATTTCTCCATGTTAGTTGTCTAAAAGTACAACACTGAGCAGCCAGCACCATTTAAACTGAGAGGGACTGCAGGCTATTTCTTGCCTACTTAAAATCCAGTGACACCAAAACCACTGCCATGGAAGGTGTTAAGAGCCCAAAATATTTACAGTGTCTGCTCTACATTGCCTGTGTAAGTGAACCAAGACACCCCACAGAGTTCTGAATGGGATTATTTTACAATTTAAACCCTACATTCTCCTGCCCTAGGCCCATCTAAAGTGACTGGCACGTAAGTGATAGGAAGGCATGCCTTCAATTGGAAAAAAAAAAGTGGAGATCTGGTGTATAAATCAGTGTGTCTGTCATAATTCACCAGCCTGTCTTATCAACTCATGCTTGGCGTGTGTGTTCCCTTAGGCACCAGAACCTGATGTTGTAAATTAATCAGCTGCTGTTGCTTTTTTGGAAGTTTGGATATGGGTAAAAGGTCTTTAGAGGCTGAGGAACTGCAGGAAATTCCTTCCTACCATCTCTCCTATGCTCTGTGTTTTTCCCATGAAGAACTGGCTTTGGGTAAAGAAAAGGAAAATGTAGTGGATAAAAATTCCAGCTCAGCCATTCCCTTGGGACAATATTCACCAGCTACTGTTTCCCTATCCCCTGTATCAGTGACTGTTTCAATCTCACTCATTCCTGATTATGCTGCCCTTTGTGCCTTTTTTTCATCCCTTTTTAAGCACATGGTTATTCTGAGTAGACACAAGGCCTCTAAATGCATTTCAAATGCTGCAAATTGCTGCTGAATGATTTTTAAATTAATTAATCTGTACCCTTTTAAATAACTGAGTTAGCACAGCATCCTGCACACCAGCCATTACTCCAGGAAACTCATCTATGGCTGCAAGACAGAAAAGGCAGCCTGTGCTAGTAAAGCAACACAGAACAGAGTAAATAGAAATCCAAATTTGTTTCTTAGTGGAGAAAGTCTCTTTGAGAGCAGTCAAGGGGAATACTACAATCAATCCCAGACATTTTACAGATGATTCAAGTATATTTTATCTTTCTCTTGGCATTCCCATTCAACCCAAGAGCTTCCATGATCCAATAAACCGTTCTTATCTTCCTGAAGCTCAGGAGAGGAGTTGAGAGCTCTTTGCTTAAATTCTTAATTAGGGGTAAAATTTACAATTTAAAATAGAAATAAAGCTAAACTCACACGCAGCATTTGCAGCGAGATGAAATAGATGCTTCAGTGTTTATTATGATGGATAACAAGATCTCAACAGTGCTCCTACATCAGAAATGTCAGACTAAGCCCAGTGCTCTCACAGGATAATGTGATCATTAAATTTCTACCCTAAATGAGGTGGAAGGACTTCAAATTTCAGAAAACACAGGATATTTCTCCTCTTTCTGCTAAACAATCACCGCTGGCATTCCCATAATTCTTGCCTGATCATTAACCACTGACATAATTAATATGCACTCACAGAAGCCTCAGCACAGTTAGAACATAATCACCTATAGATTTGATTCATGGAAGTGTCTTTTTGGAATAACTAAGACAGATTAGGTTTCTTAAATTGTCTTGGATACAGAAGCAACAAAAAGCAAGTTGGGAGTTGCCAACTGTGGAAGGGTCCTAATTAACAACTCAATTAAAAAAGGCAAATTAAAACGTTATGGTTCGTTATCCTTCATTGCTTAATAAATTGTTTTGCTAAGCAAATGATTAAGAATGATTATTCTATAAAGCTGAAATAGTATATGGTTTTCCACCTTTTTTAAAATTCATTAAAATAAAACCAGTTTGTTATCAAATATCCAAACCTGTATTGATTGCAGGACTTTGTGCCAATTCAAGGATAAGAGCATAAATGTGTTAGAAAATTATTATAAACATAAAAAAAATATTTCTCTCCCCTTTTTTACATTGAAGACTATCTCCAGCTCTTGTGATGAAGAAATGAGTCTCTTTCTATATACTTTTTATTTCTACTAGGTTTTATTAATGCCACCAATCTTGTGGCTCATCAAAATGAATTGCTCTCCTCTCAACATCATGGATTTCTTGACCTCTTTTGGAACTTATTAGTGCCATCAGAACTCCTGGAATTATTACTTGATAGTTTCAATAAAACGGGTTTGATCATAGGGAATATTTGACAACCTGCAAGGGATTCCAGAATGATTCATCTTTGCAGTTTTAAAAGATGTTTATGGATATTTTTAGATGTCCTGAACTGTCCCTCAAGACAATGTTTGCAAGTCTGTGTTTCTTACTGTTCTAGACACAAAAATCTCGAGCCATGTATGAATATGCTACTGAAATGGGAAACCCTCTGTTGTCTTGAAGTCCTGTGTGCTATTTTGCAATCCTGTATGTATAAAGAAATTAAAACTAAAGCCCAATACAACTGGTTTGAGTAGAAAACCACAGTACTTTTTTCAAATTCTGACTTACTGGAGGCCGAGAAAAAGTATTTTGCAGATGGTTACTGCTTCCAAATTCAGCAAAATAAAAATGAATATAGCATTAATGAGTGTTAACAGATACTACCAATTAATGACAAGGAAGGAAAGTAACCCCAATGGTCTGCTATAGACAGAAGGTCACAAAGTCTCCAAAACAGATGAAATTCAGCATCCCCAATTCCCTCCCACCAGCCTGGGGATTTCAGGACTCAGTTACCATGTCCTTTCTGCTCTCTCTTTCCTGCCACACATTTAAGCAGGTCAAACACTCCAGAAATGCCTACACTACTAAGAAGGAGTTCCAAGTGCTGATTTCAGCTGAATATCCATGGATATCCAGATGTTTATGGACCTGCTGAAGAGAGAAATTCTCACTTTCCAGTTGACATGAGAAATCTCCCCTCCCTGTTCTTCACACACTGAAAGCATTGCTCTGCTGAGGGACACAGAATTATCAGGACTCAGATTGGGCAGAAAAATTAAGGTACATGAAAAATCCAACCCCTTTTTGCTTTTCCACAGCGATGCCTGCACAGATCAGAGCCCTCAGAAACTGCAGCAGCTCATGATGAGAATTTCCTGATGCTATAAACCCCTGACATTGCTATTGCACTATCAAATGTCAAATAAAACTTTTTACGTAAGTTTTCCCTGCCTGTAAAACTTAAGTTACTGATTAGGTAAAGAATTACTGGAAAGATTGTCCTTTGCATCTATTTAGAAGAGTATTTTTAAAATCTGGTCATGTCTAATTTTACTGAAAAACGTAAAAAATTGTATCTCTGAAAGAACAGCAAAGTTGGGATAAGGTAGTGACTGCTTAAGTGGAACAGAAAAGGGAATGTTGTTGCAAAAGTATTTGCAGACAATCTGTGAAAGATCAATTTCTCATTCATCACTAAAAATACTTCAGTTGAAGGTAAGTTAATTTATAAATATTAATTGTGTCATCAAAAAATTCCATTTACACAGTCACTATCTAGCCTCTTCTACTTAGACAGGATCCAGCTGTTTTATTACCAATCTTTCTGAGCATCTTCAATGACAGCCCAGCCTTACTCAGCAGAAAACAGCCACGAGTTTCTGCATCAAAGCAGATTGTTCAGCAAGACAAGCAACTTCCCCACAAAACCATGGAAACAAATTAATGTGTGCTGCTGACAACCAGAGGAGTTACAGAGAAACTTCATTAGAAGCTTACTCCTCATTATTTCCACTTGCTAATAAGGAGCTCCATATTTTTATTTTCCTTGTGGTTTTGGTTGCTTTTTGGGCGTTTGTTTCTTTGTTTTCCCCCAGTTTATAATTAGCAGCATAATTAAATCATGATTTTACTGGCAATACTCTGAGCAAATCCTACTCATGTAGGATCTAAAGTGGACATTTGGTATCAAACCATGATATTTTTATAATTTACTTATAATAGAAATATATCCCAAAACTCCACAAGGATTTTCATTTCAAGTCCTGCAGTCCCTTTTCCTGCATCTCCAGGATTTAAGGAATGAAATGCTTACCCAGCAATGGACTGAGCCACATTTCCTTGTAGGGATGTGGCAGTTTTTAACTCACTAGCACACCTGGGAAAAAAATTGGCCACACAACATTCTCTTCAGGTCTGAAACCAAAGCAGGTTAGAAAACGAAATAAAAGATGGGACTAATGGGGAAAATACAGTCCCCACAAGGAAGGGAATGGTTTCTCCTGCCCTCGAGATTTACAAAGAAAATATAAGATAACTGAATGCTCCAAAGCCATTTATCTCAATAAGTGAATTTATGACTTTTAAGAGATGTCCTTACTTGGGGAGGAGAAGGGAACCATCCTCAGCCTGCTACTCCTAAACATTTCCTTGGGCTGCTTAAGCTTTGCAGGCTTTGCAGTCTGCAGGACAAAGTATGAGAACTTGGTTATAAATTATAAAGAAGTTTCCCTTACTTTATAGGACTCCAACATAGTTTGTTTTCTTTTCTCTTTGACAACTTAATTCCTGACCAAATAGACAAAGATATTAAATTAACCATTACATGAGTGACTTTCACATAGCAAGTAGCAATTAGTTTTATCAGATCCTATTCCAGAACAAAAAGTAGCCATAGGAATGTTCTAATATCAGAGAGAAAAGAGAGATTACACTAAATCCAGAGATACCTTTTACAGACAGATGTTTAATTCAATGAGATTTCCTGGAGTCAACTTAGTGAACTCTCAGTACAAATTAAATAACATCAGGGGCTACTCAGCAAAATCAGGGCAAAGAATAACCTTGAAGACACCAGATTTTTAAAATGCTCTCCTATGAATTCATAACAAACAATGTGTTGACATCAGAACATTGTTGGCAGTATGACAGGACAGTCAGTAAATATGTGAAAAACATTTCAACCCACATGCAGACATTCCAGTCTAGAAGCTGCCTACAATAAAAAAAGAAAGAACACTTAGAATGAGTGCAAATAATGAGAGTTCTCACTTCCCAATATACAGAACCAGCTGAACAAAGCCATAAAGGAACTGGGAAAATTTGCAAAGCCATTGAAATTCAGTTTCTTGTAAGTTCAAGCAGTGCAACAGTTGGGAAATCCCATACTTGAAAAAATACAGGAAGGAGAAACTTGGATAGAACAAGAGTGTTTCTACTGCTAAGGCAATGGAGAAGCATCAGTAAAATCCAGGAAAAGAAAGCAATTTTGAAAAGTTCTTACAAGCTGTATAAAAATCTCCTGATAGGAGTAGGGCAAGACATGGTTAGAGCAGGGAACACCAACACCACCAGTGGCAAAAAATCCTCCAAACAGGCACATTGTTTTTCTTAGGATGTCTTTATAACAGCAATAATTATGATTAAACTAAACAAACAAAAAAATTTTTAAAAGGAAAAAAAAAAAAAAAAAAAAAGAAAAACCCCCCACCCAAAAAAAGAGGAAAAGAAAATATTTTTTNGAGTGTTTCTACTGCTAAGGCAATGGAGAAGCATCAGTAAAATCCAGGAAAAGAAAGCAATTTTGAAAAGTTCTTACAAGCTGTATAAAAATCTCCTGATAGGAGTAGGGCAAGACATGGTTAGAGCTGAGAACACCAACACCTCCAGTGGCAAAAAATCCTCCAAACAGGCACATTGTTTTTCTTAGGAGCTCTTTATAACAGCAATAATTACAATTAAACTTTAAAAAAAAAAAAAAGGAAAACCCCACATCTCTAAGAAGAGGTAAATTAAATGATCTTATCCAGCTTCTGATGGTCAATCCCAGTGTTCCCCATGGTACTGAAATCCCAGGAAGAACACTTGGCAGAGTGGCAGTTCCTGATCTTCCCACTGCCAGCTTTGCTTGCACAACTGATTAAACAACTCTGGCTGTGCAAAACCAGCTGATCTAAAGGATGAATTATTAATAAAAGGAATTCCCAGCAAGTTCTCACTGATAATTTGCTGCTGACTTGCAAAACCAGCTGCTTTTAGTTCATTAGTTAAGAACAGTTTAATTTCTGAAATTACTGCAGTGAACAAGTTTCTCGTTTTCCCGAAGCCTCACATGTTTTAAGGGAATAACTTCAAATGAAAAGACTTCTTACTCAGGTGGTGTTGATCACATCTGAGTTCTCAAACACACGAATAAAGACACATGAACATTCCAAACCAACTGTCACACAGGAATTGATTCACCTGCACCACAGTAAAAGAAACATTTTCAAATGAAAATTGATCCTCAGTATGTAATACTTGTATGATATTCATGAATTCATTCTTATGTGAGTAAAGGAAGATAAAATGAGAAATACCTAATGATGTAAATAGCTTTATGCCTTGTCCAGTAAAAACATTAAGTCATCATTTACCTTTTCATCTGAATACTCAAATAAAATAAAATCTCACCTGAAGATATGATCAATTCCAGTTAAATGCTTACAGATCTCAAAAGATAATTTAGTTAACCTTGAAGAAAGGATACGAAAGTGCAAAGTTAAAATAAAGGTGCCAGGGACCCTTTGTACACTGAACTTCAGACAGGTTTTAAATATGTTGAACAACAGCCTAAAAGTTGGTCCTCTGGGCACAAATCCTGTGGCTCCAAAAATTCTACAGTCATCACAGCCTCATAAAGCCAATATGAAAATTTTCATTTATGATGACAAATACTCACTACAGGTGAATTTGAGTGGTGTTTCATTGTCTTCTCCTATCCATTCCCTTCCAAAGCACAGAGAAATTATTACTCTTTTTACAAAGTAATTTATTTAAAACTCACTAAATTGCCATTTATAAATTTTTATTATCTCATAAATTGAAAAATACAGCTCTTTCCTACTTGTTGGGTCATAGATTTGGAAATTATGAGGTTGGAATCAAGTTCATCCCTTTGTGTCCTCCATTTCACATGCAACAACTGTGACTTGCCACATGGCACAGATGAATTAAGAGAACTTACACAACAATAAGAAATACAAAGTGGCCTTTAAGATGTCCACGTGCACAAAAAGATGGCAAAGTCCAGCAAGCTTTATTGTTGCTTCTTTGTTGTTCCACTGGATGAAGGAGCTTTCTGTTTAACTGCTTTTATTTCCTGAGTTGCACTTGAGTCCCCACAGCTGGGTGGGAAACCTTCTACAACCCCACAAATGCAGCAGCTGAAGGGCTGGGGGCTTTCCTGTGAGCCACAGGGAAGCAGAACCCTGGCAGGGCAGCCCAGCCCAGCCCAGCCCTGCTGGCCCCACACCAGTGAAACCACTCACACCAGGAACACAAGTGCCAAACCTATGGGAGCTCACACAGGAGCAGAGCAGACCTGAGGCAAGTCCTGCTATGAAATACAGCAAAATCAGTCCCAAATTGCAGGATGAAGGTTGGGGCTCCAAACCAAAGGTCACCTATCAATTCTTTCCTGCTTTCCATCACAATGATTTAGAGGAGGAGATGTCTAGCCAGGTTTCCAGACACCAGCTACCCTGAAGTTCCATGAACATGGCTTATTTAGTGCTGCTCAAGTGGTTTCAGTGATTAACAGCATAATCTCCTCTGTATACGACTGCACTCTGCTTCTGAGGGGACCAAAATAGAAATCCAACAGCACTGGCCAGCCCAGATAAGCAATTTTCTGCCACCTGAATGCAGAATGCTGAACTTTTTTCCTCACCCAAGCAAAACATAATTTTCAGGCATGTATTTATGATATTCCTGATATTATATATCATTAACATACTAATATTGCTATATATAATTTCAGACAATTACTTAAATGAATTGAGGTATTTGACAACTTGTTTTTTTTTCCTTCTACAGCCTTTTTGTATCTTTCTGGCTTTTATATAAGACTTACTTTGAGGTGCTAAAAACTGACAAAATGTTGCTATAATACTGGTATTATCGGTAATATCAGTAAAAGAAAATATTTTAAAACTTTCCAAGCAGAGAAAGAAACCATTGGCCTCAATGATCTCCATACTGTAATGCAGAAAGTCTGCTCATTTTAATAATCTCTCTTCCCTAGGAGGAGGCCCTAAACAGCCCAAAATACATATAAATAGCCATAATATCAGGCAAAAACATATCAATGAGCATAAAAGGGGAGAAGATGGTAATAAACATGGTGGTTTGGCTGCCCTGTGCATTCCACCTTCATTGACTTTCAACATTCCTGTGTTAGCACAGGCTGTCTCCAAAGCATGTGACATCCTGATGGCTCCTAAATAATGAGAATCAGGGTGAGAAGTGTCATGGGACAAAACACTGCAAAACAGACTAAGTTTGTTTGGGGAGTTCTTCCCAAATTTTAACCTGTTCCTGGCTAAACAACACACACTCCAAATTTACGATTTAAAAATAAAAGTCTTGCTCATACGACTTGCTGATCAGATAACAAGAATGACTTACTTGTTTTCAGGGAGCTTTTCAGAGCAGACTTAATATTCTGTCTTCAAAAGCTGGGCAAGTGCAAATGCTCCAGAAACAGCCCAGCATACTCAGCCCTTGTGCTCAGCTGTTCCCTCCACCACAAACCAGCCCTGAACTACTTCAGGTTTCCAGTGCCTGAATAAGCACATCAATTTAAGCTCAATGACTCCCTGTATCTCTCCACTTTACACATCACTTTTGCTACAATGCTGTCAAGATCCCCAAGTCTGCATCTAGAACATTTCTTAATCACTTAAAAACTTAAATTTTTCTGTCCTACCATGGAATCTTTGGGATTTATCTACTCCCTAAAAATCAGGGCAAAGTGTTATTCCTGTTTACTGGTATTATTATTATTATTATTCACTACCTGCATCCACCATGAGAACTAAGAGATAACTCAAGTATGAGCTACTCCAAGGCACACTGGATGCTGGCACCAAGCCACACCAGGCAAAAGGGTTCCTTACCTGTTTAGCATAATGGCTCTATTTTACACAGCAATTTAGATCTGCTGAGAAAGTGATTTTATCACTGCTGAGGCAGTGATTTTATTTTCAAGATTGTGTACAATTGCCATGCTTTGCAGGCTCAGGATCCCACAGCACTTCTGGCTAATTTTTGAAAACTTCTTATACCTGAAAGGACACACTAGGGCAAGTAAATGCTGTGCTTCCTTCTCCAGATCTATTGCCTTTCATATGGATCTCATACATTTACATTGCAAATCCATCTTTGAGATGACAAAGTCATTTAACTCTCACAAGCTCAAGTAATTTTGATGTTGTATCCCAGCACAGACTTCCTGCAAACAGCCGGGCTCCCAACTCAAAGCCTCTTGCTCTGTTTTTCTGTGATAGTTATATTTCTTGTTTAATTGTGGTTTTATCTTAAAACAACCAAAAATGCATTATGCAAATAAGTCCTTTCAAGAAATCACTTTGTGAAACTAAAATAAACTTGAAGGTTTATTGCCTTGTAAATTATTCATTGTAGCCTTTTAAACGACAGGATACAAACTGTACGAAACAAGGCAGCAGGAGAGACACATCTATTTTTAAAATCACATTGGGTGTGATGTCATACTTCCAAAAGCCTGCCACCACAGCCACTGGGAAGCAACTCTTCCAGTGTCTGGGAAGCAGACACAGGCTCACACTGCCCCTCCTTCCAGCTGTCCCAAAGCCACAGAGCCAGGAGAACACGATACAGACAATCACACAGACTTTCCAAAAGCACTCCCCCCATCCATCCCTCCGCTACTTCTGGAAAGCTTTACATCTGAAGCCCATATTGAAAATCTCCACTGACCTCAGGGTTCTGCACAGCTCTGGGTTTGAGCATCCTTGGGTTTGAGCACTGCTGTGGTGTCAGGATCCTCTCAGCCACACGCAGGTTCTGCTGGTCAGTCTCTTCTCTCAGCTGCAGTTCCTATTGCCTTCATGAGTTCTGCAGTTAGACAAAGGCTTTTGGGGCTGCAGCACAACTATTCTGTGTGATAAAGTCCACTCTGTGGTCCTTCCATCCTCCTCCACAAGCCTCTAAGACTTTGTGAATTCTGCAAGACACCGTCCTCCTTATTCCATTGTTCCTGTAATTCCAAAATCCCGGCCCCAGAAGAAATGCTGTAAAAACCCTCATTCAGCTACAATGAACACCCAGGTCTTTCACTATGCCCCACCTCAGTGACAACCTTTAATGCCTTCATTGTGCCGAGCTGATCCCCTCAGCTGTGCTGTCCTCCAACCTGCACACAGGCATTTCCCATCCATTAGACTGAGGAACCTCACCTGTGAGTAATGAGCCAGACAGAAACTGAGGTATCCACTGAAAATCTGAGGTTAAAGCAATTAACAAAGTTTTCCTACAGTTCTAAATAATTAAAACTCTGGAGCACAGATATGGTTTCTCTGTGGCAGTCCAACCATATCAACATACTGAGTTTGCTCTGAATGTACTGCCAAACTAACCTCCTCCAAAAAGATTCCATGGGAGTTTTCAATGAAGCATCTGATGCCATATATTTTTTAGATCCTTTACATCAATTACTTGGAAAGCACCAAATTCTCTACAGAATAAACTTACTTAAAGCAGAAAGGTTTCCTCCACGTTCTGTGTTCTGGCTCAGAGTAACAATGAATTCAGCTATTTTTGGCTCATCCTCACCCTCTGTTCCTTTCCCGTTCATTACAGAGAAGCGACCTCTGCTCCGCCAACAGGCGATGTCACCTTCTCTCCCCTGCTGGGTACATGCTCAAAAGAAAACATTTACAAAAGAGCATGCACTTACCCCATGCTGCCTTCTAGGATACAGGAGACAGATCTAAAGAGCTGCAGATTCACCTTCTCTGACAGCTTTCAAGTCACACCAAGCACAGCAGCTCCAGAACAAAAAGCCAAGAAAAATGAAAGCCCCTCTTGCCTGGCAAGGTTGCCCGTGCTGTGATAGCACTGCTCCACATTTCCTCCCTCTCCACCACTGCACACTCACTGGGAAAGCTGCTGGAAAGCTTTTGCCAAAGGAAACATTTTTTTACTGTGCCTTCCAAGCACACTTCCCCAAAATCAGGAAAAAAACAAATGCTAATTAAAAGGAAAATGATGATGACTGTGAGGTTCAAAAATTTATTTTAAAAAATGCAATTCTGTAGCAAATGAGGAAAGTGATGGGTTTTTTTAATAAAAAATCATATTTGGGTGTGAGCTGCCAAGGCAACTTCACAAATATATCAAAAATGTCAGAGAATAAGGACTGGCCATTTATCAATACATTTATCATACAAGAGGCTAAGTCAAAGCATACCTTTAGTTCAGCATCCACTGATCACTTTATTTTAAAACAGCTTTTAGCAGCTCAAGTACAGGTTCTGACTGTTTCATAACTTAAATATTTACCAGTTCATAATCACAAAATAAACATCACAAAAATAAATATCACTGAAAGCCTCTGCAAATCACTGCTACAGTTTCAGTCCTTCCTATATTTTACCTCTTACATCCCAAAATGTAGCTATTTCCTTCTCTTTTTGCAGGAAACCAAATGGGCAGAGAAGACATATTTCTGCTTAACTAGAAAGCACAAATTATAAAACTTAAATCCTCACATCCTTCAGTGTTCCTCTCTGAATGCACCATAGAGCTATCATAAAGAAAGATTAAGAACTATTTAACTGTAATTAAAAGCTGACTAATATGTACAGACTAGAAAGTAATTCATTAATGGGAAAGATTTTGTGTTCATTCATCTCAATTTTCTGTTGTACAGAAACTTTCCATAAAAATGATTGCCTCATTTCAACAGCAACAGTCTTTTGTTCTTATTCACTCTTGCCAGTTGTCGTCCTCTTCATCTTTATGGTTCATAACTCTGAAAACTGACTTCTCAAACAATATGAATTTAAAACACATATAGATCAAATGCTCAAAAATAAAAGAATATTTTTCAAGAATTGGCATGCTTTTCTAACAACACTTCATTAGGAAAAAGAAGACAACAAGGTAGCAATCATCTTTTAAACTTCAGAAATCCTCCCAGTTTATTTGCCCACCCCAAAGACATTTGCTTTTCACTGTGCACTAAGGAGAATGTTTGGCTTCCCAAAACAAGCATGTCTGTACACAAACTTATACAACCATCTTCTCCTTCAAGGGAGGGATGCTCACCATCACATTTCCACAGGGAAAAGAGCTCTCTCAGTTATTCTCATGTGCACTGAGAGATTTTTATCTCTTACTTGGCCACTGAGGAGTGAGAACTTTATTTGCAGGGTAAACATCTTTAGAAAATACACACAGAAATCAACATCAGGATGGTTGAAAATTCAGCTCCATTTCTTACAAGTCTGAGGCAGAAACAATGAAATACATCAGGCTGCCATTAATTAGAGAGACTATTTCAGCATGGCAAAACCAACCTCCTGGCAAAACCTTGAGCTGCATAAAAGAAATTCGTCTCAATGGCAGCAGCCCATGTTTCATGGCATGAAATGCACCAGGAAATTATTTTGTGCTGGCATGGAATAATTTGGCAGAACACTTCAGATCATGAAATACACAGAACATCAATGACCCTTCAAAACAAGTTACCCCCTTTCAGTCTGTACTACTGTGCACCCAATATTTGATCTTGTTTCCCATATTGAAAATTAAACTTATGGTCCAGATCCTACTCCTAACAGGAAATACATAATGCCCTGTATCTCTCAAGGGTGCAGTTCAGGGGGTACTGCAAGATGCAGGAGTCCCACAGCTTGGAGCTGATTTTGAGTCTACAAAGATACTTGCCAAGAAAGTGTCAAAAAGATTAAATATCAGGAGAAATAAGCCATGTTTTCATTAAATTGCCTTTCAGTGTAATGGTACAAAAGGTATTAAAACTCTCTGGAGCAGGGTTAATAAGAGATTTTATGGAAGTGGTTAATTAAGAGGTCAGCAGTTTCCTTGTACATTTACATTGGGTTTATGGACAGATTTGGTTGAGGGAATGTATCACCCCGTGTAAACTGGTAAGCTGGTAAGAACTGAAGGCAGCAGTTTCTGAAAAAATTCATCTTGCCAGGCTGTGCTTTGCTGTGCTAACATCAGTGGGTCCCCTGAGCTTCTTCCACTCAGCAAGAGCCTGCTCCCAAAACTTCTGACCAAGTTACCAAGCTCACGGACACCTGACATCACAGTGGTAAAACTGGACTTAAAGAAAAAATGACACATGAAAAAAAGGACTGAACCTATTTAAAACCACATCCTGAGTTACTGCACTGAGCCTGGCTGGCTGGAATTCCCTTTCTCCGTGGCAGGAGACCAGGAGGGAACACAGCCAGGAACTGTCCTGGCCTGAGCACAGGGATATCCCAGGCCAGGACATGCCAGGCTCAGCAGGAAGAACAGAGGGAGAAAGGGGCTGCAGGATGTGCTGCATCACCTCTTGGGTTGTTTTCTGTCCTGTTCTTCAACTTTGTTCAGCTCACAGTTTCCTTGTTTCTGCTCTTTCAATCCTCTTCTCCATCCCAGCAGAGTGAACAAGGGGCTGTGTGGAAGCTGAGCTGCAGGCTGGGGTGACCCAACTCAGCAGGCCTGGGGGTTGTGCTGAACAGAGCACATAGCAGGGAAAATGTTATTTCCATGGGGAAAACCTGCAAATACCTCACAATATAACTTGGTCATTATTAACTGGGAACAGATCATGCAGTCACTGGAGAAAGGGCAGAATTCATCCCTTTGCAACTGAGGAGAAAAGCTTTGCTCAGAGGGCTGCAGTGCCTCTCCTGAATTTCCTGGGGGTGGAAGGTAAGCACAAATGTCTCCATCCAGTTACACACACAGTTCAGAGAGATTCAAATCATCTGTGTCTGCCAGAACAACACACAGCACATTGCCACGGGGGCTGGAAAGCATGTCCTAGAGACACATACTACAGAGATTTTTCATTCCAGTGACATTCAGGGGAAGTATTTGGATGAGTAACCACTCGCTTTTCAAAGAGATTTAGAGTGGGACATTGCAGAGTGCTGCAGAGAGATGAAGAGTTCCATCCTTTTCCTGGCTCTTTCCACATGTAAAGTCCCATTGATCTCAAAATAACAAGCACCAACGAGAAGCAATATCAGCAGCATATACTTATATCACCCTCTAAGAATTGAGAATACTTGATAAATTTAGCACAGCTGCAGCCAGGGGAAAAGCCTTTGTAATACTGGAAGTATGCTGTGAAGCAGAAATGATGTATCTGCACTGAATAACCCCTCTTGCCACAAATCCTGCTTGTTCTTTTCCCTTCCCTTTCTATATTTAGGAAATCGAAGCGGTTTAATGTAAAACAGCAAAGCTGGGAAATTGACTGCAACTCTTAAGAAAAAGCCTAGGAGGCTAATGAACCATTATGGTAAAAGCTGAATAAGCCCAGATCCTGAAAAGAAATTGGAGGTGTATTTTAGATATGCATGAAGACGATCAAAAAACCATTTCACATAGATTGCTGTGTGCAAGTAGGGCACTTTGTTTAATCTTATCCAGCTATACAACTTAAATGAAACAAACCTTTAATTTGACTTTCAAAAGCATTAAGTATTTTGGGAGCTGCCTTGAAGTCAGCCAAATAATGTTCCTGGAGGTTATTTCAAGCTAATTTTTAAAAGCCAACAAGTTTCAATTATTAGAAAAATAGGCTCAGCTTTTCCTCAGGGGAAGGGAGAATGAGTGAAAAAACCCACAACTTTTTATCACCACTGTTGAGTCAAGTAAAATGAAGGGATTTATTACAGATATTGAAGTGGCTGGTTAAAAACAGAACTCAGTAGGAATCCTTACATTAACTGAAGACCTGAAGTTTCCCCATTCACAGATACACATGACATGGAAATTTAGCCATTGTCATCAAGATTTATAATTTGTGAGCCTAATTCTAAAAAGAGCATTATCAGACCCAGTGTTTGTAGAAAATTACAGACCCTCATCCTGCAAACACATTTTAACTGAACTGACACTACTCATGCACATAAAATAAACCACAGGTGTACTTGTGAGATCAGGGCCTGACTGACCCCAAAGGAATAAAGAACAGAGATATCTAAAAGCTCCCTTGGATCTCTTATAAGTGCCTCAACCTGCAGAAACTGAAAAGCATCAAAAGAGAACTAAAATTGGGTCTTGCTGTGAGAAAGGAGTAAAAAACCAAACAACCCAAACCCAACTAAATCAACAACAACAAAAAGAAACAAGCAAACCACTCCAAGCCACAGAAAAACCCTTGTGTGATCAGTATGCAGAAAAGAGCACTAGTGGTTCCTTACCTCGGTATGAAGTAATCATAAAGATTCTTTGAGACACATTAACAAGAAAATTTGGGGAGTCTAAGTAAATTTTTTATTGTTTAATGAACTGTATATTAAATGTTCTAGTTTCATTACTGTGTAAGGAACAGTAACACTGTTATTACAGTCTAACAAAAACCACCATGGATTTTAGATGCCAATTCTTCGTTATACTGCCTGAACACCAGGGCACCTGTGTTCTCTTGTTTTGGTGGAAGTTAAGATGAAAAGAGGCTCCTAGGTCGAGGCAACACCTTCGGTCAAAGAGACACATGGCTAAAAAAAACTGTTCAATGTTAAAGAGAACCTTCTGTAAATCCCAGATGCACTCAGCAGCTTTCAGAGCTGACCAGGAGTTGAGCAGCACTGCTCAGGGTCCATGGGGATACCCAGCACTGCCCCTGGAAAAGCAGTGCTGCTACCCGGGAGCACGAGCTGCTCCCCCCTCATCTGCATCCATTTGTCATCCAGCCTACAGAAATCAGCAATTTCACTCCTTTCAACTCTGGCATGAGTCATTTAATTCGAAATAAAGTAGGATGTAATGTAGCATGCAGCAGAGCAGAGCCAAGGAGAGGAGCGTGTGCTTTGCTCGGCTCACAGGGAGTGTGCTATCGTGGCACACCAGGGGCTGCACACAGGGCTGGGCAAGCCCCACTCTGCCAGCTGCTCAGGCACCAACAACACTTTAACTAGCTGAAGGTCTTACAGCTAAAAGATTGTTTCTGAGAGTGAAATTTCATTCGTACACACCGCTCCTACGCCTTTATCAGTGGGGAACAGCAGTGTCAGCCAACGGCCTGACAGGTTAAAACATATTGTATATTCCAGAGAGACTCCTGAGCCTCATTTCTTATTTATAAGTCTGGAGTTAGAATTTAAATGAATATGAGCCAGAACGTCTGCCTGTACAGAAGATTCCCAATACTCACTTCAGAGTTTATCATAGCAACAAATGACTGGAAGAGAATTGAGACACTCCAGTGTTGAAGTGAGAAAGGTCATAACTCTCTTAATAGCTACCATAAATTCAGGGTCAGAAAATAATTCAGTGAGCTTAGGAAACAGAGTTTGATTGCAGTTAGCAATGTCCTGATTAGCTACAAATATTTGGGGTATTTGCATGCATCAACACCCAGAGAATGCCACACAGCAAACAGGCAAGCATGCAGCAATGGCCAAAGGAAAGTCAAGTGTGGCTGAGTTAGAGCAGCATCCCAGGCAGCTTGTCAGACAATAAACCTCTTTTTCAGAAACAGCTGCAGACAAAGCAGAGCTTTCTGTTTCCGAATCAAGCCCTGGGCACTGGGCAGGCCAGCAGGGCAGGTGAAGGGCTCTAAGGACCCAGCCCATGCCCTGCACAGAGGTGTGGTGCCTCTGAGCTGTTCCTACAGCTCCTGCACACCCCCCGTGGCAGCAGGGCAGTGCAGAGGGGCACAACCCAGGAATCAGTGGGAGATATCCGGATACCTTGGCAAACACCTGGAGCAATTGGCAGTACAGAGCCCACAGGGGATGAATGTGGCATTCAAACATTGAGGAAGTGCTTTCACACACACACACACAGAGCTGGAAGTAACAAGGTACCTCAGTATCTCAGAACTGCCTTAGGCTCTTCCATCCTTACCAAAGGCTCCACCTCCTGAACAGGAAGACAAGGGATGGCCTGGCTTCAGCTGGGTGCTGAGGATCTCTCTGTCTCAGTGAGCCACACAAACTCTCTAATGGAAAAGTGGAGCCAGCACCAGTCTCAGTCTCAGTTTCTGTTTTCCATTCAGCTCTCCCTCTGTGCTTCATCTCTGTATTTAAACCCTTCTAGGCTGAATACCTGAGACTCTATATGCAGGAAAGCAGTGATATATTTTCTACCCAACTCATCCATAACATACAGTGGATATGCACAGTGTTTGCTGTTTTCGTGTATTTCCCTGAAAAATGACCATTTATCTGATTGTACAAAAAGTCTAGATTATCTCCAGCAAACCCAGATAAAAATACACATTTTGTGCACAGACTATCTTGAAGTCCAGGCTCACTGTGTTATGCTGGAGACTTATGGAAATTAGAAAATGCTTGAAAAAAACTCCAGCGTTAAAGAAGAGATGGTTAAACAGGGAATCCAGAGGGCTACTGTAATCTTCACATCCTAAATAAAACCCACAACATCTTCAAAACTACAAGGGTTAAAGCTGAGGTATCAAAAAATCAAATTGCATTTTGAGATTTGGAACTTCAAACACAGCCCTAACAGTCTGAACAGAAAGGATTGGGAATTGCTGAATAAAACAAGATGTAAAGAGTTGAAAACAATTCGTGACCTGAAGACAAGTGTATAAAAATGACAAACTGAGACTGAAATGGAATAAGAAGTCTAAGAATTAAAGCACAGCAATATCTCCTAAAGCAACACTAACACCTATTCCAAAATGTTTCCCAGAGTATCTCAGAGAATAAAATTCCCAATTGTAACCTACTATTGAAGGCCACCTCAGTGTTTTTCTTACAAGTGTTACTGATACATAAAATATATTGAGACAGAGCATATGGAATAATTTATCAATAGAGAAAATTCCATGCAGGTTTATGTTGTAGAGAAACCATCACATATTATGGCTTGACTACCAACAATTTTAACAACATTACAGATGAGACCTCTATTTTAATACACTATATTTGAGCAAGTCAATGTATACTCCTATACATTATATATAGAATCTGCACTCCTCTAACCACTGTAAGATACAGCACAGTGAAATATTGTGTGTGAAACACAAATGTAGGAGTTCACTCATCAATTTGAAGTTCCCATAGCTTATTTAAAAGACCTTCAATCAATTAACAAATCTCCTTTTTACATAAAAAAGGTTCATTTTCCATAGTATACAGACGTTTGGTCAAACTCGATGTAGAACAGGAGTCCTTTATTTCTTCCCAAATGCCAAACAGGTATTTCCCATAAAGGCATTTATTTTTATTGATCTAATTTCTCTAACTGCTGTTCACTTTCAAACAAGTAAACCTGTCAAAAATAAATGCACTGGCTGAAGCAGCCTGGCCTGTGAATAAAGTGGCTCAAGGTTCTGCATGCATTTGATGTGTATTGAGCACTTCCACACCCCCATTATGTATTTTAAAAGAGCTGGATGCAATTTTCAGCTGAATAGCCTTTTTATGTTTTCTAAAATCCTGTGGGGTTAATAACTTAACTCTTGAGGCTTTACTAGAAAATATATTTGAAGTGTCTTTAAGAAGTTGTTGCATGCTGTCCTCAAAGCCCAACTCCAACAGAAAATTTTAAAACCCCTTTGGACTTTAAACTTCTGGATCAACCCTCAGTTCTGCATCAAGCACGGACAGATGCCTGTGAGTTTGGGTTCTTTAAGAAGCATCAGTCACTCCCAAGCACAACGTGAGGAAGCAGCACTGGGACCTCAGATCTCAGCCCTGGATCTGCAGATGTGCACAGGAACAAACCTCCACATTTCTGTGGGCAGCAGCTTGCAGCTGGAGCTGCACTGACCATCCCTGAAATGGAGTCGTGTGCTACACACAGTTTGACATCACACAGCCCCTCTGACTAATCTGACTAATCCTATCCAACCTAAAAGAACACAGAAAGTATTTTCAAGTATTCCCTTCTGAGATTTTTTTCCCCTCTCATTTCCTGTTGCTCCCTTTTCCACAAACATGTTTGAAAGCATTTATTTTCCTGAAAGGAACATATGGATTTGCAAAAGAAGTACCATCAGCATCCCAGTCACAGCTACAGATGGCAGTGACAGAACACAAGCCTTCTCTGGAGCCCCTTACCTGAGCAGGGAATCCAGGGAATGGGATGGCTGATGAATAGCAAATGAGGAGTGAGAAAGAAAGGGCCCTGACCCAAGCCCATCAATAAACAAGAGCCATGTGCAGAGCTGACCCACCTCCCTGAGCTGCAGCCTTGCTGACTCCTAGCAGTGACGAAGGAATTTCAGTGTATTCCCAGTCCTGGGCTGCCCAGTCACACACACAGTGACAAGTGACATGTTGGTGTCACTGCCTGGGTCCCAATAAGCTGCAGCTGCTCTTTAGCTTCAGTTCCCCCTCCCTGAGGCACCCACTGCTGAGCTGGATGCTGGGATGCTTGATTCTCTGGAAAGGACCTTTCCTGCAGCCATCACCAGGTGAACCAAAAGGTGAGTGTGTGAGTGCACACTTATGTAGGAATTGTATTTCAGTTCTGGGCCAAGCACTGAGAAATGCATGGCAGGCTTCCTCCAGTGTGCAGGCTGCCATTGCTCCCTCCCCACTGGGATCTAGGCCTGTTCTGTGACTGCAAAAACACCCCATGGAGCCAGAAAAACATGTTAATGGGGGAAAAGGGATGTTTTCCCCACAACTGCTGCCCTGTGGGTGTTTGCATTGCATCAGGAACACTACCCAGAAATGCACATCTATTCTGCACACTAGCTCGTTTAACACACTGCTCCCGAGCACAGGACTTCAAGCAAATCTCTCAAGCAAATGGATAATTGTTATTTTTTCTCTAAACCATTTACAGAAGAGTGTCAATACCATATACTTAAGCCCCATTTAAAACACTCAAACATCAACAAGATTACTTTCTCCACTGGATGGCAAAAGCATGTTAACTTCCTTCTTTCTCAAAGTTCATCCAGGACATGCAAGCATGCAAGACAAGGAAAATTAATTTAAAGAGCTAGATGCAACTCCATGGATAACAAAAAGAAAATGGAAAGATCTGGAGAATTTCTTTTATTCCTCAGACAAGCAAAAATGTGGAGTAATTACATAGTGTGTCCAGGTTAGTATAAGGACAAATTAAAGATAAGATGATGCTCAAGTAGATGAAAAGAAAGCCTGCTGATCTGATATTACTTAACCCTTGAAAAGCAAGGAATCGAAAAGCCTTTAAGTTTCTCATAAGCACCTGATTTCAGATCATTCTCCCCAAAAACCCAACGCTTATTTAGTTTATGGCAGCTGAGAGGCACCTGCATCACGGCAGGTGAATTGGGGAAACCCCAAACAAGAGTGGTTTAATACAATAAATATAAGCATAACAGTCGAGTTAGATGCTGCATGGCAAGTGGAATTGTACACAAAATGTTTCTTGTCTACAGTGACTCGGTGCCAGGCTGTCAGGCTCAGTCTCACTATAGCACTCCTGTGATGGGGGGAAAGACCACAGAGAGTGGGGAATGACTGGGAAGCACGTGAGACTGCCTCTGCCCTTCCCAGCCCTCTCCAAGTGACCCTTCCCATGGCTCAGTGTTGTCCTGCTCTGCCATTCAGACCAACTGAGCACTAATGTTTAGCACACAACATTCCCAGAGCAACCTCCTCCCTATTTTTGCTCATTGCTCCCTTGCATTATGTAAAGCACTGAGTGCCCTTCTGATGGGCTCAGCACTCAGCACTCATCTCACGTTAACTCTGGGTGCTCTTCATAAAATGCACCCACTTTTTTAACAACAGGTAATTCCAGAGGCACGGCAGATGTTTCAAAGACATCAGCTGATGATGAGATTCCAGCTGGCTGCTAAATGGAAATAAGCCTGTTTCTTTGGCTGCAAAGCCCCCCCAGTCACACTGTGCACATAAAACAAAAGCCCCAGAATTGCTGAGCTATTGGCAATGTTTGCACGGTATGAACTGACTCTGCAGCAGGATGGCCAGCTGGGAATCTGTGTGTCCAGCACAAGGGCCTGTCCAGGGGCACCTGCAGCTGGATCAGGTGAGATCACCTGAGCTCCTGTTCTGCTGAGCTCTCAGCCATCCAGCTGGCCCACGGTCCAGCAGGAGCACTGCAGCATTTGCATCACCCACTGCTATCAGTTCATGTTAAACTGTGCATAAAACATCTCCCAGGGCCATGAATCCCCTTTATGTCCATCCCTGCATCTGCCAGAACAGTTTCTACCCTCTGTGTCCTGTGGAATAAATCCTACAGCAAGCATCATCACATATGGGGCCTTCTGAGACTGTCACCTGCTCTGCCTGAGGAATGAACCCAAACACCTTCAGCTTCCAGGTGCTGCCACTCCTTTGGGCTGGAGGCACAGTGGGAACTGCTCAGGACTGCCCAAATTCCTCACCTGAGCAGTTCTATCCCAGGCACCAAAGCCTTGCTGCAAAGGTGGCTGGGTGGGCTCCATCACCCTGTCCCAGTCCAGCCCTGTCCCCTCTGTGTGCCCTCTGGGGAACCCCTGGACCACTCAGGGAAATGATGGTTTGGTGTGTGCAGACAGGCACAGCTCTCATGCCCAGCTGCACCATTAGAACCATATGGCAAACATCAACTTCAGCCTTTTTATCACAACTCTAATGTGAAATCCAAAGACCTTACCACACCTCTTCCAAGATTAAAATAATAATTACAAAACACAGCCTTGAAGAGGATTGTAAGGGTGATTATGTAATAAAATCCTTTTTTCTTCTTGAATGTATAAAAAGACAAGGAAGCCTTCTGTGGATCGCAGACAAGCTTTGCATTATTTTTCTATTTGAACTAGCATGATTCACTTATCTCTTCATTATTAATACTTAAATTGTTCTAAGAGCTTTATTTTAATTAAGTTCTGTACAGAATGTCAGGACAAGGAGAACAGGCAACAGCTTTTACCATTCAGAATAGTTGACATGAGGGGTTTTTGGTTTGGGGTTTTTTTTGTTTGATTGGTTGATTATTTAAAAACTGTGCACAAAGCACACTTTTTGCAGAGCTTAAAAAATTCTGGCACCTCTAAAAATATCAAACACAAAAGTAAATGTGAATATATCCAAGACCAGTCCAGAAGAACATCAAATGCAAACACTGCTTGCAGGGGGCTGAGCTGACCACTCTTCATCCCGCTGCCTTCTGACTTATTAGCCCTATTTGTCCCATCTGAATAATAGCAAGATTGATTCTGCAAACAAATACTAGCATTTCCCTCTCTTAGGGTTTTTAGCCTCCTATTCCATAGGGGGAAAAAAAACATTAAATGAAACAAAACCTGCTTGTCTTCAGGCAGTCACAATCACCTCTATTAATCTATAAATATCCTGTGCACAATAACTCACGGCGTGTATAAAAGCAATGACAAGGTCACTTACTATGAACAATTCATGATCGGTTTCCCTGGCAACAGAAATGTGTGGCAACAAGGGAGAAAGGCACAGGAAAAATTATAGGATGTTTCCATTATGCAAGTGACTCCTGCGATTTCTCCAGAAGGATTTACCTAAAAAGTCTCCGACTCCAGCTGTTCCTCACTCTCTCTAGTTCTACACCAGTGGGAACTCTGCTTGTTTCACTGCAGTTACTGTGGATCTGCAGGGGGCAAAAGAACACCAAACTCGTGACTGATGAGGACTTTCATGGTATTTTAAACTGAGTCTCAAAACCCAGCATGAATGTGATCTCTGTGGGTGAATGTCTTCTTAGAGGTTTGAATTCTTAGTTAGCATTCACTGTTACTTACTTTGTCATCATCCAATTAAAAATCAATCACCAATTTTCACGTCTCAATGGGTTTCCAAGTTTTCAACAGGACTTGTGCAATTAATGTATTACTTGAGGACCTAAAGTGACTTTCTAACTGAAGGCTCAGCAGAAGCAAATGTTTTCTGCACAGGCCATGGCTCTGGAATGTCATTTCCACTCTGAAAATGCCATTTCCATCTCTAAAAGCGAGTTCCCAATGCACAGATTTTATAACAGTGGGCAGTCAATGTTTCACTGATCAAAACTCAGTCTTGACAAGGACTCACAATAAAAGCTATGGTTCTCCTGAATAACACAACCCAGAAAGATTTCAGAGGAGGTGTGATGAGTCTGGCGATACCAGAATGGGAACAGGGGTGTTTGGAATGCTCAGCTGCTCCAAGGCTGTGCACAGAGGAGGAATAAATGACAAGATAACCACAGCCCACTGCCATCCATCACTGCAAAAGGCAACATTTCTGAGGTAGCCCAGGAGGGAGAAGCAGCAGTGAAATAGCAGAGACCACAGACACAGCACAGCCACAGCGACTTGACTCTAAATTCCCTGTGGGATGAATCTATCCCTAGCACACACAAAGCACTGTGATCTTTGACACTGAGGAATAAAGTTTTCAGCCTATTTCCATCTGTATTTTTGTGGTGCCTCTCTCCAGACTGCTCCAAGACAACTCTCAGGCACAGGAACACAACTGAAGAAGGAACAGGTACCAGGTGAAGAGGCAGAGCTATGGATCCCATAGGCCATGTGCCTTCCAGAGCTTGGATCACAAACTCAGCCTTGGAAAACTGTAACTGAAACTTACAGTGAAGAAATAATTGATCTCTGGACAGCCAGCTGAGCAAAATGCTCTGAGGCACAACCCTGTGGGAAATGATGTGAAGAGAGAGATCCAGATTTCTCAAAGCACCCAACATTGCCATAAAGACAAGAAAGAAAACAAGGGATGCTTGAAGATACTCAAGAGTCCTGCAGGTTTTTGGCTTCTCAAATCACCAGTTCAGCTTTGGGAAACAGGCTGATGAAAAGCCTGATGGGTGCATTAAGGTTTGATTATAACAGGAAACTGCAGCATCAGTTCTGGCTTCATCAATATTTCATCCCTACAGGTGGGTTTGTAGCTGTCCTTACCCACGGGAAACACAAACTCTACCCACTCCAGTCTGAAGAGTGGCTCTCAGTAGAACCACACCTTTAGCCTGAAAGGGATACAAAGCCCCTTAGCAACTGAAAGGAAAACACCTTGAGGGCACCCTAAGGGCTCCTCCACAATGCTGGGAGTGCAGTCCCTGGGTCAAAATGGGCAGCACAGAGGAGCTCGGAGAACTCAGGATACTGAAGAGAACAAACAACTGAGGGGAGTTTAACACACATTAAGCCTGCAGCAGAGGAAACTTGGCAGTGGGTGATGGAACACCTGAGTGTTTGCTTCTTCAAAGTACAAGGGAATTTGCACTGCAGAGCCACACCAGAAATGAAGAGCAGCTATTCTGCTCATGTCCCAAGTAATAGTCCATTTAAAAATAGATGCTGTGTGATAGAGCTGCCTCCACAATTTCCAGACAGCTTTGACTGGTTACAGACAGAACAAAACAGAATTGTGAAAGAAAAGGCAAAGGCAATAAAATGAGTCCCCAAACATGCATTAACCATCTGAGCTACTGTGTTATTCCCAAAATCATTCTTTTTTTTTTTTTCTAAGAGGTTATACAACCAACAACCTTGACCACATTCCGAATGCTAGGAGAAGATTAAATGAAACCCTTCAAAAGCAAATTTCTGTCCCTTGTTCAGCAGAACACTCCTGTCATAATTAGCAAGACTGATAAGATCATTTATTTTATGCTCTTCACAATGGGTGAAACTGTCCAAGCCTCTGTAATACAACTGCAATGTTGATCCTTTGTATTTCAGACAGCAGGGACACAGATATGAAAAAATAACTGCCTACAAATTCTGCTATCATTTCCCAAAAACTCTGCAACTAGAAGAAATAAGAACAGACTCCTCTTAAAAAGAAGTATTAAGTTAATTTCATGATTAGGAAAGAACTGACTTTTGATTCTCAAACTCCTGAGCTGGAAAGACTGGAATTAATTCTTCAGATTTCAATTTGCAAGGTTTGCTAACTCTGCATACCCTGGCAGAGATGCCACAGTTTCACAATGTAAAGGGAACTCCTAAAAACAGGCTTGTTTTTCCTTTGCCAGGAGAGAAAACAGAAGGGCAGAAAATATCCTACACTGGCTGCAAACAGTTTTTATTTCTAGGCTCCTCTGAAATACTCCACTGAGAGTATAGATTTGCAAGGACTCAATGCCTACACCATGTGTGCCCTTTTGAGCACACCAATAACAAAAAAGTGGGAACAAAAAAAGTCCATGAAATGGAAAAATTCCCTTCCACCTCTTTCAGGAATATAAAGATCACAAAATTTAAATAATCAGAAAAACGTATCAGACCTATTCATTCAGCTGATTTTTTTGTTATCAAAACGTAGCTTTGGTCTTCATCTGTGGAAGGAGATGGGACATCCATCTCCCCCTTCTTTAGGATTATTTTAATCATAAAGTGCTCCACCAAATATCTAAACATCAACATTTTCTCCTGGTCTTTTCAAAAACCATTTAATACCAGAAACAAGTAGTTTAGACACTCTAAGTTGTATTTCCTCTGTCAAAATAGAAAGGAAAAAAAAATCGACAAACAAACCCAGGTTTTCAATTATTTACTACCCTTGGAAAGGGAAACACAAGCTAATATATATTTTATCTCTTATCTATTTTTTCTTCCATTAAACAAATTGAACCCAAAGTCCCACAGTCAACAAACAAAATCAGCAGCTTCTCTTTGTTTTCTCAATCATTTCAAATGTCAGTCCTGAGTCCATAATTAACACCGAGTTTTACAAAACAAGCAAGGCTCAGGTTTGCTTTTATTCCACGTACAGGTGCAGAGAGGACTAAGGGGCACTTTATAAGAAATGGCTTCAAAATTTTGAAACATGCAAGAAAAATCAAAATCTTTCTTTTTGCTTTCAAAACATTGGGAGAGTATTTTCCATGGCTCCTTTCCTTTGTCATGCTAATGAGCCATGCTGGTCACTCGGTTCTTGCAGGGCAAGGATTTGCAGCATTACAGGAGATTTCCCACTGATAAAAAGCCACACTGAACACATATCACAACACACACAGTCATCTGTCACTGTAAGTTAGCCAATTGCAACTACAGGGGGCATTTTTAAGCAGGCAGAATGTAATTGCCTGCTTGGAATTCTGCCAGGACACTGGAGCTAATTATTTTTTAAGGATGAATTTAGTGCTCGCAGGAAAGCTGATGGATCAATAGCACGAGGAGATGAAGCCAGTTTATTCCCAGCCTGGGCACGGTGCTGCTGTGGGGATGCAAAGTGCCCTGCTGTGCCCTGACAATGCCCATTGTCCTGCACCTGGAGGGGGAGATGCATTAGAGTGAGGCTGTTCAACAACATCCCCTTCCCACAGGAGCTCCCACCGTGAGCACACGGAGCAGGGCAGCACACCCAGAACTCTGACCCAGCTGCCAGAAACTCCTGTCCTGCTGCTGCCTTGTTGGGACTACCTAAAAACAGACAGAATTAAGGGAGTAAAAAATGGTTCTATTTATTGAAAGGCCTTCAGGTACATTTTGGGCAGGTGAAGCCCCCCAGGGGCTACACCCAAAATGGACCATGGGTCACAGGTTTCATACTTTTATAAGTTTGGTCTATTTGTATATTGGGGGTTAATCTTCCAATTACAGCTTCAGGTAATGAATTCATTTACCCCAAGTTTGCTCCCCCAACTCCCTTTTGTTTCCATTTCTGGGGCCTGAGGCAGTGAGGAGTCCTTGATTGCCAGGCCTGGAGGGGAATTGTTGTGTCTGGCCATAATGGGAAAGCAGGAGCTGACACTGTATATGGAGTTTAGAATTATACACTAAAGAGCTGCAGGATTACAAATATGTGGAAAATATAAAAGCTAAAATCCGAAGGCATCATTGCCCTACCACAACCCAAACCAAGTTCTTCAAATGTGGAATACATTACAAGAGAATACTGAATTTACATGTCTAAATTTAGTGCTAAAGGGATTGAAATAGCCTGTAGTGTGTTCCTGAGCAAGAGGTAAAAACAGTCCCTGAGATTTCTCTGCTGCCTTATAAACGTTTTAAAAGACCAAGTGTCAGAAGGAAAGACTAATTCTACTCATAGCTGCATAAAATTATGACCTCCAAATAAACATCATGCATGGGATGCACCTGTCTCTCCTCTGACTGACTGTTCCACACTGATATTATGAAAAAACACCAAAGAAAATTTAACCTCCTTATTAGAAAAAAAAAAAAAAGAAATCAACTTAAAAAGGAGGTGCAGATTCTGTCACACCCCAAGGGCACTTTGCAGCCACCTGATGTAGTTATTTCAATTTTAGAAGATAGTAATTCCACCCCTTCCCCCAATACCTGCAGTAAAACTAGGAGGAGACAAAAACTTAGCCAAAAATGACTTAACTACATTAAAAAAATACAGGTATGTGGCATACACATCCATCCTCCCCACCCCTGTCACATACTGCCTGGTCAGCACAGGCCAGAGAAAGTAAAATAAAGGCAATATTTTAGATGTAGTAAAATTATTTTGCTGATTTAATTGTAATAGAAAAGGCTTTTATTAGACAAAATAGTTTTAAAATAGTTTTAGGTGCTTTGAATAAAATACATAAGTAAAAGTGCAGCCTAAGTAAAATGCTTTAAAATACAAATGTTCTCTGAATGAATATTGCAAGTTTGTGTAAAAAGTCAGAACTGCTTTTTCCTGTACCAGAAATGACATGAACAAAAAGACCTTCAAATCTAAGTCAAGGAGAAAAGATTAAATTACAAAAGCTAAATATCAGACTGAGTTTGCATGGTTTGCTCTGAAATGCAATGTTACAATTCTCCTACATTAGAACTAATAGGGAAATCTGGGAACTGACACTGAATAAAATAAAACTGACTGTACAAAACAGAACCATATGGACGACAAACACTGTGATTAACAAGGTTAAAATTCTGTATCTCTACAGTCACTGTACAGCCCTGAATTTCCCAAAGACAAGGAATAAGGAAGGGACAGCATTCCTCATCCATTGTGAGGAAAAGCAGCAATATGGAACCAGGAAACAAATTCTGCAAGTGGCTGATGGAACCAGACAGCAGCCACAACTATCAGCAGTTCCAGTTCCTGCCCTGGATGGGATCCCTGGATGGAAATTCGAGGTAACACAGCCAAACACGGCACTGCTGGAGCACAGCCCCCCTGCTGCTGGTGCAGGAGATGCACAGGGGGCAGAGCCTTCCAAAACCCTGCAGCTCCTCTCTCCCTGCACTTGCAAGGGAAGGGAGGTGGGAACACCTGTTTGGGGTCGGTAGTGTTGTGACAAACACAATTTGTCACCAGTTAAAGTGAGAATTTCGGGACTCCTGGAGTTTTTCCTCTCTCAGGTAGAGGCACAGCAGAGGCAGAAAAGCAGCAAAGCCCTCCCTCCTGGTTCTCCTGCCATGCTGGCCTCCAGGTTTCATTTTCTCAGCATCCAGCTGTCACCTTTTCTCCTTCTCTTCACATTGACAGGGGCTGGCATCAGCATCAAGTCACAAATGGCATTGGACCTAAGCTGGACCTGCCTGGATTCAGTTTCTTGCCCAATTAAAAGAATTCATCAGGCAAGAGGAGAAGAGCTGGAGCTGTGCTGTCTGTCCTGGCACTTTTCACAGCCCCTTACCCTGGCACAAACACTTTTTTACACCAGGGCTTTACAGACAATGCTGTTCTCCCATCAAAATACTCAAAACACCAAAATATCTGTGCAGGACAGTTTCAAAATACAAATGTTCACTTTTGAAATTTAATGGTAAAAGTGGGGGGAAAAAGGAAGAAAAAAAATCACCCGTCTTCATTAGAAAACAATCCAACATTTCCTTTGCAGAATCTGGGCATTTTCCCAGATTTTATTTCTCCTTTGTTTTACAGTTTGCATTCAGAGATGAATCAGACATTTTTACAACCTGTACACTGGGTTACAGATCCATTTATTTGCATTTTTGGATGCAAGACATTCTGGCTACAATTTCAATTCAATTCTACTCTCCAGTCATACTACTACAACATTTGCATCTGAGTTTTTCCATCCAGCTCTTCTTGATTCTTCAAATCTAAAATCTAGTTTTCTTGACATAAGCACTGAAAAAATAGAAACAGCAAACTTTTAAAAACAAGAATTAAGTACTAAAGTGGAGAGGAGAAACAAAACAGGGGAGAGAGAGTGAGAGCACAGCCCAGCTCTGTACTGCTCCACACCAAAGAAACCTGATGGAGCTGCTGGAACTGTTCAGGAGCTAAACAAGTTATCCTGGAAAGCTCAAATCATTTCAGAATCAAAATAAAGGCCAGATTAAATCACTAGAAGCTCTTTCCTCTGGGCTGCAGCTCTGAGAATCATTAATATAAACCTGAGTAACCAGAGCTAATCAAGGTTCATGTATTGTGCACCGCTAATAAAGAATTTTTTTTAAATTATTAAAATATAATAGCTTTTCTTTTAAATTCCTTACTTTTTCCTGCTTATAAGAAAACCAACAGGCAGGTTTGCCTGTGCATTGCACCCTCTCACTGACATCTGAACTGCAGTGATGTTTCCACAGAAACTTCTGCCCAGCCTGGACCATCCAGCAGCTTTTTCAAGCAGGTGACAGACTGATGATTTTCTCTATTCATTTTTTTAGCTTTCTTCTCATAAAAGGCTTTGTCCAGCACTGCAAAGTTGGCAGGCAATGGAAACAGGATCAGGATGAATCTGCATCTCTCAGACTGGTAGAAACAGAAGAGATTAAAGTCTTGAAGAATGTAAACAAGAAGTCACAGATGTTCCATTTAGTTCACTTTGCAAAGCAACAATTTGAATTTCCTTTCCAGAGAAAACATCTGTGGCAAAGGTTTAAATTTCCTTTTCCCTTTTGATTTGAATTCACTCTCCTTCTCTTACATGTCCTTTATACAGCCCAAACAATACAGGTTTTGGTTTTTTTTCCTAAGAGCTAATAATGACACACTGCAAAGTAAAACCAAAATTCCTCAGCAATACTACATCATTAGAAGTAATTTATACAACTGCTACAGATGACTGAGTCAAAAAGAAATGATGAAATGTTGCAAACGATGAATTTATTAAGGAGTACACAGCTTTTCTGTGTCCTTCCCCCTCCTCCCCTCCAACTTATCTACCGTAGTGATTTCTGAGGGCTGAATGCAGCCTGTGCTCCTCCTTGGGATTTCATTCACTGCTGCCAGCATGGGAACAGATTTTTTTCACTCAGTGCTTGCACACTGCCACTCACAATTCCCTGCACTCCTGCAAGTGAGACTGAGAAACACAAAAGCTCCTGCAACTCTTGCCTTTGACACTCTTTTAGCAACAAGGGTTTGCAGTCTTTGTGCATATGGGTTATACACACAGGCATGTATATATATATAAATACATATATATATAATATACATAAATACATATATTTCACAGAATCACAGANCTCACAATTCCCTGCACTCCTGCAAGTGAGACTGAGAAACACAAAAGCTCCTGCAACTCTTGCCTTTGACACTCTTTTAGCAACAAGGGTTTATAGTGGCACAGTCTTTGTGCATATGGGTTATACACATAGGCATGTATATATATAAATACATATATATATTATATACATAAATACATATATTTCACAGAATCACAGAATGAACTGGGCTGGAAAAGACTTTTGAGATCATCAAGTCCAACCTATGACCCAACACCTCCTCATCAGCTAAACCATGGCACTGAGTGCCATGTTCTGTCTTCTTTTAAACACATCCAGGGACGGTGACTCCACCACCTCCCTGGGCAGATGATTCCAGTGCCCAAACTCTTTCAGTGAAGGATTTTTTTCTGTTGTCTAACCTAAACTTCCCCTGGTGCAGCTTAAGGCTGTGTCCTCTCATTCTGTCAGTGGCAGCCTGGGAGAAGAGACCGACCCCCACCTGACCACAGCCACCTTTCAGGGAATTGTCGAGTGAGAAGGTCAGCCCTGAGCCTCCTTTTCCTCCAGGCTAAACAACCCCAGCTCCCTCCATTTCAATTTCTATTAAAACTGCTAAATTGCCTTTGTGGACATCTACTGAGATACTCCTACAGCTTCTCACTATTTTTCCTCAGAGGCAGGGCTGAGGATTGGTTGTGGCTTTTAGCACTCAGCTTCCCCAAAAAGCAACTGTACATCAGGGTAATAGTTAGAGCTCTCCTACAGTAATAAAGGAAACCAGGCTGGATTCCCTCCTCTACCCAAGAGACAATAAGTAATTCTGCCTGCCTCCTTCCAGGAGACAGCTCCCAGCTACAGGTTGTACAATGTTCTGGCTGGAAATGTTTGACACTTTTCTTTCTACAGGGTTCTCCTTGGCTAAAAAAGAGGAAAGCTGTGATCAAGACTGGTTGTGAAGGGCCAGGAACGCTCACACACCCCGTGCTACTTCTCACCTTTCATTCTGAGTAACACCAGCAGGTACTACACAGATTTATCCTGAGAGTGATGCCAAAAGAGCCTGGGAAGGAAACCACACACACTTCTGAGATAATATTGGTATAGGAGCTAATACAAAGGTTGATCCTTATTGGAGGCCTCCAGGGGCAGATAAGAAAATGTCCACAAAAGCCCACCCCCCACAGCATGAATACAGATTTATAAATGTAGTAAAGTAGCATAATTGACTAAAAGCACCAATTAGGAGCACAAGTGGTGCTCCAACTGCCCCCCAAGTTCAGGCCCCTTCTAAATCCCCTCCCCTCAGATGGAACTGAAGTTTGCTGGTGCAAATGTATCTAAAAGAGCTGTTTTTCAACCTTGGTTTCTAAGAAGAACCAAGGTAGGAGAGGGGCTTTGGAATATGATTTGTCTTTCTGCATATCAGGGCAGGGAAAAGTACTGGGAAAACTAGCAAGGAATGCAATAATAGGCTACAGAGCTCCAAAAATATGTGAGAAGAATACAGAGATATCGAAAAAAAGCTGAAATAATTAGGCATCAATAGCAGCAGCTAAAACTCTCATCTGTCCTACAAGGGCATGATCCAAACACCCCTGAGAAGTCTCTTTCCAGCATTCACTGGCTCTCCATGCAAAATAAAGGAAACAACCCCCTCAAAGCAGCAGCAATCCAAGCTAAGCTGACACAGCTCCAACAGGAGGAAGGGACAGCCCCACCTTTCCAACCAGAACCTACTTGATTTAGGATCTCTCTGAGGATAACTGCAAGGTGAATTTGAGCTTTTCACCCATCTGAAGGTGGGCACAGAATGTACACCTGCCACCCACTCCATATTCAAACCCTTGGGATACAGTAGGAGCAAGAACTGAAAATATCACATCCATTTGTTCAAGCCAGATGTAGGGAAAAAACCCTTGAGCCTCTAAAACATTCTTCAAGGTAAAAGTTTCTGATAAAACCAGTAATTTAGTTATGCTGTGTGCACAGAAAATACCATCCCAACCCCACCTTTAGAAAAACACACAGATTTTGGTTCTCAACTGGGCACAGAAATAAAATCATTAGGGTTGGGTTGGTCTCAATGACCTTGAAACTTCCCTTCCAACCCAACCTTATTATTATCTGACAAAACATGCAAATTCACACACACACACCAAAACCATGGCAACTTCTCAGGATGCAGGGGCAGACAATTCTAGGGACCTAAAGAAAATGAACATAGTCCTGATTTTTCAAAGTAAAAACTGGGAGCCTGAGACTATGACACCTAAATTCCTTACCACAGTTCAGGGACCTCAATCTTTTATGGTTGTTTCTCCAAGAGCACAGAGCTGCATGAAAAACTGGGATCACTGGAAGAACTCAGCTCTCAATCTATCTATGGCAGCAGCAGGGAAAAAAATGAAGAGAAGTTCCAGCTACGATAATTCTGTAATTACAATAAATCATAACAATAGTAATAATAAATAATAATAATAAATTCTTGGTTTTTCTGGAAAAGGAAACAAACAGGTATTTTATGGTGCAGTTTTCACTGAGCATGTGGCAGTGGATGCTACAGGCAGCAGCACAGGAAGCAGAATTATTACACCTAAACTTCTTCCAAAAGAGAAGGGATCTGGATCCTCAGCTAGCAGGACTCCAGCCAGAGACTAGACAGGAAAAAAAACAATAGTAAGTAGAATACAGTATGGCCCAGTTATTTTCTATGCTTTAAAACAAAATGTGCCTCCTTTGAATATCTATTTTCAGAGTGAATCTCCCAGCTAAACTTGTGTTTTGTGGAGTTCCAGCACACAGCATTTACTATTAAGGCAATAAATACTGTGGGGAATATGTATAACACACAAGCCTTTATACCAGAAATTTGAAGAACTGACCATCTCCCAGAACTAAATTGCCCTTCATCAGTAAACACAAGGGGAAATCATTATCATTTTATATCAAATGCAAAACTTTTTTTTTTATTCTACCCATCAAATTATTCTGATCTCAGGACACTCTTTTCAATATTAAAATGATAAATAAACACCCTCCAAGCAGAGAAAAGGAATCCTTAAGTGAACTTAACTTACAGAACATACCTCATTCAGGCAATGAACCAACTGCCATATGGTGCTGATATATTTTAATTTTGATATACATTAGCTACAGAACCTACTTCAAAGCAAATGTGAGCAAAAAACACTATAAAAGAAAAAAGCACTCTACTAGGAGACCTGGTTCTGAGACTAAGAATCACCTACACCTCTCCTATTGCACATTTATGTCATCATATGACTGATTTTCCTTAAAATGTTTGAAGTTACTTGCAGGACACAAATATTTTATTCTAAAGAAAATTATCAGGTTTTGTGATAAATTACCTATAGTTGTATTAATGTATTTACTCTCCTGTGAATATATGTTTAAAAATAAATAAACCCAAAATCCTTCAAATCCATCTCCTGTTAGTTTATAAGATAGAACTCCTTTACAGGACTACTTAAAGCAACTATAACAGGAAAATTTGGTACAAAAGATTTAAGTGCATATATCCCAATTTTCTATTTACAGGGGCTTCCTTTGGGTCTTTCAGAGTACATTACTGGCATTTAAGCATTAACACACACTACTTAATTTTGATTTCTCTACTCTTTGTTACATAATCAGTCTAAAACCATCTTTTCTATAGGAGGCAATTCATCACATGTTAATCTACACCAACTGACTTGTGAATAAGTCACGTACTTAAACCAAAACAAACACCATCCATAACAGCCCAGAACACTTTGTAATCTCATTTACTTTCCAATGCATTCCCCTGTAACCGGGCTGGAGGGAGAGGAGCTTTTTTCTTTCTGCAAGAATCACAAAAACCCTGGAAAGCTTACAATACCAATTTATACATCAACTCCGTGCAAACACATGAAATAAAAACTGATAGAATATCTCAGCTGCCCTTAATCTGTATCCAAATTAAAAGGAGATCCTTGATGCACATTTTGTTTTGTTCCGAAAATACCGCACAAAGGGCTGTAAACTCTGTAGCAGCACACCTGCAATGTGCTCGGATTCCTAACTCAGGGCTTTTCTCAGCACAAGCAGCGAACAAAACGCAAAGGCAGCTGTGTCCAGAGAGCCTGGCTGCTCACAGAGCAGCTGGGCTGTGGCACAGAGCGCGGATGAAATGCAGACGGATCCCTGTCATACTCACGGAGCTGCCTTAGCCTGGGAATGCAGAGCCGTGCCAGTCCAGTGACGCTCTTTAGCACCACGCTCTGAGATCTCTGAGTCCCCTGGAATCACAGCAGAAATGAGCTGGCACCTCCTGGACACGGCACTGAAGGGAAGAGGAGTCTCCAGGTGTGAACGCCACCTCCTGCGCCGCTGCTGCTCTGGAGATGTGCAGTGGAGCAGCAGCAGCACTGACATAGGAACCAGCTCCAGAATAACATCCCTGGCTGCACAGCACCAGCCCAGCTCCTCACAGGCTGGCCAGGCAGCTCCCCTGGGCACTGGGGGCACTTCACACCAGCTGGGGAGGACGCCTGGAGCCCAACCACACAGTGCCTGCAGAAACAGAGGCTGGCCTCACCTTCCCCTGGCCAAGTCCTTCAGGGGAACAGAACTCTGGAGCAGTCCCGAGTTCACTCACCCTGCCCCTGTCTGCTCCTGGGCACAGAGCCTGCTCCAACCATGCCAGCACAAGGCCCTGCTCCTGGTGTGTGCTGCACACACAGCAGCGGGCTCAGCCCACACCCCTGCCAGGACCTTGGGACTGCAACCAGAGCTGGAAAGGCTACACGAGAACAGCCGAGCTGGCTGCCTCACCTGCTGCCCTCCCACCCTTAAAATCAGTGATATTGCCAGGTTAACACTAGCAATAATTGCATCTTAATACTTTATGTGCACCAGGTTAAGTCAGTAGGGAGGAAAACCGAAGATGCAGCACATTTCTTTCACCTCTTATATTATATGAGGAGACCTTATATTTTTAAAGCTAACCAAATACATTCTAAGTGTTATGTGATCTAAAAGATACTTTAACACTTTTAACACTGCATGGTAAAATTTTAACACGCTAATTTATCACTCTATTCCAGATGAATTGCATTTCTTCAAAACCTCAACCAACCAGCAATTAGAAAACAAGTTAAATATTTTTACAAACTGTCTTCACCAAGCTCGACATTTCTTCCTTTTCTACTCTTGCCCACAATGCCTGCCAGTTCTAGCTCAAGTGACAACAACCTCAACCAGTTCTTACTGGTGACAGTCTTCCAAAAAGCTCAGTGGAATAACACTAGATTTTGTGAGCTTTACAAGGTGTCTGCTTGCTAAACCTCCCAGCAGCACCAGGAGCACTGGAATGGGCTGTTCAGCCCCAGGGAACAAGTCCTGCATAATTTTAACTTCTCATAGAAATTTTCTTTCCAAAATCTGGGGCTGGATTTTTTCTTCTTACCCAAATCAGTTTTTTGGAGCAGTGAAAATTCGACAACATTTGGCAGCACTCAAAGTTCCAAACATAGGGAGTTTTAAGATGTGAATAAGAGTGAAATAAAGTAAGTGTGGACTATAATCACACACATGTGTGTGTTTGTAGCTGCCTCTGGTGTAAAACACCTGCAGGACTGGCTGTAGATTTCTGACTTGAGTCCAAAACAAGACACAGTTGTGATCAGGACATTCCTCCTCCTTCCAGCCACTGAGAACAGCTTTTCCATATTGAAAGGTCTTACAAGGAAAGGCTAACACAAAATTTCTTCTAGATCTATAGAAGAAACAAAGTATTGCCTTTATCTGGGACAGAAAAGCAGGCTCCTGTGAGCCAGACTAAAATGCCAAGTCCATGGAAACTCGCTAAGCCCTTTCTGCAACTTTGAAAGCAAGCACAGATGCAAACATCCAAACTGATTTAAAAACAGGTCTTCCAATGAGAAAATTAACAAGTTCTACAATGATGTTTTTTTCTTCTTTAAGGAACAAAACATCAGAATATGTAATTCTTGTTTCAGCTGCATACCAAAAGCCTTGAAACAACATCTCCCTTTCTGCACAATGATGCGTCCAGCACGAATTTACTGCAACTTGTGCAGCTGCAAACAGGTAGGCAAGGGTTTATCTTTGCTCACTGCCAACAAATCAGATCATAAAAACCTCAGTGTACCCTAATGCTCCATCTACACTCTCCAGGGCAAGAGAATAAAGTACCCAAGTTTACATTTTTCTAACAATTTCTGATGTTTTCACCCAAAAAATCCATTCCCTTCCCAGCACCTTCCTTTGTGTAACATCCAGCTCCTGGTTAGCCCGGAAAACAGAAATTCCTGTGTTATTTCTGGAGCCAGCAGGCTCACAAAAAGTTCTTTTCTTTTATGACAGAAGGCAGAACACAAGGATGTGTGTTAAATTTTGAGTGCTGTCACCGATGGGATGCATTGTGGAGGGCTTGAAAGACACAACTGCTGCTGGGAAAACAACCACCTCTTACTGCTGCCTGCTCATCCTCCTCATTAAAACGGGGAAAGAAAGAAGAGTTGGTACAGACAAATCCCAAATGAAAGCCAAAATGAGACCCAGAATACCCCAAAGAAAAGGGGAGATGGCAGTGAAAATTTCAAGGCTAATCCAGGAATTTTCTCTCACACCTTTTACAAAGTCTAGCACTTTGATGCCTCAATCAAATATGCCCCTTCTGCCACTACTGTTTTATAAATAACATTTGCCTCCAGTTCCAAAATATATTCCCATGAATACACAAAAGCAAAATATACAGCAGACACTGGCATTAAATATTTAACTTTCTACCTTAACAACCTTTCTTTCTTTGTGTGTGTTTCTTGCTTCTGCTTGAGGCTAAATAGTAAGGCCAACTCATGAAGCAAAGCTGGTATCAGTCCTTATATATTATTCATTAATTTCAGATGTACCAATTCCACCTCTGTCTCTAAAGCCAGATATGTCACTTCATAATAAAGCTCTTTCAGCTCAAAAACCTAGAATTCTTATCCTCTGAAGAAATCAGGGCATACACAACATTTTTGGGGTTCAGCAGTGCATATTGTGACTTCCAGGTACAGGAGACTTTTAAACCTAAATTTAATGAGGCAATTAGGAAACAAATACATGATTAATTTTAGACTGCCTTAAAGGACAAGCATGATTTTCTGGCAGCAAATCTAACCTTATTCAACACTTTTAAGAAGTGATTGTTACTCCTCTTACAGAAGAAAATGTCCCACCTGATTTCTTTGCTTCCAGTTGCTTACAGAGGAGACAAGCCATTTGCTTCAATCTCCCAGCACAGCTCCTTGTCACAAATAGTTGTAACTCCAATTGACACTTGAAAATTACCACTTTCTTCCTTTAGCTGCCCACATTTACCCAGAAAAAAACAAAATTAGTGACACTTTCAGCACCTCTACACAGAAAGGACTGCCAGAGACTTACTGAACACCTGGCTGAAGATCATCCCCAGCAATATTACCAGAGAATCTGGTTTGCTCTTAAAATAATATGAACACTTCGTCTTTGGTTCACTGGCACTGCCTTTAAAATCTCTTCCTGACCTTGAACTGCCTGACAACAGAATCCCAAAGTTGTTCCTTCCACTGGGTTGGGCAACAAGTGAAATACTTGACTGAGTAGTTTGAAAGCTCCCTGGAAAGAGAAACCTGGGCACAATATCCCAGTCTGCTCCATCCTGTGGGTGAATTCCCCTCTGCCTGTGTAGGAGGTGTGGAGCTCCCTCCCCTCAGCACAGCAGGTGAGCACAGCTGCAGCTGTGTGATGAGAATTGGCATAAAACAGTGTAACCACTGGAGCCTGAAGGAAAACCTTCCAGCTCAGCCAGAGCCCTCTCACACTGCACAGTTACCTGTGACTGAGGGCAGCAGGAGCCTTCAGCCAGTCCAGACACTTCCAAACCTCCATCTGCCAAAATGACAAATGCTCATTTCACTGCTTTTGTTGTCAACATGCCTCTCTTAAAGGTCTGTGGGTGGGCTGGCCACACTCCAAGCTGACCACCACCTGCCCAAGTGCATTTCACAGATGCCCTGTTATGTCCCAGAAATAGGTACCCAATGTTGCTCCATCAGATTTTATGCAAAATAACCCTTCTGTCACTTATATTTGGATTATTATGCAGAAGTTTCATCCCTAAAGGAGAAAAAAAAAATCCATTATTACCTAATGGTATCTAACAATAGACAGACTAAGCCAGAATATGGAGTTTAATTTGGCATCATATTGGCTTCAATATCCAGAATAACTAATGAAAGCTGTGGACAGTGACTTATAGTGGTAGCACTGCAGTGTGTTCTCACACCTTCTGACAGAGAAAAGCATTTACTAACACACTTTCAGAAGAACAATCTGTTCAACACAGGTTTTTTTTCTTCCTGTAGCAGTTTGCCTTGTATGCTTAAACAGCACTTGTTTTGCTTTGCCAACTAAACATGGTGAAAGTTCAGTGTTTATACAGAGTACACTGGAATGTCAGGTGCTTATTTAATTGCTTTTGTAGCCAATTTCCTTGCCCCTCAAGGCTCATTAGTCAGTCATCTAATCATTCCATGCAATAATACACCCTCTGTGTTTCCTCCTTGAGTTCAGGAATATATCTTCATCTGTGTTCCCAACAGTGGTGTCCTTCAGCCACAACCTTTCAGAGGGCTTTTTGACTGGTTGCCAGCATTGCTGCCTGTTCCACATGGAGCTGGATTTCCCCAACACCCATTAATTCTGTTCCACCATATACTTAGCCATCTGGACAAAGAGCTAATGGAAAAGGACTGCTGCTTCAGGAAAAATCTGTGTGACTTTTCAGGTAATGGCTCTGTTGCACCTGTCCACCTGAGTGTTTTACAAAGGTGCCAGAAGGAAATCAGGGAATGCTGCTGTGCTCCCTTCCAAAAACCTGCAGAGAGGGCAATGCTGAAGGGATGGGTGTGGAAAGGAGATGAAAAAGCAAGGTGTTAACTTTTGGAGTGACTGTGAGTCTCACAGCTCTGTGTAAGGCTATGCCTGAACCTCCCAGTGAGAGGAGTCACTACTGGGTTCAGTCCAGTTAAACCTTCTTTATTGATGTCATGGTGGGCACAGTGTCACTCAGCGAGTGTGCTGCTGACACAGAATAGGCTGATGCCCCAGAGGGTCGTGCTACCAGCCCCAGCAGGATGGTGAGATGGGCTGACACAAGTGCAAAGTCCCACAGCTGGCTGGAGCAACCCCAGGCACCAGTAAATGCCAGGATCTCAGGGGCTGCAGAGCAGCTCTGCTGGAAAAGCCCTGGGGTGCTGCAGCCAGGCTGAAGAGCCAGCAACATTCCCTGGCTGCAAAGAAGGGCCAGAGCATCCTGGGCTGCAGGAACAGCTCTGCCAGCAGGCTGAGAGAACATCCTCCTGAACTCCTCATCCTCCAGGACAGGTGAGGCCACCCCTGGAGTGTTGAGCCCAGTTCTGACTGTCCCCAGGACAGCAGAAACAAGGACAGAGTCCACCAAAAGGCTGCCGAGTTGCTGCAAGTCCTGGAGCATGTCCCGAGTGAGGAAAGGCTGAGAGCTGGGACTGCTCAGCCTAGAGAAAGTCAGGGGGAACTCATCCCTGTGTACAAATACCTGACAGCAGGGTAAGACTGTGACGGAGCCAGGGTGTTCCCAGTGGTTCCCAGTGACAGGAGCAGAGGCAGTGAGCACAGACTGACAGCCAGGAGTTCCCTCAGAACCCCTGGAACTGCTCCTCTGGGAGGGTGATGAGCCCTGGCTGTCACCTGGGGATGGTCCAGGTGGGATGTCCCCACCTTGGAGACACCCAAAAGCCATCTGGGCACAGTCCTGGGCAGCCAGCTCTGGGTGTCCCTGCCCAGCAGTGGGGTGGGACCAGAGCTGATGCAGAGGTCCCTTTCTGCCTGTGCCAGTTCAGTCCACACCATACGTAAACCAACACATTAAACCCCAAACAACCAAAAAACAACCCTCCACAAAACTATCCCCACACAAGCAAAAGACATGCCCCAAAGAAAATTAATAATTTATAGCCCAAAATAAACAGCAGGCATCTCTAAGTGTCAAGCCAGTGGGCAAATTGTATTTTCAAAGCTGAGTTTCAATTCAGTTCAACCAGCTGTCTGGGAATTCTCTGGGATCCAGTTTCCAGAGAAGCTGACAGGCTGTCACTGAATTAGCACATCAGTAAGGTTATTTATTTGTTTTGTATTTAAAACCCCCCCAGATGTTTGGGTGAGGTACTATACACATAGTTTGTATCTACACACTGAAGAACTGTCCAGCTGCCTGCATACTGTGAAGAATATGTGTTTCTTCTTTTGGGGGGCTGGAGGGAAGGGGAAAAAAAGAGCTAAATGAACTTTTCCTGAGTAGAATTCTAACAGAGCTAGGGCTTGAAAAGCACCTCATCAGTACCTACTGGAGCAAGAAATCCCCCATGTCATGCTCTCCAATCCACAGGGCACTGCAGCTTCTCAGCTGCCAGTCTGCTCTTCTGTGCCTTTGCAGAGCAACAAAACTCATTTAAGAGTTTTCTAAACATTGGGATTTAATTCCACAGCAGAGAAGAAACAAGGACAATAGGAGCACTGCAAGTAATCTACACACAGGCATAGAATTTCTGAGAAATGCAATTTTGGATACAAAATGGTGTAGAATTCTTCTCATAATGGAAAAGTGGCTAGGTTGAAGTGCTTTGGAATAATTATAATATAAAATGAAAAGCTTCTTGATGCATTATATTACTTGAGTTGGAGTAATTCTCTCGAGTTTCTATTTTTAAACCATGATAGTGTGTTAATGAAACTTTTCAAGGAAACTTCAGCTACAGACCGGGGAAACAAATTGCTGCTAACCCCTTCACAGCTTCAGCTGAAAGTCACCATGAAAGGAGAATTAAATGGGGATCAGTTTCATAGGGAAGAAAACTGATGATTCACATTTAGGTTTGTATTTAGTTTGTACAAATATAATTTATACAACATAAGCCCAGAATCCCAAGGATTGATTACAAAATGTCAAATTATTTCCTTCTCAACAAAGTGCATATCTTAATAAACGAGTAAGTAAATAAAAAGAAATAATTAATTTTTAACTGTTCCCTAAAGATACTTATTGGCTATTTTTTGGTCCATTACCACAAAGAACATAACAAATCTTGTTCCAGATTCTAGAGGTTGCTCTAAAAGGGAAGAAACCTTACCACTCCCTCAACTGCCTGAAAGGAGGCTGGAGTGAGGAGGGAAACAGCATCAAGTTGCTCCTGGGTGGGTTTACATTGGATGTTACAAACAATTTCTTCATGGAAAGGTTTGTCAAGCATTGTAACAGGATGCCCAGGGAAGTGGTGGAGGCAGCATCCCTGGAGCTGTTTAAAGACCTGTGGATGTGGTGCTAAGGGACATGGTTTAGGGGTGAACTTGGCAGTGCTGGGTTAACAGCTGGATGTGAGGATCCTTCCCCACCCAAACGATTTCATGATCCCTCAAAGCTTGGTTTGGTTCCTGTTCTAAGGGGACCCAAATAAGAACATAAGAAGGGCAAGAAGTGGAGGAGTTTGCCAAACTCCCTGCAAGTCACCTGCCTGCTCCAGAAAAACCCAGCCAAGCACTTGCCAGGGCCTCAGAGCTGCCAGATTTCCAAAACTGTATTTTGAATACCCAGCCCACCTCACAGGGTGCTCACACTGCCATGTGCAGCTGCTAAATGCAGATGTGAGCATCCCAAAGCCCTGCAGAGCAGACTCTCAGTGCTGCCAGCTGCTGAGGATGCCCTGGCCCTGCCCAGCAGTGCAAAGCCCACTCCCCAACATCAGCCAGCCTGGCACCTTCTGGAGCTTTCCAGAATGGATCTCGATTCCCCCTCAAGCCCCACACACCCCACAGACATTTCTCTGCTTTCTGGTTAAGCTGTCCCAGTTCAGCAGAGCTGAACCTTCACGAGAGCTGCTGGCAGAAAACCCAGTGCTTTTTCCAGCCCCACCTAATAATTTCTAAACCCAGGAAAATACCACCTACAGATGAAATAAAAGAGCCAGATCATCCTTCTGCCTTTCCCCACAGGGAGGGCACGCAAGCCCATAATGTGGCCCAGGGAACTTCACAGTAATTTGTTTTAATTAAGCAAGTTCCTATCAGTTACTCTGTCAGTCTCCTGATATACTGCACAGAATAATGCATTTCTTGTGGTTCCTGGGAGTCTCCACCCTGATGAGACATATTCTGCATAAGAAGGCCATATAATCTTCCTAACTTCCATCCAATAGATCAAAATTATGTTATTAAAATATTCAAGAGCCTTTGCTATCACCCTTCTTTCCTTGGCAATGAGAATGAATCATTCTAATACCAACAGCGTCTAAAAATACCTCTGTATTTTTTTATACACTTAGAACATACCAATATGCCTATCAAATTGGGCAAAAGAAGAATCTCAGGACAGAACATCTTTACATTTGGGAACTCAGGGGGACCCACAGCCTCTGTGGATATTCTGAATATTGATTATTGAACCAACCAACCTTGGGAGTGCTGGAGCAGAGACAGCCATGCCTTGCACAGGGCTGGGGGGTGCCCCCGAGGAATACTTGAGTGGGATAAAATAGGAAAAATTTACTTTTCTGACAGGAATAAAGACCAGCCCCAGCACCACTAGATTTGTTTCCAGCCTGGCCAACAAGGTCACTCCCCTTGAGCACCATCAGTGCTCCTTCAAGGGAAGCACTCCATGGGCACAGACTTCCTGTGTGCATTGGCCTTCAAACAGCATTTTATTTTGCTGGGAAATAAAAAAAAAACTTTTTTTTTTTTTTTTTTAAATGAGGATTGAGCCTCAAAAATTAATCCAATGAGAGAAATTTACAGAACACAGTGAAATGTCTAACATGCAAAGCTTAAAACACTTCATGACAATGCCTAAATGCTGAAAGAATCAGGCTTTGAAAACAATTACATGAGAAATCATCCTTCATTTCCCACTACAATACCTCAAGTAGGAGAAAACTGTGTCATGTGCTGCATTTTTTTTTTTTTTAATCAGCAGCTGCTCACAGACATCCCTGCAGGTGTTGAACTATTGAAATCTCACATTTAAAATAGTGACTTATTTGCAGCTGCACTGAATACACCTCAGATCTTTGCCCAGGATGAAGTACACCAGTCAGCAAAACACATTTTCCTACTTTGCCCAAAACCAGTGGAGTCATTCTGAGGAACACAGATAAATGTGGCAGAGCAGAGATCCCTCAGCCTAACAGCAAGCAAAAAAACCCAAACAAAGAACAAAAGGGATCCATTTCTCCAATGCTATGCTGCCTGTTGGTTCAGTTTCCTTAACCAAATCCTTAATTTAAAAACCAAATCAAACATTCTCACCATCTGTTGCTGTGTCCCCATCAAGGTGTGACTGGACAGGACGATGCTGTCTTTAAAGGATCACAAATGGAGCAGGATTCAGAGCCAAACTGGAAGGTCCCATTCCAGGGTTGCCTCGGTCCAACCTCAAACCACACCCCTGCCAAAACCATTTGGCAATTCCTCACCAGACGGCTGCTCCAGCCCCTCTCTCCTACAGACTTGGTGCCTGGAGGGGCTTGGGGAGGGAGCCCAGGGCCCCACCTGGGCACAGGTGGGGAATGAAGTTGGGTGGAGAATGAAGTTGAGTCAGGGAAGAAAAATCTGTGTGTGTGTTTTCTATTTTTTTTTTTTTTTTCTCCCCTACCCAGCTGGCAATGAATTAAACCAAGGTGACTCTTTTTCCCCCAAGGACAATTGGGAAGTGATGTCCCCTCTGTACCTGACCCCTGGTGGGCACCAGGCCACCAGCCAGGGCCAGCCCAGCCTGCTGGTGACGCTGGCCCAGGGCAGGCACTGAGTGTCCCTGCACACACAGCTGCTCTGCAGGGCTCTGAACAGAGGAGGATGAACACAAAGCTGTGCTTCAGCACGGCCCACAGCCCTGCTGCTGAGCCTCAGGCTCATCTCCCAGGAACAACTCCTGCAGAAGAAACTGCAGTGCTGGTGCTCCCCTCTGCCGGGGGGACACTGCAGGATCAGCCAGTGCTGGGACAGGGGTGTTGGATATTTGTTTGATGTGTGATATTTGATATTTGCTTCACCTGGGCTCAATTTGTGCTTCAGGAGTCTCACATTTGGGATGTTTGCTTTTAACCAACACTTCATCCCATCGATTTCTTCTCCCTTGTGGCCATTCCAGGAACTTTCCAGAAGCCATGGAGGCAGCGGGAACAGGTCCAGTGCTGGGTATGACCCCATGAGGGGCAGCTCACAGGCAGGGTGAGCCACATCCTTCTCATCCTGCAGTCCTGACTCTTCCATTACGAGAAGGACTGGAATGAGACTGCACTTTTCTCAAGTATTTTTACAGTTTTCAGTTTGTGGTCTTCAGGAATTCTATGAATTCATTTTGGAACAAATGAAATAATGCTAGCACAGGATAAATATGCACCTTTGCTCAGGGAGATTCTTCTTCATTTGCCCAGAACATGCAATTTGAGAATTTGAATCTCTATTTAACCCTGCTAACTCGTCTGTGATTAGAATGTGACTTCATCCATACCATTGCTTTCAGGGCTAGTTTAACGTGGTGCTCCTCTCTTTTGGGCTCAGATCTGTGAAATGTGCAGCCAGCACCTGGACACAAACCCTGCAGCAGTGCAGCAGATGTTGCACAGCTGCACCTGCTCAGCCCTGAGGGGATGGGGCAGCTGCAGCACCTTGGCAGGAGCTGCTGTTTCCATGCTCAGAAAAAAAAAGTGCATGCAAAATGTGGGAGACAAGACGTTACCTATTAAGAATGTGGGGCATCCTGCAGATTTTGGGGTTTCCTACAAAGTTCAGTTGGTTGTTTCCCCAGTGCAGTTGAAAGAAAAGCTCTCACAGCACCTGACAGTAAAGGAAAAAGAGGAAAGAGCACAGAGGTGGCAATTTGCCTGGTGCTCTGGAAAGCCCTGGGAAAGGAAACCTTTAAGGAATTGGGAAGTATAAGCTAGTGCCAAGTTAAAAAAAATAATCTTTAAGTTAAAAGTTTTTGCTGAATTTTGTTGTTAAAACTGAACTGCCATCAGAAGTTTGACAGCTAAGGATATCTTAAAATTCCTGTGCTATTCTGATGATTCCATATTGTTTCTGCATATAAGAAATAAGGTAGTTTAAAGAACAGAACAAGAAACTCTCTAGAATTTCATTGCTAATGTCTCCCAAATCACCTTGTATGAGAATTATATCACAGATAGAATTTTGGCCATGCTTTCAACATTCCCTGCTGAAGAGCTGAAGCAGGGCTGCTCTGCCAGGGAATTACAGGTTTGACTTGTGTGAATGCTCCCTGGGGAGGTATCAATTCTGCCTGCCTAGGACACATCACCTTTACAATACCTCACTTTGCTCCCACGAGGAGCATCACATTTTTCATTTATTTCAGGGAGGGAAGTGTTTGTAGAGATGCATTCTTGCTTTGGTTTATTTGGACTGTCCCCAATTACCATATTAGATGACTATTTCTCAATAATTCACCTGTCCATTTGCATCAAAGCACCTGCCACTCATAGGACTATTGCTTAGGGCTTCATGCATCCATTTCTGAATAATTTTCCCATTAATTTCTGCCAAAATGTACAAATGCATGCACCCAGGAAAGCGTAAATTCCAGTCAAATGAAAGTTGTATTTGAAACAAATAAATTTATATGTAAAGTTTGAAAAGCTCTAAAAGCACTGTTGGTAATTAACTGATCAAAATTAATTTCAAGATTGATTTTCTCACTCTGGTACTTTGATGCACGTGTGTCTATAACCACAAGGAAGCCAGCTCCCTTAATTTACCCATTTTTACTGCCTCATCTCCCTAGATAAACCCTGTGTGCAGCAGGACAGAAGCTGCAGGACCAATCCCTCAGGCTGATCACTTCAGGGCGAGCTTCAGGGAAATGCCATTTTTCAGTACTGGTGTTAAAGTGTGTTCAAGCAGGATGGAAATTCCAAACATTTTTGCCAAGAACCTCATTTTGGGGAGCCCAAGGTGCAACAGGACTGCCAGCTACCCAGGGGGATAAAGTACAGGGATATTTTGCAGGTTTTCAAAAGGCAAACTCAGGAGGCTGTTAATAGGAGTCAACCATCAAAAAGTGCTTTTACTGCCATGGAAGGAAAGATCTCAAAACAATACAGGATACAGCTTCTTATTTTTTTTTTTATTCAGTAGTGGAAAAATGCTTTTTACTTTTTATTTTCACTTTAAAAAAAGATGAATACATATTTAAACATTGCACATGCAGACCCCCATATAGCTATATTTTCTTTTTTTTCCCCTATAATAAAATAAAAAGAGAAGTATAATTTTGTGATGTCGTCCATTCAGCTCCAGGAGAGCAAGCCAAAATCTGAATGCAATGACATTCGTTTATCATGCAAGAAGTTGCTCAGGACTGATTGAAGCACAATATTCCACAGGATTTTGGGGTGTTTGTCAACGTCTGTAAAAACTGCATTAAGGGCAAATGCAATAAAACCGAGCTTTGAAAATAAAATACCTTCTTCCCAGCCTACAACCTCAGCAGTGCTGTACTTTGGGAGGTTTGTACTCCTGAGACAGCTTTTTTAGCTGTCTCACCAGCCTGGATTCTCATTTGCATGATCTGAAAAATCACTCCAGCACTGTGAGATGAGGAGAAGCAAGGAGTGAGCCACAAAGAACAGGTCTGCCATGTAAACAAATGCTTTAAGATGACAGAGTTTGAAGGGAGAGTTGAAGAAAATATAAAATAAATTTCTCCTTGGAAATGCAATTAAAAATCCTGAAGTGACAGCTACACTATTTTATGACTGTGAATTTACAAAAAAAAGAGGAACAACCAGGCCAAAATTGACATCAGCTCCTTAAGAAAAGTTGAAGGAAAGAGCCTTTTCTCTTGAGACAGGATTCTTGGTGAACACACTGAGGCACCAAGTGCTCCAGGTGATCAGAACTGGGCTGGACAATGGCCACAGCTGGCAGAGTGAGGCTGAAGCTGATGTCAGAAGGAGCCCAGGTGCCTTCCTGGAGCTGTGCAATGTCCATCCCTGCACAAAGGCACGGTGCTGGCAAACCCTGGGGGACAGGAGCCCGGGCTCACAGGGAGTGTGGGGGCTCCTTGAGCTGCCCATGGCACTGTCCCGGGCAGGGATCCAGCCTGGACTCCTGGCACCAGCCCATGGCTCCTGCCCGTGCCCACAGCCCCCATCTGTTCTGCACACCTGAGGAGAGCTCTGAGGGCAGCCCAGCAACCTGCCACAGGCACTGCTTTAAAAACTGGGCTCAGCTCTCCATGGGGAGCTGCCAGACCAGGCCTGCTGCATCCTCCCACTCTGTGCCACCCGTCTGCACTCTCTGGGAAGGGAGAGTCTTCTCCACAATGTCAGAATAGTATTGATTTTTGAGATGCACGCAAGACAAGGAGCAGCTCATCTGTTTTTTATTACCGTGTATAAACAGTGGCAAAATAATCTCCAAATTAGAGAGAGATTTGATTAGACACATCAGAGTTCAAACACAAACTCTGGCTGGGCAAACAGAAGGGAGTCTGCCAGCATGCTCAAAATGCTGCACAATACAGGAAGGAAACCTACACAGGAAACAAAAACCTGAATTAGAAGCTAAGGTGCAATACTATCAATGACATCCTTTTTTGGCAAAGTATTTCACACTCCAAGCCTTACACAGCCTGAGGAGGAGTTACACACAGGGAAAGCTGGTGTGTACACGGAGGTCGTGCCAGCCCAGGTCCAGAAATAAATCCCTTTTCAAGGAAGTATTTAAACTAAACAGGCCTGTACTGCCATGGTGTTACAACACATGCTATTTCTATAGTATTTCATTCCAGGAAAATGATTGTGTAAAACAAAAGGGCTGTATGACAAGAACATACTGACATCTGCTGGCTTCTCCAAATGCATTTCTCTCAAGATTAGGATTTAATGTCCTCAGCAGGTTTTTTTCCTATCTAATGGGCTGCATAACAAATTAACATTGTCTATCTCTGAATATACAAATTAAACCAGTTATTCTGTACTTGCAAATGTTAAAGTGTGTGTGACATTCTGTGGTTAAACAATTCACACAAATATACTTCTCTCCCATATGTGATTTCTAAAGGATCACAGGAAATTACTTTTGCCTAATTTGTATAAAAACACCCAGTGATAGGGCACACAATTTACATTCAAATAATTATTTTCCTCATTTCTTTGCCAACAAAAGATCAGTATTTCTAATTTATTATCCAAAACTGTAACTGGAGCTGTCACTCAGGCCGGGCTCATAATGGCAAGTATTTTTTCTCAGTAATGATCAGCCAATTAAAAGACCAGATTTTATTTGTAGTAGCACTGTGGCCAAAGGAGACACATAAAGATAACACACAAATCACCAGCACACCTATCCAGAGTGACGCCTAAACACAGCAGAGAAGATCAATTATCTCTTATCATTCACCACAATCAACACAGGCATTTTGACAACCACATTATAGTCCCAAAGACTAAACAGCTTCCAAACCTGCAGCCTGCAAAAGTCAGAAACTCCAGCTAACACGTGCAGCCCCTAAAGCAGCTCTAACCTGGCATCTGTGTGAACAGGGAATATTCTCTACATCTTCATGTACCTCTAAATTTATTATTTGAAAAGGGTGTGATAAATTCATTTAATGCTTGCTGCAGGAATCCTAGCTTAGCATTTCCTCCCTCGTGTGTGCTATAACACAAAGTTATGGATGACAATTTAAACACAAAATAGAAGGAATTCAAAATCATAATTCACAGTGTCAGCAACTCAGAGGTGTTGCATTTAGTTACTGAGGTGTAAATTTGGTAGTAGAAACAATGATGCAAATCATCAAATAATAACAGTTGCCAAGCTGTGCTTAGTGCAGATCATAAACACCTTCCTCAATATCTCTGTATTTCCACATCAGCTATCAGCTGCAAGGTCAATTCCTTTTATCAGCTCATTAGCTAGACACATTTCAGAGTTGTGAAAAGGTAAATGAAAACCACAAATTCACCTTTTGAATGCAGTATTTGAGTAGAATCACACTGTATGCACTCGTGTGTTCTTCTGAGTGCACCACCCTGCCTTTTCCTTCCTCTTGCAGCATCGTGCCAGGCAGGGCCACCCACACTCCAGTGTCAAGCAGCATAATAGCACTGTGCTACAGCATTCATTTGGAATTCCCTTTCAGTTTCCTCATTTGAGACAGTTGATTAAATTATTTAAACTTCTTATATATTAAACATCAGCAGGGAAAATTCTGAGAGGAAAAAAAAAATAAAAGAAAGGGAAATACATTACTACCCTAAAAGTCTCCTACTTTTAAAAAGGTGATTGCAGATTCTTCAAATTCACAGATGACAAGAGCCAGCCTTCCAGCAGAGTGTGAGGAAAAATACATCCACTGGAGATCCTCAGAGACACTTTTGACCCCTCTGTTTGCCCCACTCAGCCCAGCACACACTACTGCCAGAGCCATTGCACAAGTACCAGGGTTGGGGCATTAAAAATAATAACAATTAAAAAAAAAAAAAACACAAAACAAACAAAACAAAAAACCAGCTTTCCTCTTATCAATTTAGAGGCCTCAAAATGACCTCAAAGGTGCAGGCTCCCCCCTGAGCTGTCCTGATGTGGACTGGCAAAACTGATGAGGGAGGTAAGAGGAGGAGCCCAAATGGTGAAAGGACATCAGCAATGTTCCTCCTCCCCGTTATGATCAATATCATTTCCTACTGATTTACATGATAGAAGGTCTGCAGAGCTTTTGGGGCTCACTTTGGAGACCTTCAAAGAACCAGGATCAAACTCTGTGGCATTTTAAATAGCAAAGGAACCAGCAAATGCATGAGGTGCTAACACAACACGGCTCAGCAGAGCTTTGCTCTGGCCATGTGGAAACACTGGCTGAGGATGAGCTTCTTAAAACAATACTGAGATCTGCTGATAGGACAGCTTTGATTGAAACACAGGTACAGCAATAAAGCAGCCAATTTACCACCTAAAATTTCCCTCAGCTAATAAAAATGCATCCACTTATGCAACTAATAGAGCATTCCTTTATTGGCAAAGTGTGAATCTCTCAGAGCAGAACACACATGATGACTACAGTTTGATTTTGGCAACCAAAAGTCTGAAATCTGCAGGTAGGAAGAGTTTATCACCTTTCTCACTTCCTCTCCATTTCTACCTCACTTGCATTTATTACTTCCTTGTGAACAGTATGGTTCATATCAGAACTATTCCAAGGACTAGAGAAAACTTTATTAATCTGATTTGTACCTTAGTAACTCTTGAGCAACTTGAAAAATAGCCTCACCCTGAGAAAATTTCAATAAGTATTTTTTGACACAGAACTTAGTGTCCAATCTTTTTGCTTTTAGCACAGTCAGTGACAAAATATTTGGTGGCTTCATTAGAGAAACAATTTTTACAATTTTAAGATTTCCTATCTGCTAGAAGTACTTGCATTAGAAATTTGGATTCATATTTTAGTACACTCTTTCATAACAGTGCCAATATGGAAAGATAAGAAAAGTCTGCATTACTTCTAATATCAAGGGAAATGTCCTAATTTTCCTTTACTTTGCCAGCTTGCAAAGCTGTAACACAGCAAAGCATCAGATTGACTACTAGATATACTTATTAAAAATTGCATCATTTTTGACATTGTTGATAAAAGGAACACTGCTATTAGGAATTATTGTTTTATTCATCAACACAACTCCAACCAAAACACAACAATTATTAAAAATGCCACACCAGGCCCATGTCAATCAGGCACAAGCTGAACTGGTGACACAGACCCTGACAGGGCCATAACAGCTCTGTGGGCAGCACATGAAAACAAATTTGCAACCCAAGCCCAGGTAGCAGTGCTGATTGGAACTGAGGTGCTGGCAACCATTAACTTTGGAGAGACTTGATTTTTACCTGTATGTATTTACTGTGATGTTGTATTTTCCTAAATTTGATAGCTTTGATGGCTTGGGTTTCAAAATGGTTTGAGATTACTTCTTTTCATTCCAGACAGGGTTTTGACCTGGTACTTCGAGATGGGATCATGACTGTCCTTGACAGCTGCCCCACAGTCCTGCAGAACCCTTTACACCACAGCACCAGAACTTCATTGTGACACACTCTGGACTCATTAGAGCAGAAAAGCACCTTTCTCTTTAGAACACAATAAAGTATTTAGGCTCCCACATAGTCAAGTCTGTACATAATGAGATTTGAGATTTCAGGTGACGCTTGAGTCCTTTTTAAAATCCACTCAGGTTCTGCCACACACGTGTTTTAAGGCAGGCAGCTCTCTGGCTGCACTGAAGCAGCAGTTTGAGGCCATTCCAAAGCAGGAACACAACCACGAGCACTGAAACAATGGGAAGGGAAAACCTCTGGCTAAACCACATTAAGAGGCAAACATGTAAGGAGTGTTATCATCACAAGTTGATTACAAACCCTCCTGCAGAGAAATGCCAGTTGCTGGAAACAAAACGATGCCCACAGTGTTTGAAGGGGCCAAACTACTTGACTGCATCATTCTGCCTGTTGGCAGCAGTATGTCCCAAGAAGAAATGATTAATCAGGTGGCTCATTGGATATGGCAGTTCCCAGAGCGAGGAAGAAAGATCATATCAGCACCAAATCTGACTGATTTGGAGGCTTTTTTAGAGTGGGAGGAGTAAGAAATAGCTTCACTACCAAAGAACATGTGATTTTAGCAGAAGGCTTATGCAGAGCAGGAGGATCTGGTTGTGCCCTATACCCCAGAGAGCTCCATGCACAGGTAAATCCCACCCTGCCCCACCTGAAAACTGGGCTTTAGGGCTGATTTTTCCCAGAGTGCCACAGGATCCTTAATAACCAGCTACAGCCAGAGATTCAGCACCAGAACAAAGTGAAAGCAACGTTGTAAAATAGAAATAATGGGACGAAAACTCACATCAAAAACTCACAGGTGATATCAGGGACTGGGAAACAATAAGAATGAATTAATCTGGTTTTAAGCCGAGGACATTCACAGGGAAGCAAGTGTGTGAAACATGCAATGTGGCCAATTTGGGTATTTGGCAAGAGCCCAGCACTGGTAATGACCAGGGCAAACCCCACAGGTCCCCCGTGGAGGCAGCTGCAGACTGACACAGCATCACGATGGCAACCGAGAGCAGGGCACCAGCAAGGGAAGGAGCCATTTGAAGAGTGTCCTAAATTAAGGAGTGGGAAAATGGTCTAATATCACAGAAAGATCAGGAGGATATCTAGATCCATTCATCTCCCTGCTGGGGCACTCTGTGTGGCTCAATTCAAACTGCACTCTGGGACTTCCTTAGCATTTTTATTGTTGCAGGCTCAAAATGGGTATCACCATGTGGTAGATGACATTTTAGGCAGCTTATCTTCGATGCTGGAGGAAAGGACATTTAGGTAACTACTTACAGACACAGTGCACTGCCTGTAGTGGAGTGACACTATTTTTCTTTTTTTAAATCCTGGAGCTTCACTGTAGAGTTTCATTGTAACAGGAGAGATAGTATTTCACATTATTTCCTGAGATGCTGATCAGAGAGAACCACCCAGTAGCACAACTTGAGACTGAGGCTTCAATGTCTTTTCCCACAGAAGTAGGAAGGCTGTAAGCTCTGCTCTATGGTCAAAAACCACACAGGCTGTGCTGCATCCCAAGGCAAATGTTACAGAATTACATCCATTAGAGGACAAAAAGATTATTCTGAAAACAGTGTTTAATACTGTATTCTGTAATTTCATACAGGCACTGTTTACAGGTTCTTTATTTACAAAAAAATCATTTGCTCAACAAAATATCTCCATAATATTGCATAATCCTTAATTTAGGAATGAATGCTAACTATGAAAACAGTGAATGAACAGGGCAAAGATAGCAATATTGGCTGTAACAGAGACTACCAAGCCTTTTTCTGGATCAGTGCCATTCAACTTTGTCAAATTTCTCTCTCCTCAAACCCTAAATTACCAATCCTCTACAACACTTGGGAAAACTCAGATACCTAAGGGCCTATTTAACAAAACACATTTAAAAGATAAAAGCAGAAACTCAAGAACTGGCCATCCAGAGGAAGAGTAATGCTGATTCACCAGCCAAACCACTTTTGTGAGAGATGACTGCCATTAATCATTGAACAGACATAGAAAAGATATGTTTTTTCAAGACAACAAGACAATTACACAATGTTTTATTTTGAAATCCAGGGCTCTGGATCTGTTTGAGGTGCACAACAGACTGTCAGTTTTGTAAGACAATTGCATTACTCTTCTTTACATGTGTTTCTCATGTGTAAGCTGCAGGAAAGATAAAAAAGCCTTAGAACACCCAAAGAACAGACTACAGGATGAGCCAAGTCCAAGGAAGCCAACTGTACCTCCACTGGGCTTTCCCAGCAGGGCAGCACACATGGATTTAGTGTTTTATCTCATGAGAACATGGGGTTGGCTTCAATACAGCAAAAGTTTTATTCCTTTAGCAGAAGTGCAAGTGTCCAACACAAACACCCTTCCTTCCCACTGTACACAGGGGTTCTTCAACCTTTTCTATAACTGCTCTAACTGTTGGAGTACTTTAATTTGGAACAGTGGCACTACCTTGTTTAAACATTCTCCTAAATTTCCTACCCCCATTTTCACACACTCATACCTTCAAAACAATACACCTTTAGTGTTGGAAGTTTCTACATCAAGTCTGAGTTTCCCCAAATTTCTCAGGAGGAAAAAAAAAAATATTTTCAGGCCAGCTTCCAACTGCTTTGATAATATAATGTTTGCTCACAACTAATACAGAGACTGAACTCAGAGACAATAAAATCCTTACAAAACTTATGGAACCAGCAGCCAGGACAGCAAGATATCATGGGAGTCCTCATGAAGAAAATTGGCCAGCTCACATCCATACTTTATTTGATTCTAGAAAACAATCCAGTGGAACAGTGATGAATAAATGCCCAAAAGTAAAGTTTGAATCCCAACTACCACTGCAACAGACTGAAATCAAAGAACTACAAAATACACAGAAAGCTGAGAGGTACCAACTCCCCACTCAGGCCATTCCCTTAAGAGTTGGACTTGATCCTTGTGGGTCCCTTCCAACCCAGAGGATTCTGTGGGTGTGATTCTGTGGAACTCCAGCTCTCACTACATTGCTTTAACACTGAGGAGCCTCAAGACAGCAATTGCTTGGCGTGTGTTCTAGGCTGTAGCATTGAAATTCACATTTTTAGCACTGTTACCTCTTGTTGCTGTATCCTAAACTTTCCTGGCCAGGGGTTGTGCTCTGGAGGGTTGAAGCCAAGTGTGTTGCACACAGAAAATCTGTGCATTTGTAGTGTTTGAATGCTGGTCCCAGGCAGCTGCACCCGGCCCTGCAAGTCAGCCCAGTGATGTTTATGTTCAAGTGATTTAGTTCTGCATGTTTGCCCTTTCACACAGCCAAGCTTTCAGCTCACCTGCTGTAACTGTGCTCCCTCACACCTTCCCTGAAGCACAGGCAATTATTTTAATGGATCTCAGTTTGCTCACACAAACTCTGTTGTGTTGCTCCTGTACAACCTCCCTGGCTGCCTGCAGCCAGTCTGCTGCAGACACACACTCTCAGTTTGTGGCTTCCCACTCCTGGGAGTTGTCTGAATTTCAGGCACTGAGTGGCAGAGGCAGGTCCTGAGGCATCTGTCAATGTAAACTCATATTTACTGTGCTCCTTGCAGCTATTAGCACAGGAACATCCTGCTGTTTGGAAACACGGGATTTTAGAACTGCATCCAGAGTTGGGGAGTTTTTAACTGGCTTTGACAAAACTGCCACAGAGCTTCAGTCTTACCTTAGAGACACTGAACCAACTTCTGAAAGACAGATCCTTACAAAATACCCAACAGTTTCTTTCTCTTGCAACGAGCCAAATCGGTACCTCACAGAATACCTTGGATTTTGGAATATTCCCTTAAAACATCACTTATAAATATTCTTCCTTCTGGACATGATCTCTGCAGAGCACAAAATCTGGAGTAGAAGAATAGAGATGTTAAACTACATCTACTTGCCAGAAAATAGTATTTCAAGGTATGAGCAGCCTATTTTTGGCCCTTGGTGCTGCTTGCTGGCCAGCTGTGACCCATCCTGTGAATCCAACACGACCAACTCTTCCTGCTCTACAGAATTACACAAACTCCAGCACTGCTGGTGCACCACTGTCAACCTCAGCAACCCAGAAGGGATTTTCCTTCTCCCTTCAGTTTGCATACCATTGTTATTGCATCAACTGGAAGGACACAAGTAAAATTATCTAATTTGCAATAAGTTGTCATTTCTGGCACAGTAAATTTTAGCAAAATAATAGTTATGAAGGGAAAGTGTAATAAATACTGAGAGCTTCGTAAGCAGTTTTTAATCATTAAAGCAGACATTCAGAATAGGTGATACAAACACTATCTACTGATAACATCTGCAAGAATGCACAACAAAGTGTCAGAGACAGCATTATAGTCCCCAGAACGAGGACTTGCACTACAAAATAATCACAGCACTGGAAAATTCAATTATTTAAATAAAAGAACAAAACTACTCATAAGAAAGTGCAACTGAGCAAAGAATTCAAAACAAAGAGCAAAAAAAAGTAAAAAAAAGCCTTCTCATTAATGACTTGGGAAAAGACCCTCAGAGGCAGGAGCTTTCTGCTCTCAGGAAATAGTACAGCTCCAATTCTGCTCAATGGAGTCATCAGAAGTTCTGCCACAGATGTTTGTGATTTCACCCTCTCAAGACCACAAACAGTCAGGACTCCTGTTTGCCACTCTTTTAAGCCCTGTTGTCTTGCTTCCTAACTCTTCAGTTTTGTTCACACTCTACTTTTACAAGGCTGTGTGAGACAAGAGGATCCCCATCTCCCACATGAAATGGGAAGGAGTCAAGATCCAAGAATTAAGTAGAGGGAGTTCTGACACACCTGAATCAAACACATTTTTCAGCTACTATATATTCTCCCAGGCTGTACTATGATGTGTTATTCTTAATTACATAAGATTCATCTTTCTCAGACAAGCACACCTTTCAGACAATGATATGCTTAACACAACCACACATTCAATAGCTGTAAATAATATTTCTTTTCATGGCCAGCACTTAGGAGCTCTGCCCTTTGTGGTATATAATGCCTCTAGTTAGATTTAAAAATCAGATCATGCCATTTCAAACTACAAGGTGAAAAACTAGCGATGGTGGATTTTTAAACTCAGCCATTGGCCTCTCTCTTTCCAAACAGCTCAATCTCCCCCAGTGCAAGCAGATACTGAACAGCTCTTTGGTCCTGAACAAAGCTTACCTGTGTGCACAAAGAGAGAGCAAGGGTACTATTTCCACTACATTCCTCCTAAAAACCAGGCAGAAACCTGGTAAATCCAGCATGTATTTAGGGCTGGCAAAGAAGCAGTAGGTCTCCCACAAAGCAATGAAAAAAATATTGAAAGAGAATGACAGGCCATACCAGAGAGAGAGTTTGCAGAGAACGAGATAAGATTCTTTAGAAAATAATTGGTAAGAGCATTACCAAGCAGAAAAAAACTCATGGAAAAGACAGCAAAAGCCGGAGAAAAGTAAGAGGAGAATGGGAATACAAAAAGTACACGAAGTATGCCATCAGAGATGACACAGGTACAAGCTGATCCAGCCTCGGGCAGGAACACAGAGACTGACACCAGGAGTGGCTGAGTCCCCCCTGGCCTTGCTATTCCGTGTTTAACTTCAAGGGGGCTTTGAGCAGGGAGCACAGAGCCACTTCAAACCCACTAGCGCTGGCAGCCGTGGCCTCAGGACATAACATTCCCCTCCTGAGCGGCAGCAGCAAGCACAGCCAGAAGGGATCAGGCGTGCGGAGCACAGGCATCGCTGGAACCATCCTCAGCGCTGGGAACTGCCCCTCGCAGTCCTCCACGTGTACCCAAACCCTGGGCTGGAAATGGAGCACATTCTGCTCAGGAATTCCCAGTCCCACTCTCCTCCTCGACGCTTGACTCCTGACAGGATTTCTGTCATTAAAGGGTACCTTCCATGAAAACCAGAGCAGCATCCTCATCACGTCAAGGACACCAAGTGCTTCAATTGCAACAACTATAAAAATCATCAACACACTGTGAATTTTATTCATTAAGTTTGTCAGCTCTATTACTGATACTCAGCTAAGTACTAATAGAAAAAAAGAAATATAGTCTTGACATGAGAAATACAGATTTCATTTCAGGAAATGCCGGATTCTTTGTCTAACATATTTACCAGAAGAATAAACTGTAAATGAGACTTGGAAAGCCAAGCCTTCAAAGCCTGCATAAGATAGCAAGTAGATCTCGACTATAATCAGAATTCCTACATAAAAATAGCTTCCTCAAAACCCAGTAATGCAAAACGTTCTAGTGAAAGTAAATAAAAATCAATTAAAAATACCTGCTCTATAATCCTGATAACTGGAGCACGTGATATCAACCACTTTCCTGAAAACTAAATGATTTACTGACATACATATTGAAAATTCACACAGCCCTACTACTCTTCCCAAGATATAACTTCTCAAGCAGCTATGACTATATGATTTATAAAACTTAATTATTTGATTATGAGGGCTAGCTCTGTTTTAGACTGCAATTCAGCCACCATCATCAATCTCTACCACAGAGTGACAAAACCTTGCTTCTACTTTTACAGCCCATGCATATAACTGTTTTCACACTTCCGAATGACAAATGAAACACACAGTATCTTGCTTCTTAAGTATCACCGAGTCTAGAGAACTGAAACAAGGTACTTGACATTCTTGGGACATCAGCAGCACCGTCTGCTGTGTTTTATCCTCCATCTCGCCTTAAATAAGCTGAATTTTATTTAAAGTGAAAAAACAAGTCAACACTAAACTTACTTCAGAATGTAACATACTATACCACATTTGCAATTCACAGAGGAGATAAACAAAAGCTGCAGATTTGGACAAGATCTTTCACACTTCGCTGATGTGAATCACTCCAGTCAAACTTCAGACCACATTCGTTTCACCATCTGCGCGAACCATGTTAAGTTGGCAGCTCGATGTCCAACAGCCACATCACAAATTTTGGAAGCGCACGACGTGTGCCACTCTCCCATGGCAAACGCATCTCCCAGGGCAAAGCCCTGCCCCTGCTGAGGAGCGGCACTCGAAAGGAGCTGCCTGGGCATCGCCCACGGGTACAGTGGCACTACACCTGCACCGAACAGGTATTAAGGCGACACTGGTACTTTTTTTGTCCTGACAGAGGCATGCAGGAGAAAACGATCTGATGAATCGTCCATAAAATCAGCAGATACCGAGGACTTACAGGCAGGTAGTTTCCCAGCAGTTAAATATCTGCACTCTGTTAACGAGCGACCCGGCAGAGCCCCGAATGCCCATGTTCCGCGCCGTTCCCTGTGCTCGGAGCCACCTCCCGCGCCGCCGTTCTCCCCGCAGCCCCTTCGCAGCGACAGCGGAGCGCCCCTGCCCGCGGGCATCCCTCCGCTCCAGCTCCCCGAGAGCCCCCGGCCGCGGGCGCTCCGCGGGCGCGCATCCCTCCCCTCCGGCCGCCCGGGAACTTTGGGGCCGCG
>VYXF01010295.1:18773-54591 GCA_013397295.1 Polioptila caerulea | reverse complement strand
GCCGCTCCGCCCGCCCGCAACCTGCCCGGGGCACCGGCGGCGCGGGCGCAACTTTGCATGCCCGGGGCTCGTCCCGGAGAGCCGCGCTCCCCCCGGCCCGGGCGGGCAGCGCTGCTGCGGGAGGCGAACACCCACCGGAGCGGCGCTGGGGAAATTGCTGATTAAAACGATGCCCTTGGCGATCCCCAGCCGCCTCTGCCTGCTTCCTTCCCCTTTCTCTTGCCCAAAGGAAACCAAATCCTGCAAGAATTCTAATGCTCACCTAAAGAGAAGAGCATCGCAGCATTCCTGAAGGCATGAATTACTGTTAAATGAGGCTGACAGCAGCTATTGACGAGAAAGTTTGGGGGAAAAATATAAACATCGAGATCTGTCAGGACACTGCCTTGTCCTGAATACGTTAGGTATTCAATCTGTAGTGATCAAACGTTTTTGTGCCGCTCAACCTTCAGCTACAATAAATTACTGTCACTGAGACTTACTCCAACATGTAACTGGTATCAATTACAGATGGGGAGTGTGAGGATCAGACAGATGTGCTGCTTCCTGTGGGGTAGGAGTAGGGAGCTGTTCTAAGCATCGAGATGGAAATGCAAAGCAGTTAACATCAGGTGATAACAAAGAGGCCAGCTTCAAGTCATAGGCGGATGCTCCCTTAAAAAAACTTTATATGAATAATCTGCCTGTAAACTTTTTCATCTGTGCAGAAAATAAATACAGCCAAGTCTTTGTAAGTTGAACTGCAGTCCCCACATCGATCATGTGCAGAAGTACCACAAAAGCACATATCTGTATCTGTCTACCTCTCCTGACAGATTTGGGGCTTGGCCTATTTCTGCTGCTATTTTAAGGCCCAAGGTGTGATCCTGGATCCCCTAAATATGTAACTCGGTGGAACTGCTCGGGAAGGTTCCTTTACCAAGGCACACCAGTTTATGAAGCTGGATCGTTTCATACAGTAACTTCAGAATTTATCATTCCTCATCAAACGTGAAGCAGTGTTTAATGGCTGGAAAATGTTAGTCCACCTCATCAAAATCCGTCAGATTACTGAGAGATACAAATTTACTCAAAGATTCATTTTCAGGATCAAAACTTAAATTATCAAGTTATCCCAACAGATTCTCTCAAAATGTATGTCCCAGCCTTCACATCCCTATGAAGTTCATATAAAGATCCTTGGATGGATTTTAATCCCATGGGTTTCCTTCATTTTTCTTTTCAGCCTTCCAATTCACTCCAAAATCAACACAAAGAAGGCAATGGAAAGCTCATGTCCAACAAATGTAAATTGAAGATCAAAGCATTACACTGAATTCTCTAAATCACTGAAAGATTATTTTACAGTTGGTAACTGATTACTCTGCAGTTCAAGATATTTGAAGCCATATTTACTAATCCTTCTATGAGGAAGTGATACTGGTTGAAGGTTAGCAAATAGAAATGAAACACAAGGCTGGCAACATTTCATCAGCTCTTCCTTAATTTGTATATTTATGCCCTCTAATAAGAAAATACTTTTCAACATTTTGAGTAAATATGACTGACTGCATCGATAAGTTTGCCTTGTGGTCCACTTTGTCAGCAGTCTTTAAAGACTGAACTAATAAAAAAGAAACTGAAGAAGAAATGTCCACATAAAAAATGCCCATCCTTTGAGGATATATGCTGATGTAGTGTGGGGCATGCTTTCTTCCTGATGAAATTGTTGCCATTAGGTTATTTAGGCTAAATCCTGCCTCACATAGAGGTGACCACTGAGTGACTCAGAGGAGTCAGATTCTCCTGCCCATACACTCAATGGCCATGGAGCCCCAGGGTTATGAAACAGAGCAAGAAAGGAAAGGCCATCCAGTGCCTTCTTCCCACATGAAGCGCCCCACAATTCCCTTTTCTCCAAATATGTGACTTTCAGGGCAGCACCAATGCAAAGATTTTTAGGCATCTCTTTTCTTTCCAAACCTGACCTGTAGTCTTTCTTTATCCACTCACCTGTCTGGACAAAGCTGGCAGTCTGCACAATGAAGAATTTAAAACTATTTAAATGTGCTAAAATAATAAGCAGCTGGAGCTCACAGAAGTAAGCCAAACCAAAATCTTTCATGAAAGAACATAAATCTCATGAACTAGACTTATTAAAAAGTTTTCTTTAGGCTCTCAAGTGTTCCTGTTGAGTAGTGAATAGTCACTGGAGTGTTGAGAACTACTCACAGGATTAAAACTAAATCAAGTGCAGGTGTTGGTTACTTTGATCTGTGCTTGATTAGAGACTCAGGTGTGTGCTCAGTGACTGGATGAGAGCTTGTCTTTTGGAGTCTCAACACCTCCATACCCTGCTTTTGTACCAGCCCTGTCAGAAAGGTTCCCTTAGCTTGTTTTTCACATCTGTTCTTCCCTTTGTTCCCCTCACATGAAAGAACCTTGAACTGCAAGTCAGGTCTTTCTTAAAAGAGCTCCTTCATTCTCCAAAGTGTGCCATCAGTATGGTATGGAAACTCCCAGCTGGGGTTAAAGTTCTGTGGGACAAATGACTTTGGATGAGAAGAAAGGAGAGAGGAATTATGAGCAGAGAGAGAAGCCAGCAGAGGCAGCATCAGTCTCAGTGGGGACCAGCCCCCAAATATTGTTTTCTGTTCCAGAGCTCCAGGCATTACAAAGTTTCCTTTCCAAAACACAATGGATGCAAATGTGCATCTCTTCCACAGGAACCACCTTCAGAAAAGTATTTTGCAGTTTATTCACCTTTGGAGTAAACAGAGCATTTAAAGCATTTGATAAAAAATAATCTTGGTGATTCCACCCCAAAGTTATAATTGTGTAAAGACACAATTCTCAGTCATTTCTGTAGGAAATATTTACAAGGAAAATACACAAACTTAAGTATAATTGTCTAATCATGCACTTAAAAAGTTGCCTCAGAAGGAGACATTTTCCAATTTAGTGTAATCCATGGCAAGAGAAAAAAATAAAAGGCAAGTAGCAAATGGCTCCATTGAAACACAAAGTTTTGAACACATTCCCAGTTAGGGATTAATTCTTAAAATGTTTTTAAATATTTATTTTCTGAATCAAAGCCTATTTCATGTTTTCTTAGATTTGGAAACCTTTTTCCCTTTATAGTGAAATCTTTTCTGTGTTTATTTCCAAATTCGGGAACTGCTGTAAGGTTGTTTTAACCAAGAGATCTCAAGAGCACAGATCTGTGGTATGTAGGAGAAGAATTGGAGGTGAAAGAGGATTTATTGGAGAAAATAATTCTTCTGAATAGCAGGCTAAGTCAGTGCTGTAGATGCTGTATCAAAAAAAAAAAAAATCAAGAGAAAAGGGGTAAAAGATTTATTTAAAGTCTTCAAAAATAAAGCTTCCACGTATTCATAAGGAAGATATAAATAGTACATATATATTTAATGCTTAAAAAAACTCGTATTTGCAGTGAAGAACATCTCCACCACGTCCACATCCACTGTGATTTATCTCTTCTGGAGGAGGCTGCTCAGGCCATTACCAGTGGGGAGGGAACACAGAAACCATCTGCAGTAAAATTTGTGAGCTTCAGGGAAAGTATTTGTGGTGGTGCTGGATGTGCCACAAATGTCAGTGCCACAAATGTCAGTGAATCCTCTTCAGAAAATTTCTGCATTGGTACAAAGCTTGGTAAAACTTCCTTGACAGCCCTTTGGACACTGGCAGGAAGTGTAGCCTTAAATGATCTGGGGAAAGATGCTCTCTGGAGTCTTGAAATGTGTGACAAAAAGGACACACAAACATAAGGAAATGCACAAATCATCTTCAACACACAATGGACATGAGAAAAATATGCACCACCCTGTACATGTGCTGTGCTGGTGGTGTGGGGGCTTCCTTTAACTTCAGATTTCTTAAATTGTTTTTAATTCTTGGCAATTTATAGTGTCTTGAGCAGTTTTCTGGAGGTATGGAACACATAAGGACTGTGGCACTATGTGTGTAGGAGGGGTTAGATTAATTAATCTGGTTAGATTGAATTTGTCATTTGCTTGGGCTTTGTGTATCAAATACTGGCATCTGAATAGTTTAATGCTTTCGTCTCCATGACAGAACAAAGAGCTGTTACCTTTTTGTTCATATAGTTCTACTCAGGAGAATAATTCTGGGATATTTGGCCCATACTTTTAAGTTATTATTACATTTAGGTTTCAGATTTCAGTCATACACAATAAATTTAACTACATTGTCATAGAGATTTAACATTACTTAATTAGAAATTCTTAGCTACTTAGTAGAATCTTTGAGTAGAAAGATAATACTTCTATTTTTAATGCCCTAATAGCAGTATCTTCATATGCTTGTATCTACATATCTATAAATTTGAGAGTTTCCCACTTCTTTGCCTGTGATAAAATGTTAATCTCTTTCTTTTCTCCAGGGAGTTGTAATTTTCCTCTCCCCTGACTTTGACTTATAGCATATATACAATTTCTCTCAAAGAAACATCTTGAAGAAGCAACTGCATGCCCTGCTCCCCAGCATCCCCTGATTTTTATCCATCTGCCTTATCTCCAGGTTATTTTGGGAGTGCCTTGGGATTGAAGGCCCTTCAGACAGGGCTGATGGCTCGTTGCTTTCTCTGTGGTAGAAAGGTCAGGCTGCTGCAGGTGACCTTTCTGCTGGGAAAGCTGCAGGGCTGCTCCCTTTTTGCTGTCCTGTGTGGAGGGATTGCTCCACAGATCCAGCATGACCAGGTTCTGTGCTTCCCTTGCTGTTTTCACTTCCTTTATATTTAGGCAGAGCTCTGGAAGTGTTGAAAGGGATTGTTGGAAGCAATGACATCAGCCTTTTCTCCTTTGGGGTTGGGACAGTTGCTACTGAAATAACCAGGGCAGGACTGTGGAAAACAATCCAATGCCATCTCCAGCTGCCTCCTGAGGATGCCACCAGCCCCTTCCCCTTTTTCTTCAGCTCTTCACTGGTTTCCTCCCCTGTGCAACAAGGACAACAATCCTGGGTTTCCTTGTACAAGATCTACCAGATCTCGCAGCTGTGAGCTCAGGGCCAGGCTCCTGAGGAATTCCATGTTGGCCAGCAGGGACCATGCAGCTCTTGGGAGCAGCTGTGTCTTTTAAAGGAAAGTAAATATTGCAGATGCTGCACCAGGGGATTTGCAGCTCTTGTCATAAATATGGGAACCTTGAGGGACCAGAGGGAGTGGTCATCTGCTCAGTGAGGATTCCTAGAGTCCAGTTAAGCAATTTCAGAAGACATTCAGGGTCTATTTAGTGAAATGTCTTTAATTCTGACATTGCCACAGCAGTATTCAGAGCAACTGAAGATTTGAAAATTTCCATGGTTTCTCCAAGTGTTGCTGTTGGACACGCAGAGACACACATGGACACTTTGGTGAAGAAGGGTAAAAACTGTCTATTAAAACATCTGACTCCATATTTATAGCATTTTTACACAGACCAGGGGTTAGAGGAGAGGGCTGACATCCCATTGTTCAAGACAACTGCCCATCAGTTGTTTTTCACTCCAAGACAAAGTATGTAAATAACCTTTTTATTTCCTACTTGCTTCTAATTATAACACCCGTGTGTGAGAAAGAGCTACGAACTATGGAAAACATCAAGTTAAAAAGTGCATCAGAAAAGCTTAAAAAAATCAGAGCGACATCCAAGTGCAACCTTTTTTGATTGTGCCACAATTAATAAAATATTTCATGGAGAATCACCTGTACAGGTTTGGAAGTACTTTTTCCATACCTGCAGACTTTGCAGTTTACTCTTTCTGGAGCTGTCTGATCACACTGGCACCTGTGACACCCTCAGAATATGCTAACATTGACACCACCTCAGACTTTTCACCCTAAATTTGAGGAACTAATTGACTGACATCTGCATTTACATTTTTAAAAATTTAAAATTCCTTTTTGCAATGTTAAATACTGGAAGACAGAATTTGGGAAAACCTTTTATGAAGACTACTTGATTCTCAATCCCCTGCACTGAGTTTCTAGCAAGTCTTTGTAATTCATTAGCTGCTGGATTTTGGAATGATCATCTGCCCTTCAGCCTAACAGCATTTGGAATTAATACAGAACTGAAGATCCCAAATCCTGGAATGTGGACTAACTTAATTGAGAGCCACTTGCCTAACATCACACGTGATTCTATGTTTGCAGCAGAAAAAGGATGGAAAACAGTGTCATCAACAACGAATAGCTACTGGTTAGCAAAGAAAAAGAAAAAGAAATTCCCTGAAAATAATGAAATATTTTCCAAACCTTTTATTTATGAATCCATATTGCTTTAGATAAAGAATCAAGCTGGCAAGTGGCCCATTATAAATAAGAGAGAGGGAAAAACCTGCAGAGGTTTATTCACTCACTTTTAAGGGTAGAAACTCCCAGAAAATCCAAGAGCTGCAAAAATCAGATCTGCCAAAATCTCTGACTTTTGGAGTTAAACTACGGTTACAGAAATAGGTAATTTATTTCTAGTATTTTTATCACTAATGTCTCTGCTCTCATATGTGGAATATATATTAGATTCATAAAAATGAATTGAAATTTACTATTTCCTGGATTATCTTATTCCAGTTAAACCCTTGATTCATAAGGCAATTGCTGAGATAAATAGAACTTCATGAATTGTTCATAAACTGCAAAAATTCACAAGTTAGATAAAAAATGTAAGCCACACAACCCTTCATCTGTAGGCCACAAATTCAAGTCCAGGTTTGAGATCAGCAGCGACCAAGATCCATTTTCATCTTATCACCTGAAGGCTTTCTGGTAGGGTTTGTGAACTCAGTTTGTTCCCTCAGCTCCATCTCTACAGGATAAGTGGCCACATAAATAATTCACTGCAACTTGTCAGAAACAAGAAGTTGTGAAATGTAAAGTCCCCTCCATCCATCCATCTGTATAAGCAGCACACAGGAGCTAATTTTCTAACCTTTCACTAAGCTTTGCATGGAACTAGACACAGAGGAGTTCTTGCACACTTTTAATAAACTAAAGCACCTCAAATATCACTTCTTTCTCATAACTTGCTCCCTAGAAATACCAATTTTAAGCTTTTTCTGGTTTTTATTGCAAAATTTTTAGGAAAACCTCACAGGGACCTTTGGCTACGCAACTGTTAAAAAAAGCACTTCTCCTTAACTAAATAACTTTGATGTTCTGTTCTTCAAGAGAAGCACATCAGAGTCAGACTTACCTGAAAGAAAGCACAGAGGGGGCAGGGAGAACATGAGAACATGGGACTTATTTGGGGGCTTTTGTGGTTTTTGCATCGTGGGATAGATTTAACATAATTTTTAACGTCATTTGGAACCTTAAACATTTTTAATTTGCATGAGAGAGAAAACATGAGGACCATCCCCAGCTTTGTCTTGGCAGCACTCTGGCCATGACTCCTAGGAGAACATGGAATAACAGAATCATGGAATGGTTTGAGTTGGAAGGGACCTTAAAACCATCACATCCCACTGGCAGGGGCACCTTTCATAGATCAGGTTTCTCAGAGCCCCGTCCAACCAGGCCTTGGAACACTGGAAAAACATTAATTTTATTAATTTAAACCAAAACATTGGCCTGCAGCCCCTTGGTTCTAATGACTTAGATGACATGATGTGGTGAACACGAACTCCTCTGCAGCAGTGGCTCAAAGGGCTGCTGGAGGCCACCAATGCTTCACTGGAGTCTGTAGTAAAAGATGAGTCTGTGTGACTGAGTTTATTTCTGTAACTACAGCTACAAAACTAGAGTTTTAAATAAAGCATATTGTTACAAGGTTTTATGGCAGTTTAAATACTTTGCCCTTGCCTAATCTGTTAGAAGAACTTTTCTGAGAAATTGACTGAATGTAGGAATTTATTATTTTCTTGTCCTACCCTCACAGTGAGACCTTAATCAAACAGATGCAGGGTTTGTGCTTATGGACCAGCTTGCACCTGAACAGAAAACTTTTGCCTTCCATTTATCCTCATTCACTGTGCTAATTCATGAGTTTAGAAATTATAACTTACAACAGACTTACTCTTCTGTGAATATTTAGCCTCCAGGTAGCCACTGATAACCCCCAGGCTGTCCAGATGCAGACAAGTGTGGAACTAATCTGAGAATCACCCCTGTGCTAAAGGTTTTAATTAAAAAACCAACCAAACAACAAAAAGCCCTCCTTAAGACACCTGTGCCTACAAAAAGAGTCGGCACAAGGTACAATACCAGGAGAAGTTATCCAGCCCTGGCTAGTCCAGCTGCAGCTGCCTCACTAAAGCACTGCTTTTTTTGGGAAGAATCGTGTTGAAATAACGAGCCAAGAGTGACAATAGTCATTCTGCAGCATCATCACCCCCTCAGTGCTTTGAGACTTGCAAAAGGTCTTCTCACATGTATTTACAGGCAGCCAATGACTGCACAAAGTATCACATCAATACACAGATCAAGCTGATGCTGAAGATGACTTTCCAAACCACCTTTACCAATTGCCTTTATGCAAATAAGGGCCACATGTTAATTGCTTTAAATATTGTAAGGGATTAAGCAATTATGGGGTTTTATAGGATAGAGTCAATAAAAAAAAATACTCTCTTTTCAAGTCTACTACATGAACTTAATTATGAGATAAAGTGTTAATGATCCTGTAGTAATTTTACACTGTGAACAAGGCAGATGTAGAGGCTGGCCAGGCCCGTGATAACAGGAATTTCAGTGGGAGTTCAGCTGGGCACCTGCTGCTGCAGAAAACCCTTCAGGTTACAAGTCATTCCTTGAGGAAATGAGTTTTTCAAGCTGGCATAGCAGTAAGAGCTTCCAAATGGCTTGATTCTTTTCAGGATGAGAGGTAGACCCTAAACCTCTTCAGAATTCTCCAGGTTTTATACAGAGACTCACTTGATTAATCCCTAGCAGACTCTGGAAGGTTGTGACTAACTGTGAGGGGCCACTACTAATTTTAGTTATTAACCTCATTTGATAGAAAGATAATCTGTTTCTCCATTAATGTTAATCCCTTTAAAATATTTCTAGTGCTTCTCCCATTATTCCATGCCCTTTATTTGATTTCAGGGGGACTAATTGCAGAGTAAGGTAATGGTTTGGATGTCTGGTAAATGTCTGGCAAAAAAACCAACAAAAAACCAAACCATCTTTAATAAGATTTTCTTGAGAGAGGAGCATTTCGAAACTTAATATTCCTAGGCCTGGAAAGAGGTGGGCTATGACCCCTGTGTGGAGATTCCTAGGTAAAAGTCTCCAGAAGCATATAAAACTAGGGTTTGTGGTGTATTCTTGCACCAAACACATTTTAAATCCTTCAGCACTATTCAAATAAAAACCAAACTTGATGGGTAGAGAACATTTTCCTCGTAGCTGCTGAGAAATAGGTGTCTGTAACATGATTTCTCCTTCCTTCTTTGTTCAATACTGAATAGAATGGTGATGGGAAACCTGCCTTTCCTGGGATTGGGTGGGTCTGGGACTTGGTGGTGTAAACATTTAGCTCAGTTAATAAAACAGATGTAACACTCTGGACCTTGTGCCAACAGCAACAAAGACCTTGCACAAGGGCCATTGGTTTAAGCAGCATTTTGGGAGTTGGTGTCAGCTTCATTTTAAACCCAGCCACAGAACCATCGACTTCATTAGGCAGGAAATGATGAGGAACAAACGGAAATTGATTTGGGATGTAGAAAATACAAATTTGGAAAACTGATTTTGGGATGTAGAAAATACAAATTTGGAAAACTGATTTTGAGGTGTAGGAAATACAAATTTTTATTGAGATTCCCTCCCTGAATTTCTCATTCTCTTCCTCTTTAATACTGCCTCTTTAATACTAAATAGGAGTAGCTCTGTTTATATTCCCATGTTGACACTGAAAAACTGGGAGGCTTCCTATGAACTGCTTCCTCAACATGCAGGCCATCATGTCAGAAGCTTTCATGAGGATATTCTCAGAATATGGCAGAGCTGGGAAGGTCAGGATCAAGGGCTGATCTCCCAGTGCCCAATGCCTGAGGCAGCTCTTTCCCAAAGGGATTGCACAGAGCACACAAATACAAGGCAGAGCATCCATGTTTTATATGAGCTGTTTCTAAGCCTTCATTTGGCATAAATGGCCAAGTAAAGGAAATGGGGAAGAGCAAACAGAGCCCAAAATCTTTTCTAATGACCTCTCCTGATGCCATCCCTGGAGACCCCTCAGCTCCCACACTCACATTAAGCAAATCCAGCCCAGCAGGGAATCCTGGTAGGAAACAGTTTGTGGGCTGATAACAAGGGGCTCCTTTTCCACGTGCACATTAGCTCAGGTGAAGCCCTTCTTCATTGAAAATTGCATTATGTGCAGCACCTGCCAGGTTTATCACCACAGCTGCATATTTGCTGTCACTCACTGAGAGAACAGCCCCTCTTTGCATGCCCTGCATTTATCTGGGTCCCACAGGTGGTGCTGACCCTGTCCTCCTCCCTCTTTCGGAGCTGATCATGGCTCCCAAAGTGTTTTGGGGAATATTGTGTCCTGATTCTCTACTCAGGTTACTAAATCTGTATTTGAAAGAGACATTTGCCCACACACCAACAGAGTAAAATGAATTCCACAACAATTACACTTTTTGCCCAACGCAGATTCTCCAGTGAGGCATAATTCTTCCACAACACTGAAAAATCCCCTCCCCCCTTACCCTTTTCTTAGCTTTTAATGCTTTAAATATAAAATACTTGCACTCAGTCTCTTTATCTACATCTTTCCTCATTTCTCTATTTCATTGCAGCAGGTTTATTCCCTTGTATTTTACTCTTTTTTACATCCTTCTTTTCACCAAGGCACCTCCTATGAATGGAGTGCCAAGAGTGGAAGCTCCACCCTTTTTAGCCCCCCTGTAAGTCTAGGAAGTTTTGAAGAAGCCTCATGATTTATTTATTTTCATGGAGCATTCTTCACCTCCTGCAAAGTGTCAGAAGATAATGAGGTGATGAAAAGTTTGTGAAAGGGGATGTGAAAGGCCATGTGTCAGACATCATACTCCAGATGTCCACCCACAAGTCCTCTGCACGTTCCCTTTTCCCAAACTAGTCCAAGGTTTTCAACTAAAGGATCACAGCTGGAGAAGACTGGACTTTACCTCAGGAAATAAATGAGAAACTTGATTTTGAATAGTCTGTTTACATTTTTTTGCTATCTTTAGTGGCTATTGTTCATTTCTACCATGGAAAATATTGAAATCTCATGAAGCTCACGATTTCCATAATATTGTTTTCACAAACTTTTCCAAACAAGGCTCACAAGTCCCATGAACCATCTAAAGTGAATTATTGAGCCTAAGTCCCAGTCCTGGAGCTGAGGGAGCACATGTTCTACCTCACAGACCTTTGGGGAAGAAGATGAACTCAAGGACCACACAGAATTTTTCCATGATACCCACCAGGGCCATGCCTGGTTCAAGGCACCACCAGCTTGGCCAGCAGGCTCAGCTTTGTCCTGTAATGGGGCTGTTGGAGCTGAATGGAACCAGTTCTGGGTTTATTTCTTGGCCTTTCCATAGCAGAAGATTGAACGCCTTCCATGGGTCAAATTAACAAACAACAAAACCCCTTCTGAGATTTAGCAATGCACAAGAGGAATTTGCTGTCCTAAATCAAAAGTGGAGTTATATGTAAAATTGAATTTCTGTATTTACTATTTTGACCTTTTTTTTAAGAAAAAAATTGACTACTCATTGGGAAACTGGCAACTGCAAACTTAGGAAGCACTGAAGAATTAAAAACCACTATCAAACAGTTTCAAATGTTGAGCATTAGCTAAAAATCAGATGAAAAATGCCCAATTATAACTGAAATTAATTCCTAATGTATTGTCATTCACCATCATCTTTGCTTCATGAAATCTGCTTCCAATCTGAGAATATTCTGCCTTGTAGCACCTGCCAGGGTAGACCCAATTTCTTGCAGCAGTGACTGTGCCCTCACAGCCAGTTCATAACTTCATCACACTGTCAGAGAATCCCTCTCTTATTTATACAGCTGCAGAAAAATCAACCCAGAACAGTCCTGAAAAACCTTCAAGCTGTAAACCTTTCTAAAATAATGAAAAAATGATCACGTTATCACATTCTTAAAATACATATATCTGCTCACTAATAGTTGACAATTCTGATAAGGTTTGCATTCATGAGATGCAATGAACAAAACTGCTATAAATATCAAAGGAATTTACAATTATTTTACCACAGCCTGTTAATAATGGAAAGACTATTCTTTGAGAGTAATAGAGCAGAAAAATAAGGCTAGATCTTGTCTCAGGTCATATAAACCATCATTTAAAGACTATCAGTGTGTTGTGGTTGTTAGAGGCAGTGACACAAAACTAATTTATGGTGACCAGGCAGAAGGCATCCAGCTGGAGAAGTCCTCCCCAATAATCAATGACAAAAGAGTCACCCCAGCCGAGTTTGCACTGCAAACCAAGGCAGGAGCAGCACACGCTGCTTCCCCTCTGATTCCCCTGCCAGAAAGGGAAAGCTTGGAAGACCTAACTCAGCCTGAAATGATGTAGCATTATAGGATATTTGCTCGTGCTGCAACTGCTTCTGATCCAAAGGTAATGAATACACTTGAGGAAAACTCTTTGAGGGGCTGTTTGCCAAAAAGGAAAGCAGATCCCCCTCTGGTGCTCAGCTCTGGGGATGTGCTGCAGCTCAGCTCAGGAGAACGAGCACCACTGCCAGGAAAACCTGTCCTGCAACACTAACACAGAAATTCCACCCTCTGTTCCAGTGATTCAGGACTGCTAAATTGTGCTGCAGGGAAAATGCAACATGGCTCCAGCATGTGTTTACATTGCTCCTGGCCTCCACCTTTAGGCCATGATCCCGGGAGGATGTTTCTAAAATATGCCTCAAATCCACAATAGAACAGGAAAACTCAGGGGAAAATAAGCAAAGAGAGGATAATGGAATGGTTTGAGTAGGAAAGGACCTTAAAGCCCATCTCATTCCACCCCCTGCTATGGACAGGGACACCTTCCATACCCCAGGATGCTCCAAGCTCTGTCCAGCCTGGCCTTGGACATTTCCAGGAATCCAGGGGCAGCCACAGCTTCTCTGGAAATTTGTACCAGGACCTCCTCACCCTCACAGGGAAGGCAAAGCCCAGTGGTCAAGGCCACATAAATTTCATTTCTGTAAAGGAAATTGCCCTTTCTTACACACAGACAAATTCTCCAAGGGGTGGAAAGTCTCTAGGGGAAAGAGAAAAGTAAAATTATGTTTTCTTTGAAAGCCTGCACTGTCTTTGACAGTTCCTAGAAACGAGAGATACAAAAATTCACGTTCCCTGTAGGTGCTTGGGTTTATGTAGGTGCCAGCCCAGGCAGACTGGGTTGTTCAGAGAGCAAGGGGTGAATGGAGAGTTCCCCTTGACCTTCATCTTGACAAATGGAACTGCTCAAAAAAAAAGATTTTTTAAAATTTTTTTTTTTAAAGAAAAGATTTCTGTGGTTGTCACAAAATCTGATGGTCTCTATATACAGGGCTTAGACTGCAGCAAGAGCACAAGTCTGCCACAGGAAGCACAGATGCTGGCAGCAGGTCCAGTTTGCCCAGCAGCAGCCACAGCTGCAGTGGCACCACGCTGGTCACTGCTGTCCCCAGTCCTTGCCACCTCAGCCCTCAACACTGATTCCTGAGTCACACACGAGACATTCAGCACTATTTCTCCTTTAGTATGGAGCCATACAAAGTTTTGGTTGGAACTGCTCCACAAAGGAATTAAATATATTCACTGTAGGAAAAAAAAAATAAAAATATAAATTGAACAAAGGCTGCAGGGGAAGCATGAGGCACTAACCCCTACAGTAATCCTATGGCTTCTGTCCTGTTCCCACTGCTAAATTTATTACAAATGTGTAGGCATGAACTGCAGCAGAAAATTTCATGCTTATATTGATGAGATTAATGGACTATTATCTCATTTCCAAGATTACTTAGAATTGATTTTATGGCTCCTTTCCTCTCAAGGGTTTCAAGCTCTGATTAGAGAAAGGCCTTGGCTATAAAACCAGTGACTGAACTTTGCCAGATTTGAGCTGTGTTTTCATACAGGCTTTCTTGTTGGGAGCGCAGTCACACTTAAAGAAAACATTTGTAAGAGCAAGAACCACATTATTGTAGTATTCTTCCATTTTTTTCTTTTCCCTTGGCACTGTTATGCTGTGAGGAGTGCAGCAGCAAGGAGCCTGGTGCTGAGGCTGTATCCCTGCAGTGCATCATGGCAGTGGTGCTGTCACTGGGGGTTTCAGGGTGAGGGGCTTTAGTGGTGTTTTCCTCAAAGCTACCACAGCACCAACCCCACAAGAGAGAAGAGTCAACAGCCCTGCACACTCTGTCCTGGCTAGAAACAACACTCATGTGGCAGCAGCAAGGCAGAGAGCCTGGACTTGGGATCTACAGGTAAAATTATGCTGCATGGTAAATAAATAAATCAATGGGAAAAATGGTGTGTTACTCTCATGTGCCTCACAGCAATGAACCACAGAGTCTTCTCACCATGCACACACAGCTTAGAGACTCCTGCTGGCTTGGGCAGTTCTCCTTGTGTGTGGCTATAGATTTTAACTGGTGCACAACTGGAACAAATGTTTTGCTGGCTATTTTCATCCAGAAATACTAGTGTATCATGGCTAGCTGATAGAGAAGCAGAGTGAAATGTGAATGTACAATAGAACTCCGTTCCCAATGTGACAGTAAAGAAAATCACTGTAATATCCATCTGGTCCTATCACAGATTTGGCCAAACATGGCCCTTTCTATAGTTCATTATTTTTATTTACTTCCTGTTACACAAACATACTAGAAATGCTTATAAACATGTTCCTCTTTCTATTCCTCAGCATACAATCACAATTAGTTTTAAAAGTAATTCTGAAAAGAAGCTTGAAACAAGTGTTAGAATAATCTCTTACAATCTCTTATTGGAGAATTAATTATCCCCCAATATCTTTATATACTAATACAGCCCTATGTTTATATAGCTGTATACTAATGTGGTCCTATTTAGNACTAATACATAATAATACATAATACATGTTTATATAGCTGTATATTAATGAGGTCCTATTTATGGAAATAACATTTTTACAACCAGTTTGAAGAGAGTTAGTTCTAGACAAATACTAAATTCAAGAATAAAACTTGAAAGAGAAAGGTGGAGCAAATACTTTGCCTTTTGTGCAGAAGATCTCAAGGCTCAAGGGTCTGAGCTGCCCCTGCCTGTTCAGTAAAAGAAGGTTGCTCAGCCATTGGCACCCCCAGCCTGCCCCCTGTGCCCCATTTTCAGGGGGGACTTGCTCTGGATCCCCAGAGGAAGGTGTTGGATGGCTCAGGGTGCAAATTCCCCTCTCTGAGCTGAGCTCCAGGCCTGGGGATAAATCATTCCATAAACACATCTAATCGAATTCTGCTCAATGTCTCAGGCAAATTGAAGGCAGACAAGTCTATTCAGAACAGGCATCTGAAATGAAACTCACACAGAAAATCAGTCTAACAACCGAAAAAAATAATGCATTTGGTGACTCATCTGGATGTCAGAACATCAAGAACTCAGGGAAGGGAGAGACTGGAATAACAAAGTCCTGAGAAGTGCAGGACACGTGAATGCACACAGCTGAGGGAATGTCCCCAAACCTCTGCTCACAGAGGAAGGAGCAAACAAACAAGGATTCCAGGGTGCAGAAGGACACCAGGGGAGATGGAAGAAATAAAAACTACACATCAAAATCTCATGGAAAAAATTTTTCATCCTTTCCTGTACAATCAAGGATAAAAAGACTTAGAGACAAGTGAAAGCAAAAACATGTGAGAAAAGTAGTCACTCTTTTTCTGAGAAAGATACTCATTTTAAAATAGTGCAGAACCTATTAATAGATGGTAATACAGTCTGGATTCTCCTCAGAGAATGTTCCTGAGATACAGCCTTCCTCTATCACACTTGCCATCCCTTCCACATAGCAATCACACATACCATCCTGTCATTAAATGGCAAAAATTAACTTTAAATTGAGCCTACCTGACAGGAAAAGAAAAAAAAACCACCTCCTTCTAGAGTGAAAACCCTCATTTGGACAGACCAATCTGATAATGGAAAAAATGTCTTCTTCCTAAAGTCAAAAGATGATCAATGAGAGACACATTCTCAAAGATCCAGCCTTATTCTAATTCCAGGGATGAAGAACAGTGCTCAGGGTTGAAAAATACAGTAGGACTTGCTAAATTTCTGAGTCTTAACATTCAGCCCTAAACTCTCCTGTACTCAGAAACACTCTGTCCTTTAAAAAGGTGAATATTAAATCAGACATTATTTTTTCAGTCTTTGTTTTGACAGAATTCTGAGCCCATTACTAATAAAGAAAATAACTGAATGTGAAAAAGCCTGCAACGTTTTAGCTGAATATTTTCTAGCAAAACAAAGCTGAGCTCTGATTGTACCTTTGGATTACATTGTTTTTGACTGATTTAAAAGAAGGCAAAATAAAAATTACAATGCAAGGTCAGCAGTGGATGAACAATGAAACCACACCTCTAGATCCATGTTGGGGCACAGGGGAAGACATGAGCTGCCAGATGTGATGGGCTGACCTTGCCTGGCTGCCTGAGGCCCACCCAGCCACTCTCTTCCTTCCCCTTCTCATCAGGACAGGGGACAAAATAAGATGGAAAAGCTCAGAAGTCAAGATTTGGACACTTGGTTACTGTCACAGGCAAAACAGACTCGACTTGAATAATAAATAATTTCATTTATTGCCAATTTGAATGGTGGGAAACAATGACAGACAACGAGACACCACATTTCTGCTCATGAGACTTCTGAAGAGCAGATGGCCAAGATTCCTCTCCCCGTGCCCCAAAAATCAGCTCCTGTCACCTACAACATTTATTTTTAATACTCTCCCTATCAATTCTGTCAATCCTTTTTCTTATTTTCGTAGTATCACGGACACAGATTTTCTGTGAAAACATCTCTTTTGGCAATTCTTTCTCTTCCTTCTATCTTCAGCCACATTGCAGCACAGCTTCCTCACATTTAGGGAATTCAGGTGGGCCTGGCAGGGCTTGAGCATTGTCTGACCCTGTACAATAATACTTTTCTCCAGAGGGTCCTTACATTTATTTTATTAGTCCTTTGTACTTATTCAAGTAAACACAAAGGAACCACAGGGCAGTGGTGAATTAGGATCTAAATTTTAATTCCTGTTCTAGATTCTTGACTGGTTTTATTCCACTAGAGGCAAGCTCTCAAGACATAAACAGAATTAAAAATGCATGGACTGAACTTAAAATGCAATATAACAAATGAAATGCAATACTGTTACTTAATAGCCTTGGCTATTGAAAGTTCAAAGACATACAGTATTTCAATTATAAAATGAGACATCATTGTGTTCAAAGGAAAAACATCCGCTGAGATGCAAAATCCGTTTTGGAGATTTTCTTGTGCTATTTCCCTATTTTTAACTATGAACTCCAGGGGAGGTGCTGTCAGACATCAAATCCATTCAGTTCACTAAACCAGGTTATCAAGGTGACCTAATTTAATCTTTAGCTGATGAGGACACTGCCATGAAAGGCTCTGCAGTCTCCAATGGCTGGGGTTTAGTCTATTAAGTAAAGAAAATGAGTAGATCACATTTCTTTATATTCTTAAAATATCTTAATTACAAAGAAATTAAGAAACACTCTTTAGCTGCCAGCTGGGGTCAGCTCACCACACCACAAATATTTAGGGAACATGTACAACTTCAGTAAATGCTAGAGAATGGCTTCATCCAAGACTCTCATGGTGCAAAAAATAATGCACTTCACCAAAAAAATTAATTCCTCTGCTACTTTATAGGTGAAGGAAGAAAAAGAAAACAGAGGAAAGGGAAACTCTGCTTCTTAGATTGCTCTTTCAATGCATAATACTTCCTGTGACTGTTCTTTAAATTCTGATTCATGGTGTCACAGGCATCACAAGTACAGGTAATGGGGCTTGGGGGGATAAATCCATGTTTTGTTCTGTATCCATGATACATCTCTGTATTGTCAACGCACACCAAAGCAGTTACTCACTACAGCCAGGGGCTGAATGGCTGCCAGTGGACAATTAAAAGCATTTTAGTTGACCAAGCTTGCAATTTAAATTGATTCGAAGCCGTTCCCACTGCATGCTCTGAAGGAATTAAAGTCTGCTGCAGAAGCTCTCTTGGATAGAAACAGGACAAGCATTTGTGTTCTTGTCTGAGCCATAAGAAGTTGTTTTACTCTGTGCTGTAAAAATCCATCTAACCAGGATTATTGGAGGTTGGTGGAACGTCACACTCCAGAAAGTCACTCTAGGGACTGAAAACTGCATCGATGCTCATGGATTCAACACTGAGTCATAGCAGTGGGGGCAAATCTGATTTTCAGCTACAGCATGGACTGCATTGAAAAAATCCCTTTGCCAGGAAAGCAGAGGCTGGTTTCAAGAGATGATTTTTTTTATAGCTAAGTTTAGAGAAAAAAAAATTAAAAGCGAAAGCTGAAACCTGGTTGGTGATGGTGTCTTGGGCTACCAAGAGTGATCAGAGCAGAGCAACCTGTGCTGGTGCTGGTGCTGGTGCTGAACTGACAGAGCCTGACTCAGTTGCTCTCCTGGACTCTGGGGGTTCATAATGGCCATAAAGAAGATGAGGTGATTTAAGGGGAGAATTCCTTCAGGGAAACATACCTGATACTATTTTATAGCCTCCAAGCCAGTGGGCAAAGTTCATCAATTTAAATTGCACAGTGGGGAAATCTTGGGCTATAGAACAACTCTACATCCACAGTTTCCCCTACAGCTGACTATCAACTCCCTAAATCCTGATTTTCTATTTCCTTTTTTTTTTTTTCTTCAATAAGTAATTTTTAGCTTTTGGGAGAAAAATAACCTTTAGTAACTAAATTTTCTACTTCACCATCTTTTTCCCCCTGTACATAAGATCACTATCCTTCTTTATCCATTTTAGTTTGGCAGGTCCTGTCATTCCTACCTAGGTAAAAAAAAAATAAAATTTCTGGTATTAAACAGGATCCCAGCCAGTGTGTTGAGAGTCTAAACTCCACCATCCAAGACCCAGCTCCAGCCCCTCTGTGCTTCCTTTTTGTTGTTAGGTTTGCAGACAGATCCATTGGAATGCTGACAGTGCCCAGGTTATTGCCAGCCTGCTGCAACAGCACCTGAGAAACAGAATCTTCTGCAGCTTTGAAAGAAGAAAATCAGACCTGTGTGCTGTATAAAAGACCCTTTAACTATGCTCAAATCATGTTCATAATAAAGAAATAATTTAAATATTGAATAATTTTTAAATAAATTAAGCAAAATTACAGCAGCACATAAGAGAATTCTTTAGAAATGCAAATATTGTTACTGGTGGTAATCCAGGTTGGCTGGATGCACCGGGGTCAGCTTTTATAGACAAATTACCTTTCTCACTGTCAGCTTATTCTCTAAATATTCTCATTTGAACCACCCATTTCTCTGAACTAGCAAACACGTTGCAATATAAGGAAATGACACCTCTGTACTTTACAGCTGCCCAGCCTGGAGAAATACACAGAGCAAACAACAAACACAATCTGTTCTCCTGCACCTTTAAGAAATATAATTAAACCTGGATAAAGGCAGTGCAAAGCAGGCAAGGCTTTAGCATTTTTCTGCTCCAAATCTAGTGATTTTTTGATAAGAGTGATTGTGTCTGGGTAAGTTTGCTTAATATTTGCTGTGGACACTTCCTTGACTGGGGCTCAATCAATCAGGAGGAACAGGAAATCAGGGCTAATGCACTAAAACAATATCTGTTATGCCCTCAGTTAATCCATCACAATCCTCCCGTGCAGTGTCAGGAGCAGCCCTGTCAGAGGGGGTGGATTCAGGATGCACCTTTGAGCTTGTTTTTATTCCAAAAGAGATTTCCTGATCAATTTTCAATGTGCAGGAACCACGTTCTCCACCCTGAGTTGAACTATGTTAGGAATTTGAAAAAATAACAAACGCAGTGTACCTTTTAAAAATTTCCAAATCAAAACCATGTATGAAAATCTATGAAGTTCAATGTTGCAAAATTTAACAGCAGAACTCCAATGGACTTCAAACAAGGCCACATTATCTCTTAGCTTGGGTGGATTTCAATTCCCATCATCCACCTCAGTGCTTTTTTTAATAACTTCCCACACTCTTTTTATTTTTTTTTTTTGTAAAAATGACTGTTAAATTTTATTATGCTTTACATGTGAAATAGTCTCATTTCTTTTAATTCCTTATAGGTCACAGATAAGCTCACACCTGCAGGAAAGCATAAAAATTTTCTAAAACAAATAGAAAAAATTTAAACATATCTGAGTCCACATACCTGACTCAGAAATATAAAGCTCTTGGTGCTTGGAAATTAAGCCTTAAGACTAGAAAAAATTAAGAAATTTCTCAATATGAAAAAGAGCAAAAATATCAAATGGAAATTCTTGTCCTAAATTTATTATCTCATTCCTCATATTGAAGCATTTAAACTTAAAAAATCAGCAGAAATTTGAAACCCTGAGGGAAGAGCATTTGGTGCAAGCAGATCTATAGGACAAGGCCCTGCTGTTCTTCTCTAAAATTCCTCCCAGTTGCTTTTGGTTATCATTTGGTTTCAGACAGAAACCAACACCTGACTACAAGTAATGACCACTTTGGTTATTGTTACAAACTATCTGTCTTTTAAATTAAAATTTTCATCTCTAATGATGCCATGAATTTCTCTTCTGCAGAACTGCTGTGAAAATGGAGCACTTAAAAATCTGCAAAACTTCCAAATCTCAGGTACCCACAGCAGAGCCCTGCAGCAATGCCAGCCTAAGCAAAGGCAGAAAACAACTTTATATTGTAGGAAATGCAGATTTGCATCCTCCTTTGACATCACAAGCACCCAGACTTGCTCCACAGAATTTTTCTCCTTGAGCACAAGCAGAGCCAGCCGTGGGCTCAGCTGTTTAAAAGGTGAAATATCCCAAATATCCCAATCACCACCACCATGCAGAACCACGAAGGAAACATGCAGCTGCTGCTCTCATGGATTGAGAGTTGTCACTGCTTGTTTATGGACAGCATAACTTCAGTTGTGTGTTTAGAACTGAGTATTTGGGACAGAGTCTACAGCAAACAGAAATGTGGATCTGCCAGCTGAAATAGTCCCCAGAGGAAGGGGCAAAACCCTGTGGAAATCACTGGATTTTGTCACACAGGGAAGACTGAGCCTGATGACTTCATTTACCCCTTCTCCAAGCCCTTGGAGTTCCTTGTACATGTTCTGCTACTTGGGAAACTTCAGCATGGGAATGATCCCTACAGATCCTATATTACTGTCTCTATTTAAATGCACATGCTTGCTCCCTAATTATGCCCACAATGTAATTAATACCTGTAATTCTCATTCATCCATACAAATTCCCCCAAAATGTGATGACCTGTAACAAGTCATCAGTTGGGAACTCATCATTTCCTTATTCTTTATTAATTTTTTTTGAAGCACATGGACTTCAGAGTTCTCACACCCAATTTTCCTCAGCCACCCCAAGGTGTATTTCAGAACAGAGTCCAGCCAAAGGCAACCCCGAGCACCACCACGTGCTGCAGTGACAGCAGCTGCTTGATAACCACTTTATTTTGGTTTTCTCTTGTCTTCTGGGTGACATTTTGACAGTAGCCAATCCACTTTAGCGACCCAATCTTTCCAGGGAGCATTTTGCCCCGATGAATGGGTTTGTGTATTCTCTTGCAGAGGCTGAAGAATATCAAAGCTCTTTGGAGGTCATGAGCAGTGACAGACCTGGGGAAGAGAACTCAGATGAAGAGTCTGGAAATCTTAAGAACCTTGAGCTAATAGCAAGTGTGAAACTGGGAACACGTTTAGCCATGTAAAAAATATAAAAGTTCAATTTTTGAATACTGACAGTATAGGAAATCTAAATTTTGTGTTAATTCTCTGAACTGAACACGATGAGGATTAGAAATTAAGTTTTTCTCTTCCTTCATTGCTGCTATTGTCTATTTTTTACCATTGCTGTATTATTCAAACTTGAGGTGCCATAGGCCATGTCTTCAATCTTGTTTTAGAGGAGATTTCTTTATGCCAGTAATTGAATGGTAGGCTTTATGTCAACTTACTTGTTTGTCGACACAGAGCACTGTCACCAGCTGTGCCTATAACAATGATTTCTTTTGTGACATGTACGTCATTATCTCCTCCAGGAATTTGTCCAAGGCCAACAATTCACTTCAAATAGTTATTCTGGAAACCATCAGAATGAAAGTACTTTGAAATATTATTACCTTAGGACAAAAACGATGCACTGATTTATCTATGTGCAATTTCTTCCATATCCTTGGTCTCTCTACACATGAGCAGAATTTCACCAAGTGCATGAATTTTGAGCTATGGCCAGGAGGGAACTTGGAAAATAGCAATGGGAAAAGGAGCTTTCCATTCGGTGACAAAATTAGCACCATTATTAAAAATTAGCATTATTGTGAAGTATTTAGTATTGTTTGGGATTTTTTATTCCATAATTTATAGCAATACAGTGCCATCTGTGTCTTTGTGCATGCAGAAGTGAAGGCACCAAAGGTCTGTTTACTCCAGATTCTTCATCTTTCGTTATAGCATGGCCAGAATGCAATAGCAGGGCTAAAACCTGTAATGCTGAGGAGGGCCACTGGTTAATAAATCCCATTTTCACCTCTGACCTAAAACCACAATCGATCCAGGCGATCTGATTTTGTTCTTAGCATAGTATCAGGTCAGCATTGTTCCCTGTTACACACAGTGTGGGCAGACAGGCAGCTCAGAGCAAACTCATTCAAGGTGCTGGTGCAGTTTGAGGCACATGGCTTGTTGGAGTTGGACTTCCTGTGCTCAGAAGGCATTTACTGCCTTTCTATCCTGTGCATTTGAAAAAATCCATGGATTCGTGGAATGGTTTGAGTAGGAAGGGACCTTAAAGCCCATCCAGTCCAACCCCTGCCACAGGCAGGGGCACCTCCCACTATCCCAGGTTGCTCCAAGCCCCATCCAACCTGGTCTTGGACACTTCCAGGGATCCAGGGGCAGCCACAGCTGCTCCGGGCACCCTGTGCCAGGGCCTGCCCACCCTCCCAGGGAACAATTCCTTCCCAATATCCCGTCTGTCTTTGCCCTCTGACAGTGGGAAGCCATTCCCTGTGTCCTGTCCCTCCATCCCTTGTCCCCAGTCCCTCTCCAGCTCTCCTGGAGCCCCTTTGGGCCCTGGAAGGGGCTCTGAGGAGTCCCTGGATCCTTCTCTTCTCCAGGTGAGCCCCCCCAGCTGTCCCAGCCTGGCTCCAGAGCAGAGGGGCTCCAGCCCTTGGAGCATCTCCGTGGCCTCCTCTGGACTCTCTCCAGCAGCTCCACATCCTTCTGCTCTTGGGCACCCCAGAGCTGTGGGTGGGTCTCACCTGAGCAGGTCACAGGGGCAGAATCCCTGCCCTTGCGCTGCTGCCCACACTGTGGGGATCAGCCCAGCACAGTGGGGGTTTCTGGGCTGCTGGGGCATGTGGAGCTCATCATCAAGCAACTCCCCCCTGCAAATTCATACAAACAGCCCCATGACACTCATACAAAGCAGTTTTAAGCATATATGTTTGCATTATGCCATGTCCTTATCACAATTAAAACAATGCATTGGAGTCGTTGAGGCTTTCCCTGTGTAGTGTGGTGAGAATTACAGGATTAAAGGAAGGTTACTGCCCATGGAATGTCACACGACAAATAGCAGATCCCATTAAAACACCAGTGCTCTTGCAATTGAGACAATTGTAGCCCAAACAAGAGGTAAAGGTTTTGTTGAGTGCTGCTGAGTGAAATATGAAATTGATATTGTCCCTAAAGATCCTCGACACAAGTTATTTTTGCCACTCGCACCAAAGGACACGAGAGGTTTTTAAATACCTAGCACGGCAGAGATGAAATGCAAAATGCATGGGTTTCCTCCTGTCAGTGTAATAGTTCCTTGGAGCCCCTCTCCCCCCACTCCCACACACACATACATTATTCAGCGTGTTAGAGACCATCTGGAACCTGCTCCTGAAATAGCCCAGGACTTGATGACCTTCCAGATATGCCGCAAAAACCATTTGTTTGACAAGGGTTTGGAAGAAGGTAGTGGGTGTGTTGTTTCTGAAGGGTTTAAGCAGGCTATTTTACAGTTTTGATTAATGCTTGATTTAATTCACTATTTGTATGTGACTATTTTGGAGAGCGAGAGGTCACCCACTCTTAATGTTGGGCTTAATGAATGCTTCCAGTGTTTACTGCTGAAATCTAACTGTGCACATAAACAACCCCTGGCACAGGGCCTGATTCCTGCCCATCACAGTCACTCACTGAGGAGTCTCTCTCTCTCTGCTGGAGCTGCTGGGCTTTGTGTGACACCAGACTTGCCCTCTCCTGAGACACCAGCCAGACTTGTGGGAGCAACTGGGGCAGCGTGTCTGCAGCTCACTGCTAAACAGCTCCTGGTCACCCCATCCCAGCCTGCTGAATGCTGCTCTGCAGCCGTGTGATAAGTGATGTACAGAAAAAATATAGATCCTGACGAGTCATGTCCTGTGTAAGCACATGAAGAATTAAATCATAAAGAGTTGCATAAAATAAGGATAAAAACCTGCCAATTGTTCATTCTACTCGTTTCCCCTTTTCCTTACAACTGCCCATGGTTTACAGCACAGGATGTAGAGACTGTGAATATCCCTTGTGGCAAGGACAAAGTTTTTGAATATGGTATAAAAGATGATGAATGATCAATAGTGTGATGAAAAGAGCCGAGTGTGGAGAAGAGGGCATGGTCACAGTGCTGCAATGAGGTTAATGATCTTGCTTCGGTTATTTATATGGAATAAATAATTCCAGCTTCACAGTTTTCCACTTTCTGACAGCAAAAGAGCCTGGGCCCTCACATACTCATTACAGCAATGGAATTACTACCTGAGTGAATACCAAGCATGGTTCAAAGCAAGAAATGTACTTCTGTAGATAACTAGGGGAGAAGTTTAGTCAGATATTACATAATTAACTCCAGAACATCACTCAGGGCAAGCCTGTAAACAAATATCTGTTTCTTTGAATTCAAAGTCAGGAATTGGCATTTAAAGATACAGAAAAATGTTGTGCACATCATCTCATACATAAAAAATAATTTCTGTACAGTAGGAGGAGCAGGGGGGAGGATCCCCTGAAAGGATAAATTTCTACATGAGAAAATGAATGAATAAATGAAGATTCTATATTTTCTGAGATGGATGAAGAACCCATTTGACAGTGCACGTTAGACACAGCTGACTTGTGTCCCATTTCTGCAGGAAGGGTTTCCCTGTGTGCCACATTTGTAATGAACTGCTGGGTGTTTGTGTAAAAGTCAGACACCTCATCCCTTCCTGCTGTATTTGTCCTCAACAACAATAGAATGTTAGTTTTACTTCTGCTGTGAGCGTTCATGACACATTTCCAAAATAAACTCCTTCCTCTCAGCACACTGACTGTACACGTGTGAATTCCGTGGTGAAGCTCAGCACATCCCCTCTCAGCTCATCGTGGAGGGAGCCAAAAGGTTTCCAGTGTTTGGAGCACAGTGCCCCTGCAGCCAGCCACTCCCAGCACGGCTCTTTGGGAGTCCCCAGTTTTGGTTTCTCAGTGACATTTTAGTTTCAGGGCTGATTTCTGTCTGGAGTGCTGTAATGCCCCGTGATGCCGTGTAACAGTGCATGTCTCCAGCTGCTTAAGTTGCTTATTTTCCAAAAGGTTACTCACAAAGTGCAGGTCATGGGGATTAAATTGTGTAGCTCCCATGGAGTACAGCAGGAATTTCACAGTAGAATCCCTGCAAATTCTTTTGGGAAATGTATTAATTTTTAATGAGTCATTAATCACTGTGCTGACTTCACAGCCAGCACTGATGAAGCAGCCTGACATCAACAGCTAAGGACGGTGTTTATAATTCCTTAGAGAGAACTAAAAACTGCCTTATTTACTTGCTGGTCTGGCAGACTCCAGGGTTTTGAGGACTGGCTACTGACACAGGCTTTGCCTTTCACAAGCAGGACACTTCACCTGACAACAGAGCTGGGTGTCCACTAAAAAGTTCAGCTCAAATGTGTCAGGTAAAGCATTACAAAGCTACAGCATCTGAAGTCACTAGAAAATAGTGTCCCCGTGATTTGTTCACACAATTGATTCCAAAAATTTCCATGGCTGGTAAAATGCATAATTTGAGCAATGCAATTTGTGAACGACTTGTGAGCTACAACTTTGCAAACAGCACTTGTATTTAGGAGAAGTATTTTGGGGTTCAACCTCACAAGATGATTGAAACTGCACAGTGATTAATCAGCACTAATGAGACCCACAGCACTGGTGCTTTCTCTGTAGCTGAAGAGGAAAGCAGCAAACAACAGACATTTAAATATATTGATAAGGGGAGGCTGCATCATGATGATGATGATGATGATGATAATGTCACAGCTTGGAGGATTTTTAGATTTAAGGAGTCTTATCTGAGAGAAGATGATTTTGCTTATGACCATGGAAAATCATATGGAGAGAAGGTGTAGGGAATAACAGTATTGTGACAATGCATTGCTTGGTAAAATGTTTGGGATTGGTTTGTGGTTTTTTAAGGAAGAATTCTTGTTTGAACAGAAATATGATCTTCCTACCTCAGCTCAGGTTCACAGCAGGAAGTCAGAAATACATTAATGTTAGTCCAGATATTCTCAGTTATGAAATGGGTTGTGAAAATGAACCATACATTTTCAACAGTTTGAGGAAGTTCTTTGAGATCTGGGGAAACCTGCTCTGCTGACTTGGCTGGAGTTAATGATGTCCCCAGCAGCCCCCTGGACAGGGGCTGTGGTTTGGATTTGTGCTCAGAACAGTGTTATTAGCACAGGGATGTTCTATTTACAAGTGCTGAGCAGCACTCACACAGCTTCTGTCTCTTTGGCTGCTCCAACAGAAGGTGACAGAAGGGGGCAAAATATAGGGAAAACAGCAACCAAGTAACCTCTCTAAATGTATTTTCTAAACATTTTATCAAGAGTAGGGAAGGTGTTGTTATATGCAACAAGCTGTCTGCTCTATTCTTCCTGCTCTGGTTTCCAGCACGCTTACTACACTTCAAAATCATGAGCGATGTGTAATATATTTCCCAAAACTTTATCTGAGTCAAAATATATTCCCTGCACAGTTTGTTGCACTGAACTCTGACCAAAGAGTCGGTACAGTTTGGAACACTATGGACTTAGCAACAAAATAATGAGATATTTTTTCCCTTTGAGAGCCCTGTAAGGAACCATGAAAGGGCTGAATCTGTGGGTAGCTGTGACTTTGGGCAGCTCTGCAGGAGCCAGCTGGAGGGGTTGCTGTGCTACCCAGCATGGGGGGAAGCTGCAGGCAGGCCTTTTTCTACATTCTTGGGGGCCAAGGGGCTCCATATTCCCAGGGACTTAAGCATCTTGACAAGGTGAGTCAGGAGCAGGAAAAGAGCTCTCAAAACCCTCAAATCAATTTCCTGGCAATCTGGGAAATACGTGAGCTACACCAGGCAAACGTTTGTGCTGTAAGAGGTAAGTCCCAGCATCCAGTGAGACTCTGAGAGAGCAGCTTTCCTTCCAAACCAGAGGGGTCTGAAGCATTTAACTTTATTACTGATCCTCTGAGAGGAGCCCAGCTATGCAAGAGTTTTAAAGTAATTGGGGAGGGAGTGAATATACACACAAGTGAGAGATCCTGAACTCACTATGAACAAGAAGAAGCATCATTCAAATTAGTTTATAGAAGTTGGATAATCTTCCAACACTATGGATGTGATAATGAATTTAATTTATTATTTTAGAAAAGGCAAGAAGCAGTAGTATACTGAGAATTTGAGTACAACCAAAATTTGTGAAAATGGATTTGGTGGCATTTGTTTCAACATGTCAAAGCAATTCCTGGTATGTGGGAAAAGATGCAAAAATATAAGGGGTTTGCTGGCACATCACACTGACTTTGACAGATGCCATTCCTTCAGCAGTGGAGCTGGTTTGGGTGTAAATAGAATTCTAAATACCAAGACAAGAGTTTTTAGGAGACAAGGGGACTTGAGCTCTTAATTTAGTTTTATACTTTTTCAGTCATTCGTAGACTCAACTTGCCCAAATCCTCCAGGATGGAATATCTGGAGTTTATCCTCGCCTCCAGAAGATAGCTAATTGGGTTTGTAATCAGTCAGGCACAGATCTGACTCCAAAGCAGAAGGAAGGTTGTGTTCTGCATGAGCTGCTACCCTGATTGCAAAAAGGCCAGAAATGCGGAGACAATCAGAGGGGGATTTTTACAGCCCCACCTCAACAACTGCTCACAGCAGTTCAGTATAAATTACTGTAGGCTAGCACATCTTATTTCTCAGTAGTGGTAGCAGGGTAAAAACTGTCAATTGGGTTTTTTTCCTAGGGAAACTCTTTTAATAGTGAATGAACAAGAGTATCCAGGTGAGCAGCAGCGTCATGTAGAGAACATATTTTACAGAAATATAAATGTTTAAAAAGTAAAATATTTCACCTGATTACCTTTACACCATTGTTGCTATCATTCAGTTTTCTTGCACAATATACTGCCTGAGAGTTGGTAATACCCTCCCATGACACCAGACTCACCTAACTGCCTTCATGTCCTGTACCAATACAATAAAGCACAAAACGACAGAGCAGAATCAGAACAAGCAGCATGCTAACAGGACAGCTGAATGGAAATAATAAGAAGAAAAGATTAAAATGTTGAGCTTTCTATTTTCCAATTCACTTTCCCCATGAGGCTTATCAATTTTCCAATCAACATTACTATATGAATTTTCAGACAAAGCTGGACTAGACCTCTTAAAAAGCCTATTAACTGCAGCTATTGCAGAGCCATGGCTTCTGAATTAAAGGTCACGACAGTTATGAATGAGGTTATGGGATTTTTCACTCTACTACCTGGACTTATGTCTTCAACAGAAGTGGAAATTTAAACCAGAAACAGGATTGCAACATGACAAATGAATGAAACTGCAAACTGCAGCGAGCAGGGCTAAGAGGAGGTCATTTGTGAGGCAGTGCAATGAATTGGTGATGTTGATGTTTTGACAAGCAAATAGATCACAGAAACCCAGTGCTTGGTGCTGGCAATGCAGCCCTTCCTGCAAGGCTTCATCTTGAGGAAACAACAAACCTTCCTCCAGAATTCCGTGAACCTGACTCATGTAAAGGTATTTTAAACCAATATCACAGACCTTGTTTTCCCCTGTCCGTTTAAACTCTTCTCTCTGTTTTCTGCTCTTTCTTGATTCTTCCCTTCCCTGTCTGCCCTGACAAACTGCACGACAGAAGCATTTGGCTCTTCTGCACCCTTCAGTGTTTGTGCAGTGAGCTTGGCTGACAGCATTGCTTGCTTCAAAGCAAGGCAGAGGAAAGCAGGACTTTGTGGTCATACCAAGAAATCAATGAAACACTGAAGCACTTTTTAATTAGCCCGCTGTGGTCCTGAACTAACCCCAAGTTACAAAGATTAAATAATTGCTTATGGCATTCTCAACGTGTAGTTCACCATAGTGAAGACTATTGACTCAACTGCTTAGTTTTGAGAACTGAGGAAGTCTTGCTGAGTACAGAAATTCTTTTCAGTACAAAAAATCCCAATGCAGTTTTATGACCCAGCTCCTTTGAACTATTTTAATTAAGGACTCCTATGATAAGAAAGAAGTTGAAAAACTATTTAGCAGGAAGACAGGCTCCCATTTAAATGTTGACTCATGAAGTCAGCACTTTCAAGGGTATTACTGTACATTTGGTCTTTTCTCTTCAAAGCCATTCACTTCTGCCAGCACATTTCTATCTATCATATGTCTTCATGATTAGGAACCTGTTAAAAGTCAATATCACTTAGACATCTATTCTCTTTCAGACACCCTTGATTTCTTCCCCTTGTCTGCCTAAATTTAGACTACAAATTTTAATAAACAACTGCTTTCACCTTTCCATTCAGATCTTCTGTAGTTGTTATCTGGCACAAGTCCCCTGATCTAAGTGAGCCACCTTGACACGGGGCTTGAAAATCTCGCCTTAAGGACACATTATATTTAAAAGTGCAACTATTTTAACTAGATAGACTTCCAAAAAGGTTATTGTTACTTTCATTTTACTAGTAAAAATGTATAGGAAACATGTTAAAAGTTTAGCATTTTTCAGTGTCAGTAAAGCACTGTAGGAAAAATTAATGTTTTTGAACACAGCATATTTATGGTCTTTCATCTTATTTCTTAATGTTTAAAACAAATAAAATCACATGAACTTGTATTTGATAATGCTGAGTTCATCCACCAAAAATATGCCATCTGTGCAAAACAAAAAGCAGTATTTGCCCTTCAAAGCATTCCATGACAGAAAATCAACGGAGCACTCCGGGCTTGCTATTTTTAAGAGATATTCAGGCTATGTAGTAGGAGTCTCAAAATCTCACTTGGTTTCTCAGCAGCTTGGTAGGGATCTGAATTCCTGCATGGAATAAGGCTGCTGCCAGTCCCTGGAGGGGAGCCCCAGCAGCAGCTGGGGCTGTCAGGACACAGAACCTGTTCCACTGCTGCTGCTGCTCCATCAATCATCCTCAGTTAAGAAAAAGGTGAGCTTTGGCATTGAGATATAGGCCATTCATCAAGGTTAAGGGAGAAAGGTAAAGAAAAACTCGGGGTTTATGAGCAGATGTCCAGGCAGCAGGAGCAGCAGCAGAGAGAAGGGGAAGCAAAAGGCCAAGGAGCCGTCAGGCTGAGCACTGGGCAGGGCACAGCCACTGACACACGAGGGGCAGGGACAGGAAAGGATCTGTGCTGTGTGTGCTCCACTTTGGAAGTGTAAACGCTGCCCTGGGAGTGGCACAGGAAGCTCAAGACATTCATACAGGCATGGGGAAAACAGGACATGAATCCAGCCTCAGGCTGCAGCCCCGGGAGCTCTCAGTCATCTCTGAGATGCAGGAGCTGCTGGAGCTCCTGCACCACTTGGCACCTGCCAAGCTGCAGGCACTCACCAAATTTTCCAAATTGCAAACAAAAGGCCTGCAAACTCATGCTGAATGGGAATGATTTCTCCCAGTGTGGCTCCCTTTGCAGGGCGTCCCAGGGTGGCTGGCAAGGGCAGGAGTGGTAAGGGGGTGGTGGCACCAGTTCCTTCACTGCTCATGGATGGCACTGGGTCCCTCTTCTCAGAGATGGCGCCGGGTCCTTCACTGCTCAGAGATGGCACCGGGTCCCTCACTGCTCAGGGATGGCACCAGGTCCCTCACTGCTCATGGATGGCACCGGGTCCCTCTGCTCAGGGATGGCACGGGGTCCATCTGCTCAGGGATGGCACCGGGTCCCTGTGCTCAGAGATGGCACCGGGTCCCTCACTGCTCATGGATGGCACCGGGTCCCTCTGCTCAGAGATGGCACCGGGTCCCTCACTGCTCATGGATGGCACCGGGTCCCTCTGCTCAGAGATGGCACCGGGTCCATCTGCTCAGGGATGGCACCGGGTCCCTCTGCTCAGGGATGGCACCAGGCTAGAGTGAATGCATTGTGCCCTGAACTCAGTTTAACAAACTGCTTTCACTCGTCCTTGTGGGCAAGCTGCCTCCCATGGTACCAGTCTGAGCAGGGGCAATCCTCACGTAAGGCGAGGAACACTCTCATTTTCTTTGCACCAAGGGCAGGGAACCAGAGATTCTCAGCAATAAGGAAACCCTGTTTGCTGGGAGATATTAGAGCCAGAGATGCACAGAGACTTGGCTTGTTCCCTCCCTGCTTGAGAGAAGCACAGGAGGAAATCAGGACTTGAGAAGAGCCAAGTACTCGAGACCTCCAAAACCAAATGTACACTTCTGTTTCGTTTTCTTCAGTGAAGGAATATTAACTTGCCTGTATTAACTTTTATTTTAGAAGATGCAATGAGCTTATTTTGATATTTAAGAATCTTTAGAGCACTTCCTATACTCAATTCTTATCTTAGTTTAACTTAATTAAAATCTTTTTGAGTTTCTCTTCATGAGACACACTTAGCCTTTCAGTAACAGAATATAGATAATTGTACCACTCCAAACATTTGGAGATACAGTGAACAAAGCAAGGCTGTCCAAACTGTTACATTAAAATAGTGTCTGCCTTCTTGTTTTATACATTGGGCAGGCCTCTGGATCAGATCCTGTGATGTTTCAGGGCCTGCTTTAGAATGATACTCTCATCACAGCCAATGTGCCAGAACACCAGGACTGAACCCATTCCTGAGGGAAACACCTTCCCAGACCAGTGACACCCCCACACCTTTAAAGAAAATGAATATATAACTGAGAATGAATATTGCAGTATCAGCTGCCATGAGCTCATAGAGGCTGCAGCCGAGTAGAAAGTTTATCCATTCTCTTTAAATCATACCTGTTTAGTCACCTCCTACCATCATATCCATACACCTTACTTGGAATCTCAACAAGCTGACTTCTAAACTTAATATAGTTATTTTTTGGAAATAAAAATTGTATACATGTACAGCTAGATATTTTTATTAACAGAATGCATGTAAAAATGCATAGACTGTAAAAATCCATAGAAATCTGTCTCGCACTTGTACTTTGTTAGAAAAAGTATTTTGTACATATTTTATTAAAGAACCTCAAATCTAAATAGTTTTATTGTGTGACTAAACATAGATTTTACGAATTAAAATATATTATCCTGGACTGACTGTAACTTTGCACAGATTAATACTAGCATTGATTCAGGAGTCTGGATTGGGAAAATCCTGTTGCATACAAATAACCTGAAACATTAAAATGTGTGCTCCATCCACAGCGATTCCAAAGGGAACCAGATCGAAGGTCTGAATATCTGTTTTCTAAATTAAACATTCAAATCAGAACATGTAATGCAGTTTAAAAGAATAATTACATGAATCCCAATTAAGTAACACGCAGTAATTACAAGGAGTGCTGTTAGCAGGTTCCATATAGGATTTGGGTGCAAGGCAGTGCCACGAACACAGCCCCAGGCAGGAGCACTCAGACACCAAAGGAGAAGGAACCACAGGTGTGTGAGAGATGAGTGAAATCCCCTCACTTCTCTGGGCTTTGGGCTACTCAGGCAGCTAAAACCTTGCTGGTTTTGTGCTTTTGCAGCTTTTATGGGCTAAAATTTTCTTCAAGAATGAATCTCAGGCAGAACTCAGGAAACAATTTGTGATACAAAACCAATTTAGGACAAGAGAATTGTGTATGCTCTGATCAGCAACAGGAAATTAGAGTTGTCTCTAAAGTTTAGCTTTTGCTTTCTAGTGTCTCACCAGGTGCTTCAGAGGACAATTCAAGTGATGTCTCTATCTGCATGTGTGAACGCTGGGTTAGAACCAAAGTTTCACCTTTCACAAAAGCAAATGAAACAAAGCACACTTTAGATTCAACTGTCTGTGCTTGAAAACTTAGCAGTCTGCAGACAAAAAGCATGATTACATGTTGTAAAAGCTGTCTTGGAAAACTTATTATTGACAGAAATATTTCTCTTGAATTTGTGGCAGTTTAAGGGGTAATATTTTGTTTGTTCCATTCTGCATGCTGAAAGCACAACACATAATACTGAAATGCCCAGGAACCTCTGTATTCCACGTGCACCATTCATTTTTGTGCAGCATTTAGGATATGTGATATCCAGACTCCACAAGTTTCCAGCTGCATTGGGAGTAAAGGATTGCATGTCATGGGACTGCCACTAAACCCAGTTCACGTCTGAATGCTGCTCTGCTGTACTTTGCCCCACACTCCTACAGTGATATACCCAAATTCTGTGTTCTGAAGCTTTGCCATTTAACAGTACTTAAAGCATTCCACTAAAGGAATCTGAAATTTCCCCTCATTTTGATCTGGATAGACTGACTTTACCCACACACTGTAGGTTGCATTCAGCGTCTCAAAATACAAATTCCATGGAAGCCACATTGTACTTGTGATGTTACCACAAACCACTGAATCATTTCTACCAAAAAAAACCCTGATAAGATGAGGCTTCTTGAAATATCTCCAATGTGGTGACACTTTATTTTCTATGTACAACATCCCATTCTATATTTTAAAGTCATGTTTGTAAATAATCTTTTCCCATCATGATGCTTTTCAGATATCTGATTCCAAAGTGCTCTTTTGCTGAGGGCCTGAGACTACAAATGTGCCTCAAACATAGTGTCCAAATGAAAAATCTGCTGGGAGAACTGCAGCCAGATTCAGATATGAACAGAGGCTTGGAAGAGACTTTGTACATGTGCTGGAAAGTGCATCCATTCAGCCTTGCATGTGCGCACTCTCTTCTAGAGAGCCAGAAAATCTCTTGTATAAACTTTTCCTTTCTTTTTCCTTCCAGAAATGGTTTACCAGACATACACCCTCTAAAAATCTGGTGGGAACTCACAAAGTCATTGTTCTAAGTTTCAAAGCCTGCCTGATAAGAATAATGACAGAAGAGAAAAAAGTGAGAACTTTCATTCCAGCTTCTTGTAGGTTTGGGTTACAAATTGGGGGCTGCCATTCTCCAGGAACATGCCCAAATAAACAAGTAACAAATCCCAGAATGACTTCAAGATGTGCTTCAGGATGTGTTCAATTCCTGCTCTAGGTAGCAGGACAAACAGGCAGCACGTGCTTTGGAACTCAGGCTGCAAACTCTGAAAAGCCAATTTCTGACACCTTGGAGGAATAGAGGTCTCAAACATGGCAGGAATGGCTTTGGGGATATTTCACATTATATGGACTATTTTTTTCTGAATCTTGGTTCTCCTTTTGTTTTCTCCTTGTGACAAAACCACCTTAGTCAGTGAGAGTAACCCATATCATACCATGGACCAAAGGAGGCAAGTAATCCCCAGAAAATCCTGAATCCATGGTCCAAATCACTAATTATTAGCATGAAGGGAATACCTTCACAGATTTTCAATAAAGGTCCAAAGTATACTGCAGAAAAATGTTTCAAGGGGGGGAAAAAGAGCCCCAAACATATCTGATTTCCATTTCCACAATTAACACACATTTTAAAAGTCAGAGCCTCCACAGCCATGCAGCCATGAAGAGCTCAAAGGTCTGTGGTTCAACTGAATCATCTGACTTTCAAGCAGAGGACATCTATTTTAGTTCATCAGACTTTCTAAAATTAACTGAGGTTCGCAGCTTGGTAAAAAAAATACATACTGAAAGAAGCCCTCTAAATCTGGATTGCATACTGATAATTAAAGTTCCATATTCTGAAGGCTTTTCTCAGGGGTTTTGCCTCTTTCCAGTGAAATCATAGAAAATGGAAAACTAACATTGAGAACAAGCTGAAAGGAGCAAGCTGACTTCCACAGTTCTCAGAAACACGAAAGGATTGAACAAAACACACAATGTCACGGTCAAAAAGGTGCAGCAGGATCTATTTTTGTCTTAAAGAAAAATAAGCTGTTAACAACAGAAATACATTTAGCCTTACAAAAAAGCACCATTTTGTCAATTATTAATATTTCTATTATTTACTGAGATCAGGGTGGTCTATCAGGGGATTCTTTAAATATGAATGACTCCTCATGACTCCACACAAGACCTGGCAGTCTGGAGGCTGAACTGGCCTTCCTTTATCCTTTCAGTATGACACAGAATCCACCTGCTTGCATCCAACACCTAAATCACAAGGACTGCTTTTTGGGGTCTTCCTCCCTTTCCTCCCTCCCTCCCTC
>VYXF01010295.1:1869-18694 GCA_013397295.1 Polioptila caerulea | reverse complement strand
TCCCTCCCTCCCTCGCTCCCTCCCTCTGTGTGCATGTGGTATCTCTGTGTGTGTGGGAGTGTCTTTTAAGACTTCAGACTTCATAATTAAACTAATTTCTCTTGATGCACAGTCTCAGTTGTCCTTAAAACCCTTAAATCACTTATACCTTGTTACCTGTCCCTCGGGTTTGTGCACTATTACAGGCTCAGCCAGAGCACAGTTTTCACTTATTTGTTGGACTGCAAGCTGAGGACAGAATTTGAGCAGCCTTGTTGTAAGTGAGACTAAGCATTAATGCTCGTGGAAATGTGTCACATATCAATTAACATTTCCCCAGAGCCCTAACTTAAGCCAGGCCTGGGATCTTAGCACTGAACAGCAAATCTACAGAGCCATTCATCTTCTTTACACCATAATCCTGTGCATTCAACCTCCCCTATGCTCTCTTCCATCAAAAGAATTCCTATCAGTGGTACTTCCTCCTCTCTCCCACTTCCAGCTGAGGAAATCCTTTCTCCTCTGCGTGAAAAAACCCCACATTCCTGTTCTGGCTGCTCAGCAGAGCCATGGCCAGGCTCAGTTTTACCCTCACAGGAGCTCTGGGCACTCACTGTTCCATCCCTAACTGCTCTGGCCTCTGTCATTCACCAGCAATCCAACACATCCACTGTCTTACTGCTCATTTACAGCCCCAAATTTGTTTGCATCAAGGAACATGAACATTTTCTGCATGTGGGGAAGGGTTCTGTCCTGCAGAGGAACAGCATCAGCTGTTTTATTTTAACTTCATCATCCAGCTACAGATTTTCACCACCCTCTAGTTTTTCAGTGCAGTCATAAACTGCATAAATTTCAAAGATTTTCCCACAATAAACTACTACAGCTGAATTCTATTTGTGCCCATGGTTTCTGGAGGGTTGAGTTATTGCTTTTTTTCCTATTTTCTCTTTCAACAACATGGCTTAAATGGTCCTGTGAAGGTGTTTTTCATTTATTTCAACAATCTGATTCCTACAGCATCTGGTTTGATTTTCCACTAAAGCCCTTTACAGGGGCATATAAGCTTTATAATTGAAGTTAATAAAGGTAAATAACTGTGAAGTCAGAAATGGAAGAGGAGAATACTAAAACAGGCACCGAAAGGACAGAAAAAATACCCACAAAAATATAACTTCCCAACTTTCAACAACTCCACAAAATCAATTAATCCATCCACTATGCGATCAGTGTTATGTCCATGTCTCACAACTACAACTCAGAGAAATGTTGCTTCAACAAACTTAGGTTACAGGTTCTTCTCTGTGCTAAAGAAATCAATCCCATACATCTTTTATGGATTCCTGAAAATTCCTAAAAGATATATTTATGTCTGATTTGTTTTGGTCTTCAGATTTATATTCTACAGCAAATTGTAGCACAATAAAATGTATTGATTTTATCTATACAATTTATGTACAGTGGGATAAGAAAAACAAATGTACATAATTTACGAATTTGTTCAGGCAGAAGGTTCAAAAACAAAGATGCAAACACAGAAAAATATTTCTACCACTCTAAACTACTTAATTTAGAAGTTTATATGAGTAATAACATTCATGGGGCAAGTGGAAGTAGCATTTTTGTGCAGTATTATAAGCCACAGTCACTTTAAATCCTGTATTTCCACACTCATTAAACCTCTGCTCAGAGAAGTCCTGCTGATAAAATATGATTTGGTTCTTTGAGAGCAATATCATTACCCAATGATTTTGAAAGAACTTTATTTTTCAGAGGGAGAGGGGAAGGGAGATGTATTCCCTGGGATTGCACGAGGCAGCTTGGAGGAGCCAGGCCCAGCTCCTCTGGGCTTATTCAGTGCAGGAAGGGGGAATGAACACACCCAGGTGGGATCTCTGGGTTTGACAGAAACACTGAATCACACAGGGGCAATCCTGACGTGGAATTTTCATGTGCTTACTGAAAAAACACCAACCAAACAAACTCAAAACCCAGAAACATAACTTTGATCTCTATTTTGAGAATTATTTATGTCTTAACAGCCCAGTTGGTCACCAGGAGTCATCGTGACATCCTTGTGCTCTTCTGGACTCTTTCAAAACTAGCACTGTAATTTCATTTTCCAAAAGTGATGAAACTCCTGCTTTTCCTACTGCCAATAATTTCACAGCACCTAGCAGATAGAAGCTCAGTGGGCTCTACATCATTCCTGAAACTCATGTGGGATAATCCCCAGAGCTCTCAGCAGTCATGCTAAACCACAAACATGCACAGGAAAGTAGTGCATGCCTCCTGTGTACAAAACACGGTTGCTGCTGGTGTAATTTGTATTTAGGCTACTTTATCCCACAGTACTGACAGGGCTACAATAGCCCAACTCAGCACTGCTTTGCTATTTCATTTTTGAGAAATGTTTCCAAGAGATTTGGTGCCTTATTACGGCTTCATTAGAGAGGAACAAAAGACATGTAACTGTCTAACAGCCTGTGGGGCTTTCAGAGCATGGAGATTGCTGGGATAGGAATGCTTGCAAGTACTCTGAAATGGCCAGGTGCAGCCCCAAATTCCCTTTATGGAGAATAAACTCAGGCTACTTTTGTCATTATTTCCATCCTACAGGAATAATGCAAAACCAGGTGCAACAGAAACAAGAGTTCTAACTTGGATTGATAAAGTCATAAATCAAAGTTGAAGCTAAATACCCATTCCTATCTGAATGCTGTTAAATTCTAGTGCTTGTTGAAGTGTAATTATTCTCATTTGTGCTTTTCTTTTTTTTTTTTTTTCTTTTTTTTTTTGCTCATGGAACCTCCATTTTCCAGTGAGAGCCCATGGAAATGCAGGATTGTTTGTGCAGCTTCGTGTACCTGGGTTCAGCCAGGTGAGACAGGATTTCCTCTGTGTGCAGGTTCATTTTTCCTGGAGGAAATGCACGCAGGAATGATGTGTACATTCATGGTATGATTTCCCTATGTATCTAAAGATGTTGGGAATTGCAAAATATCTTTTCCTTATACAAGGATATAATGAAGTCTTTACACCTGTCCTTCCAATAATTGTTCTTCTTAGCCAATAAACAGAGTACTGTTCCTAAATCACATTTTAGGGAACTGAACCTGATGTACAAAGCCAACAATGAGGTGTTGATGCTTGGAAGGCTCTGTATCAATCCCCACCCTATTTGTTCCCAGCCAGGCTGCATGACCAACACTGTCACTGTACCCTCCTTTGTACATGGAACTGCTTTCATTCCCTCATTTTTGGGATGAAATCAGCAGCTGCCTCTGCAGCAGCCTCTCGGAAGGGTGGGGTTTGGCCTGGCTCTCACCAATATAGAGAAGAATTCCTCAGATTATTTTACCCTCAAAGCTGGTGAACCTCTCTTTAGGCTCCAGAAATAACAGATGCCAGTCAAGTCCAACATTCAGAATTACTGGAAAGTTCTGATCCTTCTAAACCATTCTTGCATGAAAAGTACTCAGCAAAAACCCTTCCCAAGCACGTTCCAGCACAGAACTGCAGGGCTTGAACAGCAACAGCAGCAGGAAGCTCAAATGTCCTGGTTATCTGCAACATCTCTGCAGGACGACGATCAAAGCAATATATGAAATGGCAATTTTTAAAAGACACTGAAGGAGGCTGAGCCATAGCAGTCTAGAAGAGTTCATTACACTCTACATGTGCACTTACAATGTTCATGAGTCTCTGGGCCTGACTAAATGAGCCAACACTAAATAAAAGGAAGCAGTCAGAAAGCTGTCATTGTGATATACTACAAATTTAAACCTCATTTAGATTTACCCACTCCTCATACTTCAATTCAATTCAAAAGAGTCAAAATCCTTCTATAACCTTGTCTTCCATAATGGAGTAAATCAGCACGCAGGATTTAACTGAGGGGAAAAGGGAACAAGACTGAACATGCTATAAGGATATAGGAAGGAATGATACAGAAAATATCTGTTTCTGGTTATGCTTTTGTATGTATAGTCACCAGAGAATAGTGACTCTTGAAACAGGGAACAAAAAAATTCTATTAACTCTAGCAACATCTGCTACAGGGGCAGGCACAACAGTGTTTGGTCATAGTTAGAGAAGGTCTAATTATATCTGAGATTTAAGTCCTGATTCCACATAATTCATATGAAAGACTTTCTACTGCTGGGGTGTTTAAAGTATCAATCTTGCTTTAATGAACAGGTGGAGTCTAGCCAGAGAATATCCTTGTGCTGAAAATAAGTTTTGATTTTCTTTTTCTCTCAGACATTTTTTAAAGCATTTTGAAGTATAACTGTTTAAGTTGCACATCAAAGTGATCAGCTGGTATTGTAGAAAGGGCATCTCACTGCAATTGCATTGAATCAGCTCTTTGGGAGCTGCCCTGCCCTCCCACCAGGGATGGGCTCACGTTTGGGTCAGCAGTGATGGGTCTGAGCTCTCAAGGTCTGTGTCTCCCTTCTGTGTCAGTCTGGCTCTTGCCAGCAGGGCTGTGCAGACCTCAGTGCTAATCAGGGACTACAAACCAGCCAAAGGAAAGCTGTGCAAACAAGCCAGGGCAAGAGAAAGCCTTTCTGCTTGCCTTGGCCAGGAGTAAATGATGAGTACTCAGGTGTGTTATGTATCAAACCCCAGCAGGCTACTGACACCCCGAACTACGACAGAACAAAAAATCCTTAGCTGGAGGCAGAAATCACATTCTGTACATGTGACAGAACGAATGGCCCTTCTAATAGGCATTTAAAAATTAAGTTTCTAAGACAGTGCATTGGCAGCAGCCATTTACTTTCTCTGTACATTTGGGAGCACATTGAGGAGCAGCTTTTCAATCTGAAGGATCAAATCTGACACAATTCATCAGACAATAACAGTGAAATCAAAAAGACAGTAACTGGAAAATGTAATCCTCCCCTGAAATTCTCCTCAGCTCACCATCTGCTTCCATTCTATTACATCCCACTGGGGACTCACTGTCTTGCAACATCTCCTCTGGGTGGAATTGCCACAGATGTAGCAGGCAGGGCTTATAGCTCTGCTGCAGGACCCCAGCCAGGCTTTGGGGGACACAAAAGGCAGCCTGCACCTTTCCCCAGGCATAGGACTCCAGTGCCTCACACAAGGAACGGGGAACCCAAAGCCAACACATCACAGCAGAGCAAAGCTGGTGCTCACAGAAAGCAGCCAGGTTTTCCTGGAGGGAAGCAGCAGGATTGAGCCACCACAATGGAAAATTTCCAAGCATTTAACCACAGAGGTTATTTCCTCGGAATGCCCTCGAATGCAAGCAGCAGCCGCAGTTGTCAGAACTGTTTTGCTGACACAAAAATGCATTGTTGGTGCCTGAGACGTGTATGGAACCACTGTGACAGGAATTTCTTTGAAGGAAAGTGCTCTGAGCCATCTGGGAAGAATAGCAGCCAAGCAGTGCTGACTGAAATGCTATTTTCAGTCTTCCACAACTCCACTAGACTAAAATGGTGGAAATTCTATTTTAAAAGATATATAATCCCTACAGCATAGAGAGAACAGGGAATGCTGAGATCAATTATCCACTAAAGTTTAGGACATTGCTACCAGCCCAAATGCATTATCAAAGGTTGTTCTTTATATATTAACTTACCCTACCTATAGTTATTGTTGTGTGATGCATGCCCCACACCTCACAGCTCTGAGAGCCTGGGGGAGGAAAGAATCTGTGTTTTCCTGATAATTTGTTCTTGCTTCTCTACAATTCAAAGTGCATGTTCTTTGAACAGGACGTGTAAGTGACCATTTCTGCTCCTAAAGAGACTCTCATCAGCAACAAAGGAACAAAGATGGATCTGTTTCACTTATTCACCTGTTTCAACTGCAGCTGAGTTCACTGTGGCAGAAACAGAATCCTAAATGCCCCAACCACCTTGGTACACATGAATCTAGTTCAGCTGTGAGCAGGAAATCTGAATCAGGCCCAGGTGAAGAACAGAAAGTTTTTATAAATAAAGCTTCCCATTATTTTGGGCACTCAATGTTCATTCCAATAACTTATCAGACAAGGTGTTCTACCCAGAAACAGAAGTGTTGGCCTGGTGTGGGTGAGTTCCTTTGCCCTCCAACCCCATTTTGGCAGCTCCAGCCTCAGCTCCAGCCCAGCCATGCACACAGGTATGGCCTCACCTTTGCCTGCCCCAGCAGCCCCAGGGGGTCAGGTCACATTGCTGAAGTCAAATCTGTGTGGAACACTTTTTCCCATTAAGCCACAATCCCTTGGGAAATGACAATTCCTGCCAGTGTGGTGATAATGCTGATTAGAGATGTATTCAGTACTGAATAAAAGCTGCCTGCAATGGCCCTTCCTTGCTGAAACATGGAAGCACCACCCTTGGAGCAGGATCTGTAATGATCCTGTCCATCACATTGGCTCCAAATCCTCCTGTTTTTAGACAATGACAACTCTTAAATTCTATTAGGAGAATCATTACTTCATACCTCGAAAATGACAAATAAAAAAATGCTGTCAGCAGTCATATATACCACAAAGGTGCCTTCAAGGAATTAACAAAAAATGAATTTACCTAAAATTTCCCAATTTTTTTCCTGGTCAAGTTTTTTTTTATTATTACTAAGGGGAACTCTCATGATCGCTTCAAAATGTATTAATAAATTTAAAGCCAGGCAAAGGAAAGAAATTCATGTTACTATTCATGTTTTAAGATATATTATGTGTTAAAATTCATTTGGTCTTTTACTGAAATGCCAGAACATCGAAATGCTGAAATGCTTGCACCTCATTTTTGCAAAAGGTCATGTTGATTTTTCATGATGAAAAGTTCATACCTTCCCACTTAGCAAAAATAGGAAATACAACAAAACCAAAATATGTTTAATGAGAAACTTCTGATGTACTGAATCCATGTTGTCTCCGACTGAGTAAACAAAAGCAGAAACAAACAGCTCTCTACAACAGCTGGCAAGGATCTTAACATGCAAGAAAAACAGGAAACTCCTGAAACCTTTACAAATCCATTTGAATCCCACCCCCCCATCAGATTCATTTCAGTTTCTTGAAGACTGGAAGCCTCCAGGGATTTTGGGCCCATTAAAAGCCTGTGACAATGCATCAGTTTAGACAGATTTGGAATGAACATAGATTTTTTTTTTCATCATTTATTCTACTCTAAGGTCTCTCTTTAATTTCTTACTGAGTGATGAACATACATCTATTGAGCCTCAATGTCTGATAGGATATTACCTCTCTTACTTTGCAATGCAAATGCAATAAAGCATTAGGAATGTTCTAAATAGACTGTTCAAAGTACAAGAATGTTTGTTGTATGTTATTTTTCTGACAAATTATTTTTGTGAAATTATTATTCTGCTTGTGTCATGCAAAGCATGATTATATTAAATTAATTGGGAAACTATGTTTCGCACTTGCACATTTTCAGTATTTTATTTCCTTCGTAAATGTTTAAAAACTGTGGTGCTTTGGGAAACCATTTAAGCACTGGAATACCTCATGAACAGCAGCTTTCCCCATTCACATTCAGGAGCAGTTCTTTCAGGAGGCCCATTACCAGAATGACTTGCCTTGGTTTTAGAAAATCCATTTTAGCCTAAGAGCAAACTCACTGCTTGGAATTTCAAAACACCCTGGCACAACGGGGTTTTTATGTATTTCAAACTCCAGTATGCTGTGGTTTCCCCCTTTCTCCTCCCACTGCTGCTGTGCTGTAAATCAATTAAATGTTTGTCTCCCAGCACCACCCCTTCAAACAGGTTTGATCAAGGCAATGGTAGCCTGAGAGTGCTTGTCTCCACAGCCAGGAAGAGGGAGAAATCTGGAATGTGGGACATCTGGAAAGTCAAATATTGTCATCAGTGGAAGCCTACCCAGAAGGGATCCCAGGTCTGTGGCAGCACAAACCCCTGTGACCCACGGTGGGAATGTGCCTGGAAACTGCAGCCCTGAGGTGGGGAGGTGCCTGGATCCATCCCAACACTGCAAATCATCAGGAATGGAACTGTTTATAACCCTGCTTTATGCTCATTCCAGAATGCTGGGAGCACCTTACTAGCTCCTGTACATTTTTGTGTTAATGTGGCCCAGCTCTCCCAGCCAGGACTGCTCCCACCCACCGGGATTTTGGGAGTCACTGGGACGTTCTCTGTTCCACTAAAGGTAACAACACTTCTGAAGGCACTGCATTGTTATGGGATGTGGTGCTGTTCTCCAGTCCCATTGCTCAGGTGTGTCACCACCCAGATCCCTGGCTGTGGTTGCCAGTAACTGGATTTTAATGAGATCCTAGAGATGTGAGGGCTCAAGAGCTGCCATGATATCCAGTCAGTGCCAGGTGTTCTACTCAGGATCAGTGCATGGATCCACACCCACTGTCCCAGGCCTTGATCTTACCAGAGACCCTCTTACAACTTCTGCAATAATAAGGAAAACGAAGCCCATGATCTTCACTCATTTTCCCCCAATAATTCACCTTGGCTGCAATGCCCTTCCCAGTTAATAAAACTGAGCTGGATATGTGTTACAACTCCAGCCACAACATCTTATTGTCATCTCTTATCTTAGATTTTGATCATCAGCTTTATGAGGAGATGTCTGTGTTTTTGGGCTGATTTTATACAATGGCTGGTGCAGAGGCTTAATTCAAAACTGTGGCTCCTAGGAATTGTCACTAGTGATAAAAACAGCTGTATTAATGAGCATGCATTATCAATAATATCATTAGTGTTATTCTCTGATAAATGTCATCATTTCAAAATCGATGTCAGGCAATTATTTTAAAATATACACTGGATGGATTATTTTCTAATAACCCTACAAATGTGTGTCTTGGTCAAACAAAGAGACAAATTCAGCTCCAGCAAAGCATGAAATACTCTGTAATGTTTTCATTATGAGGTTACATATGAGGCTGTTCATTAGACAGACTAAATAGGTAGATGACAAATAAAAATTGAAAGAGAGAAATGTTCAGGGCATCAGTATAAACTCAGCAGAGCTTCTAGTTTTTCTCTGATAATCAGACTTTGCAGCCCTCCTGGATTCCTACAGGAAGACCACTGCTGCACTTTGCCAGCTGTGCCAGGCCAGGATTTGGACAGCTGGAGCTGCCCAAGCAGTGCCCAGGTCAGGGGGAGCTGCTGCCTCGCCCTCCCTGGGTTTGGGGTCAGGGTCTTCCCCACCAAGCCCAGCTTTGGTCTGTGACTTTAATGAAAACCACTTCATGATTAATAACTTATTATTGTTCTCTCTTGGATTATTGGTTTAAGTGCAATTAATCGATGACTAATGACAGGAAAGCTGGTATAAAACCCTTCTCTCTTTTGTGCTCTCTGCACTCTCTCCCGTGGAAGCAAGCACCTATTTCTTGCAGCTAAGTAATGATCATTTCGAAAGAGCATTACCAGTGTTTCTGGGCTATATATAGAGATACACGTGTAGCTGTGCATTAGGCACCATCAGTGCACTTCTTCCTTCACTTATCATTTCTACCATGAAAGAAAATGAGGATAATATATACAGAGCATTTAAGAGTATTTGTTTCTCCTGAATGCACTCATTTTGGTGATATTCATCATCATTAGGCATAAGGTTTGCTTCTATTCCTTTTTATTTTGGTGAAGAAAGCTTTCTCCCCAGCAGTATTTGCACTTGTACAGATTTGGATCCTCCCACTGGTGGAAGCTGTACGTACTAGCTGGATTCAATGAGTGAACTGAAATTACAGAAATATGTACATAAATATTCATCTCTTTCGGCTGTTTTTTACCTCCTTTCCCCTCAAAAAAAGGCTGAGTGCTGTAGTCAGTGCATTAAGGCACACGGAGCAAGGATGGGGAGGAATCAGGTATCAACTTCCCAGTCACTAAAGCCATTGCAGTGACCTTGTCTTTCACAGAGAAGGACTGGGGACACATTAATGCTTCAATCAGCTGCTTCTTTACCATCCCAGGGACAGAATGTCTCCTGGTGTGAATGATGTGCAGCCTGTGCACTGCTCTGGTGACAATGGCATTTTGCTTTCTCTGCTTTTACAGGAATTAGGAGCATAGAGAAGTGTCCCTCCTAGAAATTAGGCTAGCTAACAACTCAGGGTTTGCAGGGTGATTTTTTAAAAGGTGTAAAATAAGTGAAACCAAATATCTCCTTTTCCTTAACTAGCAACCATTATTTCTGGATCTTGGTGAATAAGAAATATTGCAGAGATCCTTCTCTCATTGCTCTACCAGAAACAGGCACCTGCAGACTACTCAAAATAAATAGGATAGAAAATTATTTTCATGTTTCTACATAAAGAGAATTTGGGATTAAAGTTACATTTATCAACATTGAACATGACAGTGTCTCTGGTGGTCATTCTTACTAGCCAGTGACAGCAGTCTGAATGTAGAGGCCATTAGTGTAAGGAAATGCCCATTTTTCCCAGCTCTGCAGTGAGAACTCTGTGGAGTGGGCAGAGGGGATGAAGTGCAAATGCAGGGCAGCCTGGAGCATCCCGTGTCAGGAAGGACACGCTCATGTCCTGTTTGGGTAGGAGCAGGCCTCCCTTGGCCCTCCTTTGCAGCATGAAATCCATTTGTTACAACTGTAGGTTGTCCTTTAGATACACACCTGCACCTGGGCATTAAACTTGTCTTCAGAAGTACCCAGTTACAAAAAGAAATGAAAGTACAGTGACCACTGCAGTGTTCTTGGGTGGTCCTCTTTGAAAGTTGTGTTATGTTGGCAGAAAATATATCCATGACCTCAGAAAATTTCCTGAACACTGAATTGAAAATGAAAATTCCCATTACAAAAAAAAAAAAAAAAACAAAACAAAAAATTAAAGCAGAAGTCTTTGTAAGATAAGAAATTAAAGTAAATTNAATTTCCTGAACACTGAATTGAAAATGAAAATTCCCATTACAAAAAAAAAAAAAAAACAACAACAAAAAATTATCTGGTTCTTCAGGAAGTAACTGATGCAGTGAGATTAAATGATTTCATCAAAGAAAGACAAGAGTCAGGTCATTCCCTTTAGACCCTTAATATGTCAGATACACATTTCATTTTGTGTCATCACCTACAGTGGTTCACAAGGACACATGACAAGGTAATTTAAGGAATGTTATTGAAAATTTTCATGGAGTAAGGAACCTCAACATGTTTTTAAAATGCAGGAGAGTTGATGCTTGACACACACCTTGATCTGGATTTCCCCTACAAGACATTGAACAATTAGAGGACAAAATAAAACCCAACACATTACAGCCATTCACTGTCATTGTAGCCTGGAAATTTAAATGCCTGTGAAAATAAAGACAGCTCGGGTGATCCGTCTGTACTGTGCCTCCTTTTTTGGGAGGAGGATACCCATTATTATCCAGCAACATTGGAAAAAGCTTTTTCTCCCACTGGCTCTATCAGATTACACCTCTCCATCACTTTCTCCCCTCGCTTAGTGATGGCTGGGTTTGGGCAAACGTCTGCAATAAAACAGCTCCTCTTTACAGAGCAAAACAAACAACACATGGTGAATTTAATACAACCAATCATCTCCCCCTCCAAATGACTTTCATTGCATTTGCTCCTGATAGTAAGTGACAGCTGTGTTTAACGAGCTGGAAGAACAGGTCAATAAAATAAATAAATATATATATATATATATGCATGTTGCTGAAGTGTCTGTTCCATATATGCAGACATTAAGGCAGCTCATGGTGTTTTACCCTCCTGCACAATTTTATCATAATGACTGAGCACCACAGGTTCCATCAAACAAGATTAAAGATTATTTCCTCACACAATACTGCCAGTAATTCCTGAGTATTCAAAATGCATTTTTCAGAGCTGTAGATTGGTTGAGATGGTCAGAGACCACACCAAGGATGTCCTTGCTTGGCTCTCTGGAGTTCATTACTCAAACACAAGCCCCTTGCCTGCCCCAATAACTGTTTTCCTGCTGCTTCCCAAGGAAGTGTTACCTCTTGGAATCAGCTGCTCTGCACATTTTACTAATGCAAATAAACATTTCAAAATTACAGACCTAGAGGGGTGAGAAGTTGCTAAACCCAAATAGTTTTGAGAGCTATTCCTAAGGAACACTGTAGCATTTTCCTACAGTGGAAAACCCAAGGCATGCCTACACAGTTGCTTGTTGCACCAAGGATTTGCCTGACACACCCCAGCACTTCCCAGACCCAACTTCCTTGTTGGTTGTTTATTCTCAGATCTTCTCTTAGTCCCAGAAATTGAGGCTTTCTTAAATCAATGTACTAAAAAAAAAAAAAAGCAGTACAGGCACAAGGTTACAATTTCAGTATTTCAGTACTTAAAGATCATTTGAACATCCTTAGCCCAATCAAGGATATGCTCCAAACTGAGAGAATGTGAAAGGCTCTCAACCAAGAATCCAAGAGCACAGCACAGCTCAGACCAACAGCTCAGATCTTCCAACTGCACACTTAGAAAGAATCCTGACAATAAAGTGCCTAAATAACTACAGCAGGATAATGATCCTCAGAGCAGTGTGAAGACATCTGGGAATGTGACTTGAAAGAACCAAACTTCTTGGCTCTGTTCTTTCATGTTCACACACAGGCCTGAAAAAGCTGAGTTGATCCTTTCAAAAGTGAAGTTCATGAATTAAAGTGTAACAGTGAAGATTTTATTAAGCATTAAGGAAAGGATCAGAGCAAATGATCCAAATGCTGTCTCTGTGAGAGTAAAGGGAATGGTGAATTAGCTGGGGCTTTGCACCCTAACACAGAACCAATCAGCACACCCTGGGCTTGCTTTCAGATCAAAACAATGCCTGAAACATTCACAAGAAAATAAAATTTGTCACATGCTGATGAAATGACTGAGTCCTCAAAGCCGGGTGGTCTGTCACCTAACAGAGACCACCATCAGATTCCAGAGGAGGACAATCTTGGCACCACATAAAGTACATCATAATGCTCCAGGTGAAGAATGTGCAGGTTTTGATTGTCTGCATGAATCAGTATTCCCAAAAAAGCTCGAAAGGTGCAGGCAGTAAAGGCACAGTCACCTACTCCAGCCCTCAACATTATTAGAGAAATTAAATTAATAATCATTTTATTATATATGGAGTCAATTCTACCAGAACTGAGGGCTCACCCAAAGTTTGGACACTGGATACAAGAGCAAAGGCCAGGGAAATGGCCTCCCTTACAAACCCCAGAGCACAGTGAGATGCACACAACACTACAGCTCTGTTCTCATCCCTCCCAGCTCGGCCTCAGACTTACAAGAAATTGAAAATTCTTTTAAACTCACTTCTGGAAGAGAGCAAAATCTCCCAGAGATAGTTTTAAATGTAATTGTTTGTGAAGAACATCAGGACCCAGACACAGCAGCATCAACCCAAGACAAGAGGGAAGCAAACAGCTTTCCATTTGCCTTGCAGCCTGTTGTGATCCCAGGCTGCTGAGGCAGAAACTTCTGCACTCCAGCATCTCTGTGGAAGCAACGTGGCAGGAGAGAGTGGTGTTTATTTAGGCAGCACCTTGATGGTGAGCAGTGAGGGTGTGGGAGGGAGGGCAAATCCCCTCTGTCCCCCCTGAGCAGAACAGCTCCTGCACTCCTGAGCCCCGAGTTTGTGTCTCCAAACCTCCCAGCATTATCTGACACCCTCAGGATTGATGAAGCACGAGGCATTGATAAAGGGGCAAACACAGTCCAAAGGGCAAAACTATTTTAGGTGAATTCCACTTCTGTTCTATAAACTCACTGGATTAAAGACAGCCCAAACAACCCTCTTGAATACTGAACAGCTTCCAGTGGGCTTTCAGCAGAAATTGAGCAGATTTCCATGGCTCTCAGAGAAACAGTGGGGAGCTGAGCAATCTGAAAACCAGCTTCTCACCCAGAGAAATGGGCTGATTTCCCTCTCTTTGGAATCTCTTCAGGTAGCCTACAGACCGTTCATCCAGATACAGGATGGTTTTCTTGTTTGTGTTATGTTTGCATGTGGAATTTGAGTCTTGAGTGCATAATTGCTTTGAAGTTGCCACAAGCACTCTGTAATCTTGTTTGAATAGTTTTTCTTTATTTTAACCCCACGTCCCAGTGAAAGTCAGTTAGATCAATCTGGGGTTCCATTGCCAATGAAAATTTTCAAACTTCACTTAGAATGAGATGAGAAATTCACGTACTGGTGGCATTTGTTGTTTTACTCGTCACAGCTGTAAAAACTGTGTGTCTCTCTTTTCATTTGATTTACAGTATTGAAAAGGCTCAATGATTTCAATTTATTGCTCAGCAAAAGGCAGACCAGGGACTCTCTATTTGTTATGCCATTTAGCACCTACACAGAATTTTGCAGTGTGTCCTGAGCCCCTTCTGCAGCAGGAATGCAATTTCATCACAAATGTGGCGATGGTTTCCAGTCTTAGCTCTGACCAAGGCACTTTGATGCTGTGTAAAGTTCTTCTACCAAGTACCTGAACTCTGTGGGAGTGAGAGTGTCCTTCTTGGTGTCCTTCTTGGGTATAAAATCTATTCCATTCAATAATCTTTTGCAGAATTTGGTGCATGCCATGGCACCAGTATATAATATTGCTGATATTGAGAATATAACAGAACTGCCAGACAATAAGCATTTTTAATTATCTAAATGAATTTTTTTTGACCATCAGTTAGTAATTTTTTGTAAATGGCAAAACGGAGATTTATCACACTGAAGGATGAAATGAAAGTACTTGACACAGAATATTAAGCTACCAAATAAAGTTAACTAGCCAGTTTTCATGAAATAGCAGGGAGGATTACGATGTGAAGAGCAGCTAAATTCCTATTCAGGCCTTATTAATTCAAGGAATTTTCTCAATAACATTCTGAATTGCAAGCTCAAGCCTTGATAGCTCAGTCGATATTCTTAACCTGAATTTCTTCATCATTCACAAAGCTCTGAAAATCAAGTGGGCAAAACCCATGGTTTTCCAGTGGATATACACACATGAATCAGTGGTTGCTGTGTTATTCAGCCAGGCAATGTTTCCCCTGAAAGGAATGAGAAAGAATGCTTTGCCCTTCTATTTAAGACAAAGAGAGCAACAGCTAAAAATTAAAATCTCATCAGTGTTGCGGTGCATATTTGAATTGGTTTTGGGTATTCTGTTCAATTGTATTGTTGTATGGTTTTTCCCACCCTTTAATGGTTTATTCTTAGCTCCCCCTTTGTTCCCTAAGTTGGTCTCTCCCAATGTATCCCTAGTTTCTATTTCGGTCCCTGATTGTTACACCCTACTGTTCCCTATATGGTTATTCCCTGCCCCTGTTCTGGACCCTTCCCTGTCAATCCTGTCCCTGAACCAATCTTCACTCAGCACATCCCTTGCATGAGCCCCAGCATACAGGGATCACGCGCCCTGCATGCTCCCCCAAGTTCCCTGATTGGTTGTATTAATGTATCCTTTCCCCGACTTTTGTATAAAAACTCCCCTCCGAAGCCCCACCTTCGGAGTGCGTCTGGAGGTGTTCCTGGAGTTCCCCACCCTGCCAATAAAGCGTGGTTTCACCCGAAGACTTGGCTTTGTTGGCCTGATCTTACCAGCACCTCCCTCCCTCAGCCCTTGCCGTCCACCTTAGGCGGATTTGCTCACGGATTCCCTCCGAGGCGCAGCGTGAACCCGACGCTGGTCAGCCTTAGCCGTACCCGGGTTAGAAACAGCTTTCCCGGGGCGGCCCCCTCTCGTCGCACCGCAGCAAGCGGGAGCTAGCCGGGGAGAAATCCAATCAGCGGTGCGTCAGCTGGCGCCCAACGTGGGGCCCACGGCAGTCGACCCTACGGACGGGATTGGCAGGATTGTAAGTCCGGTCCCTGGATTGTCAGCGGTCCCAGCGTGAGCACGCAGTTTTTGCACCGTGGTGCTCCCTGGGACGAAGAGGATAACCCTCTCATCGGAGGACCCTCTTCAGGTGGGCGGACCGTCTTCGTTGCTTTCTGTTCCGGAGCCACCAAGGGGTTCTATTCTACCGGGGTGCAAGCCCTTAGGATAGCTTACACTTTGGGGGTGGTCTCCGGGCCCTTTTGTTTAGTTTTTTGTTTTACAACGAAGGCGGGCAGGTAAAAGCGCAGCGGAGAAAATGGGTTCCAAGCTCTCCGTTGCGCAGAGGGATTTTTATATCCAAGTTGTGGGTATCCTTAAGGGTGGGGGGGATAAAGTTTCAAAGGGTAAGGTTAAAAGGTTTATTCGCTGGGTGTTCCTCCATTTCCCCAATACTAAAATTGAGGACGTGAAGAGTGTCCCCTTCTGGGAAGATGTGGGTGCCAGGCTAACGGAGCAAACCCAGAAGCGGGACCACTCTGGGGATGAATTTTTCCCCCTCTTTATCGCCGTCTTGACGGCGGTGAAGGGTCTCGAATTGGACGAGGAGCGGGGAGTGGAGAAACACCCACCGAAACCCCCAGTTACCCCTAAACCCTCTTCTCCTACTCCCCCAGTTCCTAATCCCTCTTCCCCTATACCGAGCTGGTCGCGGAATCGGGATTTAGTTTCTGTGAAAGCTCAGTGTTCTGTGCCTCCTGGTTCCCCGTCTCCTTTTCGGTACCCCAGCCCTGGCAGCCGGGGCCCGGCTGCCGAGGTCCCTTCCCTGAACCCTCTTCCCCCTACGGTTTCCCTGGTTGGCGATCCCTCTGTTAACGGTTTTAAGGTGAAGCCCCCTGAGACCCCGGTTTTCCCTCAGTGTACCCTCAACCCGTTTTTCCCTGGGACCCAAAATGACGGGTGCCTCGTGGCAGGGTCACAAGATGGCGGTGGCCGCCCGGTGGGATCACAAAATGGTGGCGGCCACATGTTCGCTTTCCCGCCCAAGGCTCCCTTTTCCCAAAACCCCTTCCTCCCT
>VYXF01010294.1:574963-607852 GCA_013397295.1 Polioptila caerulea | reverse complement strand
CTCCCGCAGAAAAACCCCAGAGGGAATTTTTTTTTTTTTTTTTTTTTTTTTTTTTTTTGTCCCAGTCAAAGGAATGGCTTCCTGCTAATTAACAATTTAGACTTTAGAATGTACATCCACTTTCTCTGTTTAATCTAACCAAGATTTAGCAATCTGAGCATATCTCAAAGTAGATCCTCTACCCTCCCAACCCCTTGGAACACTAAATATTTAGAAAGCACTGTTCTGTCGCTGTTAAGTTGTTTTGTTTGTTGTTTTGTTTTTTTTTTTAAACCAGTGAAAGGAAAACATTTGGTTTGGTCTACAAGCTCTCTGGATGACTGCCTTTGGAGTCATAATTAAAAAAAATTATCTATGAACTACCATAATTTAAACGAAGAGATCAAAGTTCTGTGTAAGATGAAATTTGTTTCTTCAACCACGAACGTGAATCCATTTTCTATTTAGTTCTAATGGGACATAAGTTTAAAAAAAATAAAAGGGAAAAAATTGGTCAGACATAATTAATTGACATATATATAAAATATAAATCACAGACTACATATTTAAATGAAAATACAGGAGTATAGAATGTCATGCCTGTGTGGTAGAAAAATGTAAGCAGTTAATTCTCAGAACAAACATTAGTGTTTTGTATTATATCCAGACTTCACAATACTTGGATTAACTTCTGTTATTTTGCTTGAAGGCAGTGTTTGCCTTTTTAAAAGAAACAATACATTTTATTATTTTCACTGGAGTTACAATAACACATTTTTGCACTTTTCCTCCTAGTCATGGCAAGACTAAAATTTATTTTTTCTAATCTGTGTTCTTAATGTTAATGTCAAGATGAAGTTTCACTTCTGTGCTCATTTTAGTTTCAAAGGTTTTTTATTCTATTTTTCCTTTTTTATTGAGACAGCCGTATATCATACATCTGAAATGCATAAAACTCCTAACATGGTTCAGGGTTGAGTGTGCATTAAGAGGTCACGATGTACAAACTCTTTTCCACTAACGCAGTCCTCCAAGCAAGGTTAGCTAATACATTTGGTGGTTTTTCTCAGGACTTTGCTCATTTCTGAGTATGGGCATGAGGTAATGGTAATATGTATTTCCTGCTTTTCCTAGTCATGAAATGGTAAGCCTTGCTCTGTTTCTGATGCATTGTTTTGATAACAGCCAAAAGACATGAAAATGTGGGCTCTAGAAACTGTATTTCCTATGAGTTACTCCTAATTCAAGTCCTTTCAGGCACTGATTAAAATTCTCCAGAAACTGTGGGCCAAGTTCTTGTGATTAATCTCATTTCACAGCTCCTTCATCACAGGCTTTTATGAGAATGTATATTAATAATAATAACAACAATAGTAATAATATAGATTTTTCATCCTTTAATCATAATGGGCATTCTCCTTTTTCTGTTTCAATATGCTTTATACTTAGACAAAGACAGGAGATTTTGTCATTTTAGGTACAAATTCTTGAAAATGTAGCCCCAACCTTAGGGTTTGGGCAATAATTGATGTGGGGGGAAAGGAGAATGAGAGTAAAACTGAGAAGGTAATTTACTTTAACAACAATTGTTTGGCAATACTTTAAATCCTTGGCCATAATGTGAGAGACTTTCACTCCTTCAAAAAGGAGAACTACGGGATAGGGACTGTGTAGAAAGAATTATCACTTTTCTGTCTCTTTGATTCTAAGTGTTAATGTATTTCTTCTCTTGCCTTTTACAGTTAGTTTCATGTAAAATAATAGCAGAGTACTGTAACTTCCTTTAGGGAGCAGTGAGTGGAAATGCATGATAACTCTGTACTTATTGAAAATTCTGTTTAAATTGTTTACTTTCTTCTCCTCTGACTCCTCACTGGCTTTGCTCATGGAAATAAACTGAGGTAGTGCTCATGCTATCTATGCATTCCTGCTTAGAGCAAAATTTATGAGCTGTATTCATTAATTGTTAAAATACAATATTTTTCTTAAATTCTCTACATCAGAAATTCTCTTTCAGATGAAAATCTGTAAAATTTTATACCAAAATATGATTTGTATTGTATTTACATATGAAATTTCTTTCATCTTTTGGAGAGCAGTGAAAACAGATTTTGTTTGTTCGCTGGTAACATCCTATACTTGGATTATGTAGAATATTTTTGGTACTATAGTATTTACTTTTCAAGCTTTTAAAAAAAGAATTCCACAGAAATTGAAGAGAATAGATGAAGAAATTACATGAAATACAGAAAAGCAGTTTGGAAAATTGTATGTGTGTATGTCTGCGTGTGTGTACATATCAGTAGGTGAAAGGAAAATGTCTTGTGACATTCCTAGCAGGACATTTCATTTGGCAAGTGGACTTAACCTATTTGGGAGACTTCTTCCACTCTAAAGTGAGAACTGTTTCAAGTTCTTCTTATATTTCTCTTTGCATTAAATATCAGATGCTACCCTTTAGTAGTGTAGCTGGGAGTTTCTACAGGACCCTCTCTGTAGAAGGGCGATAATAAATGATTTTCTTAGTAAAAATAAAAATTCATTTAACTTAGAAATACCCTAAATAATTTTTAAAAAACAAAAAAAAACCCAATTATATATGGCCAAACACGAATGAGAACTTAAAAGTAAGGCTGGGAATAATTTCTACACTTTGTATACAAGACAGAGTGACCAGTTTTTCTTCTACTTACATTTAGATCAAAAGTTATCATTACGTTTTCCATCTTGATATAAATAAAAGCAGCAGAATCACTTCTTTTCCTTTTCTATTTTGAATACCTGTTTTTTCTTTGTATTTATTCTTTAGAGAACAAGCCCAAAACTATTCATAAAAACTAACACATATTCCAGTATGTGTAATTGCTCTTTATGATTATTCAACTTTTTCTAAATATACAATTTTTTTTCTTCTAATGCCCATGATACCAGAAAGATTTTAGTCAACTTCTCAATACCTAAAGCTCATTTTTGATTACTTGATTTTGATTGATTTTTTTACAATTCTTTCACTCAAAGTGATACAGCTTTGTTTTTAATATAGCTTTCACACTTATTAAAGAGTTCAAGAAGATGAGAGACTTTCAGGCCCCTGCCTTCAGCAGGTTCATGGATACATTTGTGAAGGTTGTCATTCCATTTCTCCAGACCTTTTCTGTTGTGAGTAGTAGGCTCATGCTTCAGTGTATCTACAAAGATTTCTTCTTACTTTGGCTATTCTTTGCTGCTTATTCCCTGTTGGAAGCCTAAGACAAAAGCAACATGTGAACCTCCCATTTTGTGGTCTGGCTGAACCCTTGGATGAAAAGGGCAAGTACTGTGTAGAAGTATCATACTCTGGACAGTTTCTTACCAGGATGTGGCAAAGTTCATCTGGAAAATCGTTACCTTTCTTGATCTCCCCAGCTGGAGTATAAAGGTGTTCCAAGCCCTTCAAATCTGAACCATTAATGTTCGCATTTTGGCTCATAGAATCCCTATTATTATTTCTAGCATAAAAGCTTACAACTGTTGCATGTAAAGAGCACAAGAAAAAATAATAGATTTAGTTGGCACAGTGACTGCTTTCCAGGTTGCTGATCAGTTTCAAATGGAATTGAAAACCAGGGAAAGGTCTAGTGTAAAAAAGTTTAACACCTTTCTTTAATATGTCAATACAGTAATGTTCAAGGTATGCCAGATTTTGTTTTAACAGAATGAGATGAATTGCTGCCTTGGCCTGGATATACAGGAAAACTAACCGAACACTTTAGTATTATAGCTGAAATACTTTAGAACAAACACAGGTGACAGAAGAAAGGAGGCAATTCATCATGTGTTAGGCATTTCAGTAGGCAATCTAATATTGAGGAGAAAATAAATCCAGACAGTTTTTATCCCAACTTTTAAATAAATCTGTGACTTTTAAGGTACCTGTTGCTTATGGACTGCTGACATAAGTGGCTAGATTCAAGTTATCTTTTCATCTGCACTAGCAGTCTCTTGGCAATCCACAGCACAATAAATAAAAAACACCAGAAACAGGTAACATAAAGTTATATTAAAATTAATAAAGTTCAACTTTGCTTTCAATACCCAGTCTCATTTATATACTTGTTTTACACTGGATGAGTGATATAATAGTTAAATTAATTTCTGAGCTAAATTAAGCTATTTGGATAGGTAAACCCTTTTTGAAGTCTCATTTATTGCTGTACTGTTTCATGCCTCTCTAATAATAAAACTTCATCTAGGTCGGGACAGAAATCTTCAAGATTTCAGAGGGACATTTTGGCTGGTTTTTTAGTCTGGAGAGTCAGGGCATGGCTCATTGCATGTGGAGCAAGCACAGCCTGTTTGAGAAGTGCTGGGAGCCGTTCTATAGCCATACACCTCTCAGTGTATTTTTTTCCTGCTCACTCTTTCATATTCAAGCCACCAGGATAAAGTGAGGGTTAAGCTTCCACAAGTGTTATTTGTGAAGGTAATACTATCTAATACTACAGTAATTAAACTTGACTCCTGTGTGTCTCCTAGGGTGGTCAGTTGTTCTGTGAGGTTTTATTTTACCTTGTCTTGTCTGTAGTCTACAAAAATTCTTTTGAGGTTTCTATCATGGTTAAATTTGGGGATAACCTAAGGTTATTTTCCAACTAAAGAGTTACAGCTTAAAAGAGAGAACACTCTTTCAATCTTTGATGTATCTCAAGTTGATTATTTATTAAATTGGGTTCTGTAAAGAACTGAGATCTTATCCTCTGATATATGCTTAGCTCAGGGATGAGGAATTCAAATTGCTCAGAAACAGAAACTAAGTTCCTGTTTTTATCCGACTTCCAGCTTTCCAAGTCAGCATTTGCAATGCATGCATCTTTCTTCAAAGGTGTATGTTCCCTGTTGATTCTGTGTTTATTTGAACTATTTGAATTTCAATAATTAATTGATCTCTGCATGTAATGGTTTGGGGGTTTGTCGTCACACATGGAAGTTTATTACAAAACCACTAAGCTGATCAGACATGTCCCAGCTCCTTAGGACAGGAAGAGCTCCCTAGACCATTGCCAGCATAGAGCAGGCTGGTGTAATCCATCTGTTGCAATGTGTCATTGCAGAGTGGGAGAGTAGCTCATACTTACCAAATAAATTTTATTACTTTGGGCAGGGCAATTCACCACACTGTTTTTGTTTCAGGGCTTGCTTGTGTTTGTTGTTATACTGGGGAGCTCTGCATTGTTTCCTTGCGTTTGTAGGAAGAAAAATGGGTTATTGTGAAAATGTGTACCCCTAGCTCCACATGTGCAAGCTCCACATGTGCTTCAGAACAGTAAATGTTTCTGTCAAAAAGATTTAATCAGGTAGTCTGAGGAAGAAACTAGTATCCAATACTAATTCTACTCCTTCAGCAATCCTCCCTGATGCTATTGGCAAGTTTCCCAACTTTTGACTCAACTTCTACTGCTGTAAAAATAAAATGCAGCAATGAGCCTTGAGATTAAGTGAAATGTGAGAATTAATTAGATGGATGCTATTTTTTTAATGCAAATCAAGTCTCCACCAGTACTTCTCATTTGCCAATTACTGTAGCATTAAAAATGCCTGTTAAATGTTGTGTCTCCTTTTCTTAAGGTTGATCGGCAGTTGCAAGAAGTAGCTTTGAGAATGAGACAGCTTTAAAGAGAGAAACCTGAATAGAGATCACATTTCTCTGACTGAATTAAATTCTTACTGTGGCTCTACTTTGTGCCATTCGGTGAGCGTGCGCGTTCAAAAACGTTTCACTTCGCGTAGAAAAGAGGCATTTATTAACAGAGCAGTTGGAAAGAGCTTCCTTCCAAGTTCCTGTGCACTGCTAGTACCACCACGTGCTCCCGGGCACACTTACGAGAAGACCTGAGGGCCTTATTTTGCCATCTTAATCCTGTTTAACTGTACGCTTCTATTTCCTGTGTGGTTTTGCAACTAGGTAGCAGCATAGACTCTGATTCATGAATTGTCATGTGGAGAAACTAAAAAGTCAAATTTTTTAGGAAAAAAAAAAAAAGAAATCAAAGCAAATATAAACCTATCGTCTACATATAATTTCCTCCATCCAGAGAGGAAATTTCATGACACTGACAAATTGCTTAAAATTATCAAACTGCTGATGCAACTTTTTGACTTGTAATAGTGTAAGGTATTAACTTCTAAAACGAAACAATAATATGTCTTTATTTTTCAAATATGCCAAAATTACCAATAAGAACTGTCATTATGTTTATTTTTAAAAATATATACATTATGGCTGTTCATAAGACATATAAGTGAAGGAAAGCTGAGGAAGGAAGATATACACAAATATATTATACAGACACACCTACATGTATGTCTATATATATATATATAGACTTAGGGCTAGCTTTTACAGATGTGGGGTTTTTTCTGCCTGGAAATTTCGTTATAGAAGCATCTGTAGGTTTCAGTCACTCATCTGGGAAATTAGGTTGTCAGCTCTGTAGCAGGAGGTAGCTTCAATCTGATCTTTTACATGTTTGAAGATCCTGGACATGTTCATCTATATAGAACAGCTTTATGCTGGACATCTGAAATGCACATGTGGAAAACATGACAAGATTGGGATGAATTGTATGTAATGTACATGTGCAGATCCAAGTGTACAACTTTTGGCCAGTAAAGCAAATATTTCCAGATCCACATACAAACAATCCTATCAGTGTAGCCCAAAGAGATTAGTCCCAGATTAAGGATCCGACTCATTGCACATGGAACATGTACAGCCTGTTTGAGAAATGCTGGGCACTGTTCTATAACCACACACCTCTGAAATGTTTTTTCCTGCTCACGCTTTCATACTCAAGCCACCAGGATAAAGCAAGGGTTAAGCTTCCACCTTTCTTTCTTTCTTTACAGAAAGAAGACTGTTCCACAGTACCTGGGTCCTGGGTAAGAACTCTAGGCAAGATAGAGTTTCCTCAAATCTCTTTTAAACCTCATAGGTTTCTGCTGTGGAATTATCCCCTGGATTGAAAATGAAACTTGTTTACATTATGTGTGGGGTTTTTTTTAATCTCAGTCTTCTTGTCCTTGTCAACAGCTTTTGGCCATCTTTTACGTGTATGAAAAATTAAGTATTCTCTTGCTTATTCTCTAAGGAAATGGTAGAATTTTCATTTCTGATTGGATTTATTCAGTTTTGATTTCCTTCTTTGTTGAGGATAGTTGAAGCACTCTGTGACTTGCATTTGTTTGATAAGCCCTTTCAGATCTAGAAGTCAACTTTAAACTAGGACAAAAGCAAAAATCCAATTAAACTGCTCTGAGGGCATCTTAAAAGTCTAAGTGAAAAATATCTGTCTAAAATAATTACTGAAACACATAAATTCTGGGGCTGTGTTTTGTTTTGCTTTTGGTTTCCTTGTTATATAGACCAAAAATATATAAGTACATCATATCCTCTGGATAAATATCTCTTCATTCACATCAAAGTCTTTTTTGTTCATGCTAATGCTGTTTCTACGAAAACCTGGATGTGTTGGTGATTCTTAGTTATAACATATGATAGGAAATCACAGTCTTGTTTGAAATGCCTTATCTCAAGGACAGCAGAAACACTGCTTCTGAGGGCATGGCTAAACAGCCCCTTTTAATTTGTCAGTATGTTCTCATTTCTTGTCTGAATTGCTAATTCATCTCACTGGATTGCTCATTTTTTAAAAAAACTTTTTAAAATAGTTCTTCTCTTGAAAAAAAATTCAGTATCTGCAGGGTAAATTGTCTTGTAGAACAGTGAATTCTAGGTTTTTCCTGCAGCTAATGTAGAATTACAGTGTTCAAGAATTACTTCTTTTCCTCGTTAAAAGTTGAATCTAATCACCCCAGTAAGAGTGTTTAAAACAGTGAACTGTTCTGAGATCAGCCATTTTTAAGGCAAATCTCTTCAGAGCCGTTGAATATTGTGCTTAATCCTGTTGGCTGCAGTTTGTTTATGGCAGAAATGAGTTTTCTGTGTCTCTTATAAAACCCTTGTGGAGTGTTCTTACAGTGTAAAATGGGAGCTTAGGAGAATTACAGTCTGGAAAAAGTGGATTTGATCTCAGCTGAAAACTGGTGTGTGGCCTTAATAATCCTGGCAACACAATTCCTTTGATAGTGTTGCCTTTTGAAGAACTGATAGGCCTTATTGTATTTGCAGTGACGGGTAGGGGGATAAGAGCAGATGAAAAAAAGGGATAAACAATACTGTATTCCTCCTTTATTAAGAAATTCTTCAACAAAACTGTTGCTGCTATGAAATGCTGAGTTATTAAAGGAAACTGGACAGACTGAAGCACCATGAGTAATTTGGAACGGAAATGTCTTTCTCAGCCTTTTTTCCTTCTTACTATACTGTTCGTTATTATGCCTGTGTTAATTCCTCCGCTCTTCATTTTTTTCATGTTCCTTTCTCTGTTTTACATTTCTCTTCAACCTGTGGCAGGGAGACCTAGTTGTTATAGCTGCTGTTCCAGAAAGTTCAAGCAATCTCAGAGGTTGTAAGGTTTTTGATAACAGCACTTCAAAATCAAATAATAATTGGTTTAAATGTTGTTGCTGTTTTACTTCTGGGATTGCTTTAGACAACTAAGAAATTGAAATAAGAAATGGAAATTTTGTATTTGAAAACCAATTCCATGGAGAAAAATTTCTTAAGTATTATTGAACCTTATATTTTATTAATAATCCCCAGCTGGAAGTTATAACTTTCTTTTCTAGAAAAAAAAAATTACTTTTAATAGTTTCATGTGTCAAGAGATGAGAAAAATGCTTTCCTGAAACAAGTCAAGGCAATTAGTATATCAAGTATTGTATATTGATTTGTAGGCTTCTTTCCAAAACCTATAATCTGAATATTTGAAATATTTCCTATTAAGCAAGCCTATGGTCTCATCTGAGATGCATATGATTCGGTAAAAGGAAATAAAAAACCACAAAACAAGTTTTTCTGTAAGCACTTGTGAAACCTATTGCATGACCAACTTAATCCAACTAAATACTTGAAGTGCTGGATAATATTTTAAATTGAAAGAGAACAAAAAAAGTACAAAAAAATAAATGTATGCAGCTAGAATATAATTTCTTTAGTAGAAGATTTTTTTGTTGTAAGGTCATGTCTATCTCCTGTTCATCAATCCTGAATAAGCACAAATGGCTATTTTTGGACAAGATTACTTCTACTGGCAGGTTTGAATGAAAGCACATATCCATTGAATTTAATACAGTTTGTTACAGGTATTTCTTTAAAAATGTATGAATTAATGTGCCTTTAAGATTAATGGTTCCTCTACTCAGCCTACAGCAAGCAGGATCAGATGCTTTAGAGAAAGAGAGAGAAAACAAAAAGTAAAACCTGTCAAATATAGAATAACCATTCCAAGCAGGAATCTTTTCTATTACAGTCTGTCACTTGGCAGAGGAGTTATAAATTTGGGTAGGGTGAAAGTTCTCCCTTAGTTTTTTCTTGCTTCCTTTCTTCCCTAGTCATGCCGGCTGGAGAAAAGCATAATTATTCTGAGATTTAGCTGTCTTCCAAAAGATGGCACTTGTCGTGTTCTGCATTCTTGATCTCTGTTGTGTCATGAAGGTGTATATTGAAACGCAGCAGTCAATACTATGTTGAGTGTGTTACGCACGGTGCATCCCTTTAAAGAAACACTGAACATTTTTTCAATCAACAGAATTAAAATAATGCTGAGCCCTCCCACCACCGTGTCTTCATACCCACATGTAGGCGAATGCTTGCAGTACTTGCACGCAGCGGTTTGTTGTTTTCTCGGTCAGGGTATTTGCAGGGAGGGAGGGGTTCGTACTGATTTTTATCTGCTTTTGACAAATATAATCATAGTCTAAAATATGCTTGTACTGATGAAGGCAGTGTCATACTGAAGTAAGTAATTTTCCTAAACTGTCTTCTTCCACTTAAAAGGTAGCTAGCCAAAATGATTCCTCACTTTTAAAAGCCTTGACATAACGAACTTATTTTTGAACTGCTGGAATACTAGTATTCTTGATCTAAATTTAATTTTTTATTTGGTGATGAATGTTATCCTCTTTTGAGCTTATTATTTGTTTTCTTTGAAAGGATGATTTTGAGGTGAAATCTGAGGAGCGTGCTAGTGTCATCCAACAACTTGAACAAACTATTGAGGATCTGAGGACAAAAATTGCAGAACTAGAGAAACAGTTTCCTGCCGCAGAGGTACAGACTGCTGGGAGGGAGCAGGAAAATGAGCACGCACATGCAGACTCTGGGGAGCTCAGCAGCGTGACTCTTCAAAGGAATGAAGAGGAGACCACACCCAGGACTGCGTCACAGGCGAGATCGGTACAAACGTCACCAACAGAGGATTATTTAACACACATAATGCCTTCAGCCAGAGCACTGCCACAGCCACCCCCACCACCGCACTTAGAAGGGGGCAAAAGTGAAGGGCCTACACAGAAATTGCCAGTTCTAGAACAACAGCCTACGTTTTGTTCTGAAATCTCCTTAATTCTGTCACCGAAGCTAATCTCAGTGCCACTGGATGCAAGCCAATCAGTACAGAGTATACCGCAGTCACCTCTTCCAGGACCCAAAGTTGATTTGTCCCTTGCATTTGAAGGAGAGACTGAAATGTCAGCTTCCCATCAGCCTCCAAGTACTGTAGATGTAACTTGTGAACATCCTCCTTCCTTGCCCCCAGAGCCCACATGTAGCATTCCCCCATCACTGCCGGCGACTGAGCAGGCTGCCCCCCGGCCTGGAGCACACGGCCATTCCTTTGTTACTCCCATGTCTACGGCAGGATTACCACTGCCACCACCTCTACCTGGCTCAGGACTCCCTTCTTCTGCTGTCTCAGCAGTGACACACCCGGACCACTCATTCCCAGGTGCCATGATGTCACCTCTCCCTCCTCCTCATTTGCCAAGTGGGGAGATACTGACGTCTCCAGCTCCTCTCCTCCCATGTCCTGGATTACCTCCACCACCTTTACCACCACCTTTGCCTGGAGCAGGAGTCCCAACTCCTCTGCCTGGTTGGGGTATCCCACCTCCCCCTCCACCACCACNCTCCACCTCCTCTGCCTGGTGTAGGTGTACCCCCTCCACCTCCTCTGCCTGGTGTAGGTGTACCCCCTCCACCTCCTCTGCCTGGTGTAGGTGTACCCCCTCCACCTCCTCTGCCTGGTGTAGGTGTACCCCCTCCACCTCCTCTGCCTGGTGTAGGTGTGCCCCCTCCACCTCCTCTGCCTGGTGTAGGTGTACCCCCTCCACCTCCTCTGCCTGGTGTAGGTGTACCCCCTCCACCTCCTCTGCCTGGTGTAGGTGTACCCCCTCCACCTCCTCTGCCTGGTGTAGGTGTACCCCCTCCACCTCCTCTGCCTGGTGCTGGTGTCCCTCCACCTCCTCCTCCTTTGCCTGGGTTGGGGATGCCTCCTCCGGCCCCACCACCATTGCCTGGAAGTGCACCACCCCTTCCAGCACCAGTCCAGGGCAGCAGCTACCCAGCAGTCCCACAGGGCTGTGGTTTTCTTCCTCCTCCATTACCATCTGGTTTATTTGCAATGGGAATGAATCAGGAGAAAGGGAGCAGGAAACATGTGATAGAGCCTTCTCGGCCAATGAAGCCTCTTTACTGGACAAGAATTCAGCTCCACAGTAAAAGGTAAGTCATAGGGTCATGTAGAGGGGTGGTTTTGCTTTATGGCTGTCTTGATATTATTGCGTGTCATTAGCAAATTTCCTACTAGGTGGGTCTTTACAGGATTTTACGTGTAGTTGGATATGTAAATAGGGTGCCCATTTTCTTTAAAGTATGTGAAAGTCATTTGCACCCAGAAGCTCTTTGGTAGTGTTTTCAGTGTCTGTTGGGGCTACATATCACACGTGGATCAGAGATCTGAGAGTGATTGTGTGTGAACACCAAGTGTTCTGTGAAGTGTTTTTCAAAATGTCATATTTGTGATTCCCCTCGAATTTCAAAGTAGCATTGGTCTCTCTCTGGACCAGCTTGCTAGTTTTGATTGTGTCTTCCTTCTAGATGAATGTATGATCAACACATTCTATCCTATTTCTTTCCTTCAGTGACCTAGAAATACTTTTTTTTTTTTTCACCTTGTACACTCAGCAGACTCAGATTCAATCTGCAATTTATTTGCATAAAATGATTCTGATAGCCCTTAATTTGATATGACTTGATTTCAGTTGTTGGTGTTTTTGGGAGGTTTTGTATGTAAAAGATCATTACTGGTCATGAGAAAAAGTTTCCTTATAAATATTTTCCTTATATATCTGAGTAGTAATTATAAAACCCATCTGCTGTTATTTAATGATGGATTTATTCTTTCTTTTCAAGTTCTTGCTGCTGTCACACAGGTGGTCTGTAAATAACTGTCTATTTCTACTTCCCTTCCTGTCCATGTCTGTATGTTTTATAGCCCATATATAGCCTACTTTTATTCCTATGTATGTAGACTGGGTGAAGATAAATAAGCCTGACCATATCACATGTGAAAAAAGAAGAAAACCCAGAAATATGAGGAAGAATCAAAAGCAGTTTTTGTCAAAATGCTGCTAGTAGAATTTAGGCAACAACTCTTAAATTGCTGTAATTATATTTTTTTGATTCCTCCATTTATGACATTATTTAGTTTGACATTGCCCTACATAGGTCTTTTGCTTAACTTTAGAGATTCTAGTGCTTCACTTGTGTGGGAAAAAATTGAAGAGCCTTCCATAGATTATCATGAGTTTGAAGAACTGTTTTCTAAAACAGCTGTTAAAGAGAGGAAGAAACCCATTTCGGACACCATTACAAAAACAAAGACTAAACAAGTGAGTACTCATTTAATTTCAGATCTTTTCTAGGCTGTTTTTTATGTAAGGACAGATTTTTGCATGCAGCTGAGATGAATTATGTCTGGTGTGGAATTCTTACCATATATAAATACACACTGTAGGAAAATAAGAACAGGAGAGAATGTAGGATGGATTTCAAAGCTGTACATGTTAAAGGCTGAAGATTTTTTTTTCATAAATTTCTTTTCAAGTATGTATTTTCTTAAAAATATCTTTGCTTTATCCACTTTAACAAAATAATACTAAAATAATTAGGTGCATATATGATGCTTTGAAATTGACTGCAGATGTGCAAGGAGTAGAATATATATTATTCTGATTAATTTTATACATTAAATAATGAATTTCATATGAAGTACCATGACTTCAGAGAAAAATTATGCTTCAGAATCTAATTCCTAGAGTTACAGCAATCAGAATGATTTTAAGTTTGTGTTGTGTTTATGTATATAAAGAATATGAAGTTTATACAGACAATAAATGACAAGTGCAGCTGGGAAAAATACAACATTAATCAAACCAGTTTGTTGAGACAGAATGGTGTTCAATGTAATAAAAAGGGGAAGAATACTTTAAAATGTAGAAGTTTAAACCCCAGAGTAAAAGAATTGAATCTGAATGTTTACATGACTATTTGGCTGTAATTTTCTTGATATCTGTGTAAAAATCAAATTGTGGTGGCATGCTAAGTAATTTTTAATTATACTTTCAGGTCAGAGAGAGGGATGGTCTTATCTGAGTTTCTAAAAAGCAGTTAAAGTTCTTGTTTTATCGTGGTTTCATTTTCCTGTACTCAATTTAAAGCCAGGAAGTCCTTTCCATCACCTTTTAACATGCAGATTAGTGTTGTACAAAGTGGGACTCTTTAAAATCTCTATTCACTAGATCTTTTATCTGAATATGACCTGATAGTTCTCCACCTCTTGGTGCTGGAGAACTTGCCCCCATAGACACATTTTGGTCAGGTGCTTTACTGTGCTGACAATTTGTGACCGGCAACAGAAATGGTAATGAAGTTAGGCTGATCATCTCAAGGTGTTGGATGAAACCTTTCTCCAAATGGATGGGAAGGATAGTGCAAACACACGTTCCACTGCGCTGCACTGGGCTCTGCTAATTGGGATGGGAGGAAATGTAACATAACAATGTCTGCTGCTATCTTGCTTGTCCTGCAGTAAATCTCCAAAGTGCAAGACCTTTGCTCTTCTTTCCTCCTTCTAGAAAAAGCCATTTTTTAAATGGTTATTCTTAGCTTAATTACTATCATAGTTGTTTAAGTAACAAAGGAATGTAAAAGTGATGCTGTGTGTCCCTGCACATTTTATAAGGTCTGGTGATGAAAGCCTCTCAACAGAGTAGAAAGCATATTTACTCTGTAACATAAAGAGATTTAAAGACAGACAGTGATTATGAATAAACATTAGATGTAGATTTTAATACTGAATATTTATTGTTTGTGTAATGCCATAAATGTAGATACATTGTCAGTAAATAAAAAAAAATTATATGAAAGCTAAATTAAAATGACTGCTCTCCCTTGAAAAGAACAAGTTTTTTCTGACAGAAATTTCCACACAGAAGTTTAAGGCAATCAAAGTAGTTGCTGTCACCTAGGAGAAACATTCTTGTGGGCCACCTTAACCCACAGAAGAGAATTCGGTTTCTCTTCCTATGATAATCAAACAAATGTACTGCTCTCAAAAATAGAAAGAAATTGCCTAATAGAGAAGTCTGGCTTGTTCAATTGTAGTATCTGGGGAGAAAAGATTGACTAAACAGATAAACAAGCTTTCAATAGAGCTAGGGTTAGAGCTGTCATTTGCAGATGTCAAACACTCCAAGTGTGAGAATCCATTTAGGGCTTTTCTGAGTCCTTCCATGAGGCAATTGAAATAGAACAGCTTCACAAATATATTCCACGTACACACACTCAGCAATTTGGAATGTAGGACTTCATTTTTAAAATTCCCTTAATTTATACTGAAGTAAATACTTGGATAATGAAGCCCATCCATGTTTAGGAGAAGAAACAGTTATTTGGGGAAAGCATGGTTATAATTCCACAAGTATGTTTTTTACAGGGAGCACCAAATGCTGTTTAAGTGGTTACTGACTTACATGGCTTCTATGATAGTTCTGGGTGTTGTAAAGATCTTACAAATGGTGTTTCTGTAGTGATTTTTACAGGGACATGTTATGCAAAGCAGATGCGTTTTGTCACCTGTTGAACTATGCAGAAGCACTGTTCAGAACAGAACCAGGACCCTCACCCTGCTCCTTTCTGGAAAAGCTCTTGTCTGGCAACTGGTTTTGCTCCTTGCATTGATGTGCAGGGTCTGCTGAATCAATGTATTGCTTAGATGGCTGGATGTAAAGTACTGGCTACGTTGGAAATAGTAGTCATAAAAAAATGCATAGACACCTTTCAAAGGCATAAAGCATTTGGTACTCTGTATAAACATTTGATTTTAATAAAACTGTTTCTATTGCAAGCTGAAATAAAAATGTATTTTTGCACGTGGCAGGAGGGAGAATTCTTGCTAATCTGTAGAAAGATTTGATAGTTTTGGGATGTTTTAGTGGGTGAAAGATTAATGATTTTGAAGTAGACTGCTATTCTGCACACAGGGCTTTCATTCTCTAAGCCAAGAGAGTGTATGCATATGTTTGTTGTGTATGTATATAGATATGCATGATTTCTGAATAGTGAGAACTTTTTAAATGGTAAAATTATTCTTATTGCTCTGGAGTGATTGAGGGGTTTTTCTTAATGAATGAGTTAATTTTACCCTACCCAGCTATTGGTTGTAATTGTTTTCTGAGCATGATCATCTGCAAGTAATACAATATAAATCTATAACACATAAAAACAAAAAAAAAACCCCAAACAATATTACACCTAGTATTGAATGAAGGCTGCATTAAAATCCATTCCAGAACTTTAAAGAAAGAATGAAGTGTTATTATTTATTTGTGAATGCAGATTATTTTATTCTTACCACCTCTTATTTGGTGCTATGGCAAAAACTGTGATTTATTTTGCCCTGCTAATGCATATATATCAAATTCTCAGCTGCTGTAAATGTGTGGGGGTTCACTCAATGAGAATGCCTACTAAATCTTCAAAGTAAGTTCTTTATAGGCTATATTGTAGGTTGGACTGCCATTGCTACCTATTAAAGTGGCCTGACTTTCATTAGAAGTCCCTGTTATAACATTGCCAAAATTTAGCTCTTTAGACAGCCAAGTTTTGTCAGGTTGGGTTTTTTCCCCAATTTGTGTCTCCTTTATTTTGCCAATGTTAAGAAAGGCAACAAGGTCTGTTTTAGCTCACATCTTCATAGTTTCATGGTCTCAAATTATGGAGAAATTTTATTATATATATATTTTTAGTTGTATAAAGGGTGTCTTGAATTTCAATGCTCTATAGGTTAAGGTCTGATCCTGTTGCTTAGGAGGGACTTCAGGTATAATCCTGAAGATCTTTTTCTGAATTTTTACTGGTTGTTAGGAAAACAGGAGCCGAGAGGAGGGAGGCAAAGGAAGATTAAGAAAAATAACTGTGGAAGGAGTGAATAACTGAGGAGATGTGACAGCTGAAAATATAGAGCATATTAGCTGTGATTCTGTGTCACCTCTTATTCTGTCTAAAGTAATTTCACTTAGAAACTTTTTGTAATACTGGGGTGTTTTTGACCTGGATGATCCTTTAAACCAAATTGTCAGTCTCATCAAACCTGTGGTGTTTGACCCAAGCAGAGGGTAAAACTCCCTCTTGTGTCTTGTCAGCTGTGCCATGTAGTTACAATACTAGTTTTGATTATGCAGCTAGTGGTAGTCTTTTGCATAGCTTGTGTCATCTGCATGGAATGAGCACAGTCCATAATGATTACTTATTAAATTTAGCTGTTACCTGTGTCAAAATGGCTTTATAGCTACACTTAAAACACAAATGCTTAGTTCAGCAGGAAGAAAATGGTCTCATGATTGAGGCATATTCAAGAATGACAGTAAACACAATATTAAGAATATACTTGCATGGCAGACACTGGTCTGTGTACATTGAATGGGTTCAGTGGAAAAATGGTACATAATCAGAAAACCTTGATATCAGTCAGCATAATAAGGATATAGAATGGACTGAGCTGATTTGCATAGGTTACTTGCCTTAATTTTGAACAGTCATTTTAGAAACTTTACTGATAATCCTCCAACAGTACTGTTGGAAAATATTATTGAAGTAACTGCAGAAAACTTTTCAATCACAGAGCATGTGCTTATAATCTATAATGTAAATGAAAAAATGTTGAAGATTTTCTGATGTGGAAAGTCCACTATGAATCTATTGAAAATAAGATTTAAAACACTGTTTCCACCTCAGAATATAAATAGTAGGTTGCTAAAAATTCATTTGGTTTAAAAAGCCTTAAGTGCATAAAAGATGTATCAATTAAATAGTTTAGATTATGATTTCAGGATATTTGAATTTTAAGTTTGAATTTAAGTTGAATTTTAAGACATAAAGAAGCTATGGGAAGAGAATAGTTCTGGAAATAAAGTGCCACTCCAGACCTTAGAGTTAGAATGTGGTCCTTGCTTTTTAGTAAGGGACATTTTAATATTGCTCAGCCTCCTGTTGAGGAACACAATGCTAATCTAACTTAACTAGTTTGTAACTGAATTTAAATAATCTAAGTATTTTTTTCACCTAATGTCATAAATAATTAATATTAACTGGAGCAGCAATCTCTAAGTAGAAGATTGCTCCTACAGTAATAGTTTCCTGATATTAATTTCAAACAGTGCTATTTCAGTACTAAGACAGCACAAAAGGGCATGAATTGTTTCTCATCCATATTGGTAAAAGCTTTGTTTATGAAATAACACAACAGGGTAATAGAGAAAACGTATGAAAAGTAAATATTGTGTTTCATGGCTACCCTCAAGCATTAAGTTTCAGACATGGATGCTTGACTTCACTAATTTGCATAACATGACAACAGCTTGCATCTAAAATTATATGAGAAGGAGAAAGATATAGATTATTAAATTCTTCAGTGGGTAAAAAAACTAGCTTGCTTCCAGATTTTCTGTTTTGGTTAGGATAGGAGACAGAGAGGTGCAGAAAATTATGCTTTGTTATTGATGCTCTGTGAGTTCAGTTAAATCATTACATGCCAGCAGGATAAACTGTTAGACAGCTGGGGCTGAATGTTGGTTTGGGGGGGTTCGGGGGGTTTTTTGTAGATATTTAGGAAAAGTTTTTGATCTCCTATTACACCAAAGTGACCACACTATTTGAAGTAGTCCCTGTTTCCACTCACAATTGCCATTACTAGCCAGAACTTACTTCTGAATTTACCTTTAAAAAAAGGCAAACAAAAGATTAACTAAAACCCACAACGCTCATAAAACCCCCTGCCTGTAAGAGTATGTTATATATGTTATTCTGTTATACCTATAAGGATATACATGGGAAACGTATGATGAGTCCACTACTGTGGTTGCCCATTTTACACTTGGAATACACTTGAATCTGCAGAAAAGACTTGTTGTCACAATGCCTGGCCAGAAGGTGACTGCATTACTGCCCTGAGTCTATCTCTTAACATTTTATTTGGCACTTTGTTGTTTCTTCCTCTTCCGTGCCACATGTGTCAGCAATAGGTCTTTGTAAAGTGAGGTTTCCTGCATGTGAGTTTCTGTACTGATCAGTAGTTTTTCTTAACCACTGAGAACTTTGGGATAATTTTTCTAAATGCTCAAAATCAGAAACAGAAAGCAAGAATCATTGAAAAATTCCATGCATTAACTAAATATTATTCTGGGGAAAAGGAATATTCATATTTTTTGCTTCAGGGTTCTCATCAAACATGTGTCTTGCATTACCTTTCACTAAGTATCTCTTTGACTGTTTTTGCTTGTGTTAAACAATCAGGAACAAATTTGGCATGAAGTTTGTTTACTGCTCAACAATGAGGACCACTCAACAATTAGAAAGTTTGTCCTAGACTTCAGGCTGCAGATAATATCTCTAGCTTCCTAGCTTCCTTTTTATTTATTTTTTTTAATGTGTTTAAAGCAGAGTTCCAAAACCCAGACTAAAAAGGAGCTGTGTATTGTGTCTGAGGCTTTAGATCTTGTAGAGATTGGATTTATCGAACTTTTGTTGTTCTGCCTTTAAATGGCGTCACTTGTCTGTAGCCTGTAGGCCCAGACTATGCAGCTGATTTATTTTATTGTTTTACTTTTAAATGTGGGAATTGCTTTAGGCATTTATGCTAATGTTCATATTTTCTGAATTAGTGTTGTATTGTTGCATCCATTCTATTAGAGGAAACTCTAGTATTCATGCAATTGACTGAAAAGGGAATGAACTGCAAAATAGAGATTAGTATAAAAGTTGACCTAAACCCTGTATTTTCAGTAAAACCAGAGAAGGCTGGTAGCTGCTATGTGAAACTGCTTTATCCATTGCTGTTCTGCACCCACTCAACTGACAGTCATGCTCTTTGTCACTCTTTTGACACTATCAAGGTTTAGAATTTTGGCAGCAAAGATAACTTATTCTTCATGTGGAGAGTGATTTTTTTATTGTTTTGTTTTGCTTCTAATCACTGTCATGATATGGCACTCTGCAATTAATTATTCTCCTGTCTATTAGCTCACTTTCAGAGAAAGCAGCTTATTTTTCCTACTAACTTTTAAGCCAGGACTTGAAAGGATCTACTAGGTCACTAAGCCTGGTCCTGCTCCCTAAACAAGAATCATGTTCTAACCTGCATGACAACAACATAATTAATTTATTTGCTTCTTTTTTCTCTAGTTTTGATCCCCTTGTTGTATTTATAAGACTGATCTTAGTAGCTCTCTGAGCTTTTGAATTCCGATGGAAGATAGAAAGTGTAATTTCACAATTTGAAGCAACTGTAATAGTACATGGGTGATAAATTAGATTGGGAGATTCCCAAGAACAGACTCCAACTCATCCCTGTTCTTTGGGCCCCCAAGAGGGAACAGTGTAGTTCTGCTCCCTTTGGAAAGGTCAAGTTGGTTCTAGGTAGGTTCACACCTGAATGCAGTCGTGATTTTTTTTTTTATTTTTTTTTTTTTATTTTTTTTTTTTTTTTTTTTTTTTTTTTTTTTTGGATAACACAGTCNTTTTTTTTTTGTGGAAGACCACTTCAAAAAGAAGTGATTTTCTTCTTTTGTTTTGTTTCATTCCTGGATAACATAGTATCCTGCATCAGTTCCATTTCTACTCCATTTCTGCAGAATCTGAGGGACAGGAAACATACAAGCTTTCTTCAGATGAGCTCTTGTCACTTTGTGTGACTATTGCTGTTTTCTGATAGCACTTTTTGTGATGAGTTTGCATTTGATTTTTAATTCACTTTATCAGCTTTGGGATAGTTTTTGAGTTCAAAATAAAGCTGAAAAGGACTCCCACTATATGCTGACACCAGCAATTAGTTATGCTATTAATGCAAGATATTTCAGACTTGAGCAATAACTATAGGAGCTGAAATCAACAGTTGCCCCAACATCTTCTTTACCAAATTCAGCCTTTTCAAGGTTGTCAGAATACACAACTTTAGGGTGAAGTTTTTGAGTTTTTAATGTAACATATGGTAGTGTTTCTTTTGTTGCTCTGCCTTCCTGCAAGTATGGTTTGGTAGTAACATCAGTTGAAGAAAATCTGTTCTTTTTGAAATTTTGTCTAAACTTTTTTTTTTTTTTTTTTTTGCTGGTACAATGAAAGATACTTGTTTGGTTGTTATTACAGATTGCAACTTAATTGGTAGAAAGACTTGACCTATACCTTGCTACCCAAGATCTATTATATTTTGTAATCTTTTTGCAGCTGAAAAGAGACAAATTGATAGCAGCTTCTCTTTACAAGAAGAAAATCTCATCTTGACACAGTTTTATCTCAGTTCCAGGCTTGAATGAAATTTTTGTTCCACTTTTAAAAATATTTAGAGTGATTATAGCCTATTAGAAGACTAGTGTAGGTTATCCTAATTGTATTTTTCTGAATTACATTAATTTTACATTTGAATTCAGAAAAATCTGACTATCCTATCCTATTTCAGTGCATTTGACTTCAGTTTGAAATTCCTAAGAGTATGTTAAATGGATTTTAAAATTACATAGGAATTTCTTGCTAATTTTTGAAAGGTAATGTCAGTAGCCATGCCTTGAATAACCCTGTGAACATCAGTTATAACATACTTGTTTTCCAATGTTAAAATTTTTGGTTAATGAGCAGTATTTTGAGGCATTCCAGCCCAAAAGGGAAAGGAACATACAGGTATGCAGATACTCATGGTCAAGAAGGAATGACAAAAGCCAGAAGGTCTGTAAAAGCTTACAAAGTTTTTTTAGCAAATTATACACTTGTCATGGAATGGAAATTGATATGGTAGAGTGAATGAGAGCAATTGGAGAGAGGGAGGGAAAAAGATGACCAGTCCTTGCTCCGGTCTCAATCCAGCTAATGGAATGTCTGGAGTCCTGGAGCATGTATATCTGAGCCCCATCTATTTATAGATAAGTTTTCCCTGCCCTGGAGATAAGTTTCTTGCTTTCTTGGCAAATCAGTTATCATGCACAGTTCATTCCTCACAATTCATTCCTCTAGACCCTTCTGGAAATGGGTTAGAGGGCTTCTGAGAGGTCTCTGGTGTCTTGATCCCCCTCTACTGGGTTGGCTTTTGGTCAACAATCCTTTTTCTAGACTTCATTCCTGCATGTGCACTGTACCATGCTGTGCATATCTCCAGGAGCCAGAAAAAGGATTTCTGTCTCAGAAAATTGCTGCCCTAGCCCCATAAGGCCCCATTCTCCAGCCACATCCTGTTACTTCTCACAGTATGTTATTACCAAGGATCCTTGGTTGGCCACACAGTGATCTGGCTGTTCATCTTCGAGACATAGACGTTAGTCCCTTATCTTCAGGGCTTCTACAGCTGTATTTTCACTCCACTGCAGCTAGCTTGGCATCTGTGAGAAAATGAAGGGGATGAAATATCTTCATAATCAATGGTTATGAAGGGAAAAAATAAAATTAAACTGTTGGCCAGCCAACCACATCCTCAGAAAACTTATACTGTAAGTACAGTGAGTTTCTCAAGTTTCCTTTCCAAAGTAGTTCCAGTGGCAGAGTTCAGGGTCAGGCTTTTCCTTCTCTTCTACTGTTCAAACACCTGTACAGACCTGTATATGAAAACACAAGTGAATCAAAGCTGGCAATGAATCAGTGAATCATAGAGCATCTTCTGGGTACTTTTTTGAGTTTTTCAGATGTGAATTGGACTATGAAATTCTTTACTCTGGCTAACTTAATTCTACTTTTTCTAATATCTTTCTATTAATTAATTTTTAAATTATTCTGCCAATGTGGCTGTAGATAATACAGCCTCTTGGTGCTACAGTGGTAGCGGTGTAACTTGAAAAAATATATATATGCTTCCTGACATGAACTAACAGTTTTAATTATCTGTCTTTTCTTTTTTTCCTCCAAGTGACTCACAAAGGTTTTCATCAGTGTGTTTAGCACAGTGTAAAACTCGGCAACCTATGCAGAGTAAATATTAACCTCTTTCTTCTATGCAATGGTTGAATCCCAGCTTTGAAAATTACTCCATCTAGAATCATGTCGTTTTACAGCTAAGATGCCTTTTCTGGCATTACTTGTTCCTCCTGAGCTGGATATAAAATTTACATCATTTACATCAAGTTGAATTCAAACAGCTTAGAGCCCTATGTAAGATAGTCTGTGAATTACATGCTGCTTTTATGCTTGCAAAACCAACATATATGAAAGTCTATTTTAATCACTGATTTTAACCCCCTAAAGCAAGACATTTTGATGTCTTGATTTTGGTTTTTTTTCCCTATTTTGAAAAAAAAAATGTTTTATGACCTTTTATAATCCTTAAAGTGATCAAAGAAAACCCCAATGTGTACGTGGTTATTTTGATTTTAAAATAAAATTCATATTGGCGCCTACTACGTCAAACATTCAAATAAAATACAAATTCTCACAGCTTTAACTTACATCAAAGATGGAAATCATTGTGTGGTTTTGGAAACCAAAGCAATTCCAAGATAGACACAGTTGGAATTTTTTTTATTTGACAGCTTGTTTCATACACTAAGTAACATCAGTGTGAAGTAAAGTGTTCATTCTAATGAAGAAGGAAGACTAGGGGAGCCTTTATAGTGACTCCTTTAGGATTAAATTCAACTAGGTGACAAAGTTACATACACTTGTAATGGATTTTACAGCAGAAGTAAATTTTAAGAATAATAAATTTGGATATGTATATAGACTACAAAGAACTATTTCTTGTCATTAGTAATGCAAAATATCTTGTACATTATCCTGCATAATATAATAATACTTGTGTTTCTTTTGTCAGGTTGTCAAGTTGTTAAGTAACAAAAGATCACAAGCTGTTGGAATATTAATGTCTAGCCTTCATTTAGACATGAAGGACATTCAGCATGGTAAGTGAAATAACTATTGATTATTCTCAGGTCACTTAATTATCTGGAAGTGCTAAGTATTTATATCTCTTGATATATAAAGTAAATTAATATGAGGCCTTTTTTACATTATTTTCTTTTTCTCAAAATGGCTTGTTCTGGTATTTATATTCCCCTTTCAACATCAGCTGTATAAGTGGTATATAATATAGACACTTTGATTTTTGGTCTTTTTGAGGAAGAAAGAATGATGTGTTGCTTATTTTAATTCAGATAACTTTGGAATATATCCAGAAAAGGGAATTATAGTGTTTAATTTATTTGCTTTATAAAATAATTCCTATATTTGGGTTAGCACAAGCTGTGGCGTTCTTTCATCTTCAACAGCATATTTTACAAAGCAAGATCTTTTAGGGGAGTGTAATACTTTTCACATTTATGCTAAGAGACAGTAGTGCAAAAAGGTGAAAAGTGGAATTGCATTCATATTCAGAGCATCCCTAATGTTCCCCAAAGGCTTTGCATAGATTTGAAGCAGATTGAATTATCCTGTGAAGTGCCAGCCTATCTATTAAATAAATGTGGTTTCAAGTATAACACAGACTCCATAAATCACAAAAACATCTTGTGAACTTTCTAGTCTACATATTTACAGCCATGCATTCAGTTTACTACGATTTGCTTATTTTGCGAAATTATTCAAAGATAGAACAAATTTGAGAGGGCTCTGTCAGCTAGTGAGTAACTCATAATCACAGTTTCAAGGTTTTATTAAACTATTCTGATGGTTACTAGACTTCCTCAAGCTGAAGCGCTTAAGATGGTAGTCATAGAGCAAGGCGCCAGTACTGGCGCCAAGAAGTACTTGGTATTTCCAAAGCTGGCAGATGTAGTTCAGTTAAGTCATAGAGCAAAATCTGAAAACAATGATATGGTCCTTTCCTTCAGTCAAATATTCAACTTGGTTTCAGTTAATAATGAGAACCTTATGAAAAAAGGAGTCCGCCTAACATCTGTGTCTGTGGTAAAGCCAACACAAGTTCATTGAAAATTTGCTTGCTTAACATGCAACACTAACAATAACATGGCATGAATGTCAGTAGTTGAAGGGGTCAAACAATATTATTCTTAACCTTTATCCTATTACAATATTAAGCACACATGATCATCTAAGAGCTGTGTGCAGATTTTGTGTATTCCTCTTTCAATAGCTGTTTTCTAAAACCAAAAGTCTTTGCAAAAGGGAATTTAACAGTTCTTTTATTCCCTTGCTGTGCAGAATTGATTGAACAAACATGAGAAAACTTTTTCCTCGTGGGGGAATTTGTGAAAATGGTTGGTGCTAGAATTTTATTTTTTTTTTAAGAACATAAAATAGACATGGAGAAAATGTGGTGAGGAGCAGGAAATAAACTTGCATGATGGGGGCAAGGAAAATAGAGTTATTGCCCAGAAGTATTTCTGACATCAGTCACTCCGTGCAGAGGTCTCTGAGTGATCTAACCATAGAGCTGATGCAGAAATTATAGAATTGCACCCCCAAGTATTTAGCTTTACCTTTATGTTAGCAATGTTGTTAATTCCTTATTAAAAAGAAAGGTTTTATATATGTTTGAGTGTTATAACATTTAGGGTTTTCTGCTGCAATTTGAACATACTAACAAGGATGTACTAACAAAAATTCAAATAATGATTGAGTGCCTGCATTAACAAAAATAGCTGATGTACTTGCATCTTTATACATTAATATTTATGTTGTATGACAATTAATACAGTAAAAAATGGATCAGTGGGTTTTTTCCCCTGGCCCAGGGTTTTAGTAGTGGGCTTGAGGGTTTTTTAAGTTTGATGTACACTGACAAGTAAATTTACACCTATCTCAGTACAATACAAGCAATTGTTTTCCATAAGTAAGGAATGCAGTCAAACGAAACTTTCCCTCAGCTCCCTCCTGACAATTTGTGGTACTAGGCAACTTTCAGCTTTCTTGTAAATATTCCCTGTATCAAACATAAAGCATATTTTTAGGATGCAGTGTTCACTCAAATCACAGAAATGTAATTTTTTTTTTTACTGGCCTCAGAAGGAGAGAGAAACTTTCAGTGCTGAGTGATATTCCATTTCTTGTTTTGCATGCTACTTACTGTGTTGTATTTTTCTGGTGCTTTTGAAAAATTTTGAAGTTCTACATGAACAGAAAGCAAAACAATTGTGCTGGGTACTAATCCACCTAATAAATTTAGGATTTCAAGTTTTAAATCTTACTGTGTTTAGATGAAGAACTTAAAATAGCTTGAGACTTGGATAAATGTTGTTTTAATGTCTTGTAAAATTTTGGGGTTTGGGTGGTGTTTTTGGTGTAGTTTTATTTGCTTTTTAAGATACAAAATAATGATGAAATATTGTCTGCATATCTGATCAAATGTGGTATTTAATGGAAGATCTCAGTATATTGTAATACATCTTAAATAGATTTGTTATATGGTTGTTAAGTGTCTGTTTGTGGAATTGCATTAGTCTGCTTCCAGCTTTGGAAACAGGTTTAGTAAGACAAATGCCCAGAACCTGTGTGTTTTTAAAATATTTTTACAGTGTGGAAGGAGTAACTGTAATCAGAGCAGTTTTGTTCTGAACTCTAGTGTGTCTTTCTAGTAGTGCTTCAAAGTTTGCTAGGTTAATTTTTTTTGTTGTGGGGATTTTTTTAGTAGATTCTAATTGTTAACAGAACTCCCATCTACTTTATGCTGAGAAGGCTAGAAGAGTAAGAAATGTTGGACTCTTTATTTGCAGTAGCCTTTCTCTGTTATTAGCACAAAACCGAGTACTCGTGGTTTCTCTGATTTCACGCAAGGTCTTACTGATGCCTGGTTTTCTTGCAATCATCCATCAACTACGCAAAACACTTTATCCTGGCATTTTACTTGCTTTTGTATTTTCACTATACCACAAATATCCTTTATCCAGTATTTTGTTCTCACTGGAAATATTGCTGTATTTGGCTGCATGAATATGGCCAAAACCTGAGAAATGCCACACAATCATTTCTTACCTCTTTTCCTTTATAGTTCAGATTTTCTTCTTAGAGAAAAGACTTGGGGTTTACCATTAATGTTTTGGAGGGTTTTCTTAACATTTCAGAGATGCAAAGTGGGCTCATATTAGGGGTACAACAAAGTTCTGGTGTAGCTGCATAGTGCAACCAGTACATTAAATATATATATATATCCACATTATATATACTCACATTAAATATATATATATATATACACACACATTAAATATAATTACGCGTTAAGCCTATATCTGCATTTAGGGACCATGTCTTGTAAATAAGGTATCTTCGTTCAAGTGGTCTGTCAGCACTTGAAGTACAACAACTGTTTGAAATTTCAGCTATGGTGCAAGATAATAAGTTTGTCAGTGCCTGCCCCAATCCCTTTATTTATAAAGAAACAGTGTATCTTCCTCTCTGTTTACAACTGTGCTGTAAAAATAGCAAAAAGTTATTCTGTGTGTATAAAAATAGAAGGAAAAATTAAACTGAAGATGTCAGCTAGGAAAAAAGGCAAATTTGGTATTTTGTGCAGCTAAATATTAAATTTATTACACAATGAGATTCTAATCTAGTATTTATTTCATATATGGAAATTATTCCTTGGCACATGAACATTTTCTCAGTTCTAAGCATGTCTTGTAACTTGTTGAAAGTAAAAGTTTCTCAAAAATCACATATGCAGTTCTTTGTCCTTTGAGGCTGTCTGCTACCTTTTCCAATCCATTAAGTTTCTCTCAACAAGATCTGTCACTCCAGGGACTGTGTTGCTACAATATTCTTAATTATTTTTCTGTAAAATTTTGCATAGCACCTTGTGGTTGCCCTGACTCTGTTGGTAATAGTTAGGAGATTTCTGCGTCTGAATTTTGGATGACTTCTCATTTTCCTCATTTAATAAGTCATTTTTCCTCCTCTCTGAGACACTGGTAGTCTGCAGAATTTGATGGAACTACCTGTCCCACTGTGATATCTGCAGGGGAGAGAAAAAAAAAAAAAGGAAGGCCAAGACACTGTCTATTACAGGCCTCAAAAAACAATGAAATAGGAAAACCAATTACAGAAAGGGCAGGAAGATTCACCTAACAGCTGGTAAAACCCAACCTTGTAATCTGGACTTGAGCTTATTTTACTGGAAGTTATATCTGCAGCAGTTTGTTCTGCTAACAGCAGTACAACTTTGAACAACAAACATATCTTCTGCCCTGAATTCAAGACAGATGTGCAGGAAATGAACATACTTTAAATGTTAGCAAGAAAAAGAAATGTTTATTCTTAGTACTTGACTATTAGTGACAAAAGAACAAGAGAAAATCTTGAGTTTGTTTTCTTACTTGACCACTCATGCTGACATGTAGAAATGATGAGCGAGGGGAGACTTTGTCAAAGGTTTAACTAAATTATTTCACTAGAGAAGGATGATAAAATGTCTCTTACACTGCATTATTTCAATGTTCTGAGCAGAAATTATTAATGTATTAAACTATCACATAGGCTGGGTCCAAGAGATGCTCTAAATGGAAAGCGATCAGGAAAGAATGACTGAACATCTGGAAAATAAGACTCAGGGTTAGCTTATATTACAGAGAGTCCAGAGGTGATCTGAGCATTATTTTTCCTAAAAACAATGCGTATGCACAAGCACAATCACTCGAAACTTATGATACCCATTCCTCACAAATATTTCAGTACCTTCCTAAAAGACATCCTCCTGATTAAACAAGTTATGAGGACAAAACAATACATGATTGGATCAAGGTGTCCAGCCAGCGTTATACTAGAAAGTATAAGTAAACCAGATGCCCAAAATTGTTATTTCTGTCCATTAAAGTTATGGGGGGAAATGTTGGCTGTAGGAAGATATGCAGACTTTTCTTCTATTGGCAAGTCTTTATTAAAGTAATGATAAATAATTATATTGCAATCAGTGCCAGTTAATTACAAAGTCTGAAACTTTACCTGTTCTGGTTTATTAATAGAGAACTGAAACTCTTAAAATGTTTCACTTTTCCTAACCAAATATTGTGCGTCCAAACACCCAAAACCTCAAAAGATTATGGTTTAAACTTCCTCTCTGATAGCCTTTCCAACACCTATTTAGATACTTCAGAGACACACCCAAGTAAAGATTGGTTTGATTCAGCAGTTTTTTGTCTCATGTGCTACTACTTCCTCCAGACTTCACTCCATAATTCTGAGTCTTATTCCTCTACTTCTTATTGACTTTATGCTACCATATTCATTACATTATTCTCACTGTTAGATTGTATGCTTACATGTTTTATTTGTTTATAATTACTTTACAAGTTCCTATTGGGAAATTATTGAGAAGGAAAACAATGGAATACACAAAATTACTTCTGTAGAATACAGGCTGGACTTAAATTAGAGTGTCATGCATACGTACTGCTACAGATGTTTCTATTGCTTTGGTGCTGTTATTATGCCCACAGCGTTCTGTATTGAGCAGCAATTTTGGATCCCTTGTCTGGCTCCTCCTGTCAGACTCAGTTAGGGAAGAAGGACATCAAAGGTCCTTGGAGACAGGTGGAGTTTCCAATGGATGTGGCATAAACCCCTCAGCCGTGGGTGAAGGTCCTGAAAGTTGGTCCTGAGTATTTAAAGCATGATTCTAGTGCTCTTTCTATCTTCTAAGATTTTCTAAGACTTAGTTCATAGAGACCAGAGGTCAGTAAAGCAACAGCAGCAGCTGGTAAGGGAAAAATACAATTTCAATTATAATTTTCATTTATGTACAATACATCAAGATAATGAAGGACAGAAATATAAAAGAAATATACAAGAAAGAAACTGAATGTTTTTTGTCAGATATCTCTTTGTAATTGATACTAAAAAAATAAATTATAGAATTATAATTTTTTTTCATAATGAAAATGCATTTTTAAAAATATAAGTTTAGGGTTTTGAATGAGGAAAACAATATTGAGTTTTCTTCACAATATTTGAATCAACAGAGACTAATTACTGCCACATTGGACATTTTGGATAATTAAAGATTGTTGTTGTTGTTAAGAACATATGAATATAATTTAATAGAGAAGTTTTGTAAGAAAATGTAACTGCATTGTCTGTCTGTTGTTTCAGTTGAAACCATGGGTTTTTTTCTTGCAAGTCTGATCTAACTTTGAAACTTTGAAAGTTAGAGAAAAGTTCCAGGAACGTTCTTTTTTCCCCAAAAGAAAAGAAATAGTACTGTTATTTCTCATTTGTGTACTGTGTGCTCACGCTGAAGAGGGATGATTACAAAATTCCTAGCATAAAAGCAACAAAATGTGTGCTATTATCATCAGTACCATGTAAAAACAGGGTGGCAGGAGGGAGAAAAAGAGCACCTTGAGTCTCTTTTATAGCAGAAGTATTTTCCAGTGGTCGTACTCTTATACTTGGCTGGACTATACAGAGGTTCTAGCAATATTAAAATTAAGAAATCCCTATTAACTAAGAGCTTCCAATAATACAGTTACATATTTTTTTCATTAAATCAAAAGATTTAAAAGAAAAGGACTTTTGCCACAACAATTTGTGATTTTTCATGTGTTTGTTAGCTTTGAATACATTTATACATACAAAAAATTTGTATTCAAAAATTAATGCCACTTATATGTATATAGCTACTAACAATTTAAAGACAAGTTAGTTAAAATGGGGATTTAGTATAATTGCAAGAAAAATAGATTAAATTTTTTTACAGTGTACCTATAACTGTATTTTTACAGTCTTTTTTAAAAAAATCAGTTCAGACTATATGTTGTATTTGACCAAGTGGGTATCTATCTAGCTTTGTACCTGATCTCTTCTGTAGATAATCATAAAATAAAAATAAAAAGCTAAGGTGAGCGGCACTGACCTCTCATTATGTAAATTTTGTAGATCTCTTATTGCAGTAGTTGACTTCAAACTGAAAAGTTTATTTGGAACAGCTTTCATATATGTTATCTATTCTTTTGATTTTTCCTTGTCACCAGTCTACAATCTATGATTCTTTCTTCTCTTTGCCAATGAGGTGACTGACTAGCCCTGCATGCTGCTTTCAAAATCTTTGTGGGCTATATGCCAGTGCCAAGATGTCAAATCATCTTTCAGGCTCTGGTTTTTTTCTTTATTGTTGCTGATATTTTATTTGCCCTTCACAACTGCTAATTTTTGACCTTATGTTTTCAGGGAGCTATGAAAAAAATCTTGAGTGTCTTTTTGGGGTAGCAGTTGCTAATTTTATATGCATCACAGGACTTTTACAGTCTGGGTTCTTTTTTTCCCCATCTACTTTGCATGTATTGACACTGAATATTTGAGAGATCCTTTTATATGTGTTTGTGGTCAGCTTTTAAGTGGTGTTACTATCTGAGAACATTGATGCCTCATGTTCATTAAACAGCACAGTAAGCTTTAGAGGTCCTAGTAAGGCTTCTTTGCTGCAAATTTCTACTTTTAAAACTAATAATTCATTTTGGTAATTGATTTTCTTTCTTTTTTTTTGAGCAGATCTTTGCGGTTTTGGTGTGGTTTTTTGTTGTTGTTTGTTTGTTGGTTTGGGTGTTTTTAATCCAAGTAGATGTTTCCTCTTCCACCATGACTGCATAATTTTTTTCTGAAACCTTAGGTAAGGATAGTGAGGAGCCTTTTGCAAATTCAGAATTAACCTGATAATTCTAACCTGGGCCTTTGTGGGCACTCCATTAAGCAGTACTACTTAATTTGTTGCTCATGAGTGCCTACTACAAATTGTCTTACCTTGCTTTCTCATTACATGGATTTAGCTGTGTGTTGTTTAAAAAACATGTTATTCTGTATAATACATAGGCATTTTTTAGGGATAAAAATCAGACTGGACTGACTGGTTTGTAGTTTCCAGTATCATCTGAGGAATCCTCTTAAAATTTTCATTTGTATGTTCTGAAGCTTGTTCAGTTTGAGACAGTGCCCAAAACATATCACTTGAGAAGTACAGAACTTTTCTGAGAACCTCTTTGACCTTTTCTGTGGTTGTGAATCCTTACACAAATACTTTGTTTAACCTTTTCTGATTCTCTTTCTTTTGTGCACTTTTTACAGCCAGATTATCTGCGTGCCCAGCTGTTTCCTGTCAGGCTTCATACATGTGAAGTGTTTGAAAGCAGTTTTATTACTAGCTTTAAGCATTTGGCAAGTTGGGTTTAGACCTTTTTGTTCTTGTCCAATTTACATTGAACTTCTAAGACTTTGCTTTTTGTTTTCTTTGGCCGATTTCCACTATTGAAGAGAATCTTTTATTTACAGGTGTCTCCATGCTCTTATACTTAATCATATATGGGACTTTGAGAGTAGGAATATTGAGAATGTGAAAAGACAAGGGAGGGGAAAGGATACACATAAATTTATCAGTTGACTTTTTTTTCCTCCATGTCTCTAATGAAGTGTCTTAAAGCTTTCTTCTGACCTTCAACCTTTCTTTAGACTTACAACTGTCCTCTCATTTTGAGCTAATTTCTGGTTGTAAAATCTAAATTTGTGATGTTACTCCTAGAAATCTTATTCCCACATCCTCTGGAGAAATCTCGTTAAAGGCTGGTTTAGCATCTCTGAGTGCTTTCTACTTTATTGAGAAGTAGATCAAGTGTTACTTTGCCCCTTTTGGTAAATCTGCCTAGCTGCTTTGAGTAATAAGTCTGATGTCGTAAAACTTAGATCCGAGTGATGACTCAAGCAATATGGTTAACAGATTAACCCTTGCACCAGTATGTTTTCTATGTGGCATACTGGTTTACACATAAATGGTAAAATACCATTTAGGAGTCATTATTAAGATGCTTCTTGAGTGATCTACAGGAGGGCACTGACTGTGTTTTTTCTATTTAGGTGTGAACTTCCTCCACAGCGAACGCGGTAGATCTTTTACACGCCCTTTATCTTAGCCGGGTATTCGCTGCCTCTCTTCTGCTGTAACCCTTCACGGCACCATGGGCAGCCTTACATCGTCAGCGTCACGCTGACTATCGTCCTTCTGTTCCACTCGGAACAGCCATCACATCCACCCGTAAATACAAATCTTCCCTTTGCAGATGTTAGATGGCCCTAGGGACGCGCATCATTCACAGAGCCCGCCCTTTCCCCGCTGAGCTCGGCTTACCTGAGCCGCCGTTCCGCCTCGCCTCCCCGGTTTTTCCTCCCGCGGTCCCTCTCCCTCCGCCGGGCCGCCGCCGCCTGCCCGCCCTGCCCGGCCCGGCCCGGCTCGGCCCGGCCCCGCTCCGCTCCGGCAGCAGGTGGCAACAGCGGCCCGCGCTGCCGCCCGGAGCTCCGCCGCCCTTCCCGGGAGACGCCGGCCCGGCCGCCGGCAGAGCGGAGCCGCTGCCCCAGCGCCCGGGAGGCGCCCGGCCGGGCAAGGCGCTCGCCCTTGCGGCTCCGCGAGGCGCTGCCCCTCGGCACAGCCCTCAGCAGGGAACAACAGCTCCCTTAAAACAGTAGCTGCGAGTGTATGGGAGGGAGAGCATGATGCCAAGGTGGTAGAGCGG
>VYXF01010294.1:507944-574935 GCA_013397295.1 Polioptila caerulea | reverse complement strand
CTTGTTTGCTGTGTCCATGCATCATCCGTGATGGGGGAGGGTAAGAGAGTGCCGGGGAAATCGTGGGGTTTTGCTTAGTCTTAGTGCCCACTGCTCCCCACGCTGAAGTCCAAAGCATGTTGGTGTTCCTGTACCTGTCACTTTATGAGGATTTCCTCTACTTAACTGCTTTCTCGTCTTGTTTTATTGTTATCCATAAGCAATGAAAGATCAGGTTAATTTCTGTTTCACCTGAAACCTCCCCAAGCAATGGGTATTAGGTTCTGTTGTTTCTAGTGGAGTTGCAATTGCTTTTGCTACTTAGACACAAAATATTGCTCAGTGTTATAGAGCTGAATCGATATCGACTGCCCCCATAATCTTAACGTCCTCAGTAGGCCAAAGCTAGGCATGATACTGTAATAAATACACATACATGGTTCCAAATAACCTTTTAGGGTTTTTTTTTTTCTTCTAATATATATATTTTGGTTTTCTGAGTACGTGGTGTTTTTTTTTTGTTATCCCAGCCTTTTTTTCCTTGAATTAATACCAGCTTTTGAGAAATGCTTTGGATGTGAAAAAAGATGGAACTTAAACCATATACAGGCATCCGTCTGCACTCAGCTATCACAGTATTGTGATTTGAATTAGTAAAGCTGTGTCATCTGTCATGTACCTAGCCAAAAATCTTTTTGCATTATTTTCATAATCCCACCACACTTATAACGTGGTGTCACAAGATCATTGCATCACTTTCTTAGCATCTGTAGCTCCTTAGTACTCTAACTCCAGAATATTTGGTGAAAGGCTTAACGTGCCTTAATACGATGAAATCCCTGGTGTGTTTATCCAGACGTCAGACAGGGCAGACATGTAGAATACTAGGCAACATCTAATATGCTCTCTGCTGTGCCAGAAATAAAATTTTAATTTGTTTTGGAGAATAAATTGAGAGTATGTAATTTTTTTCAGTGACATAGTACTACCATTTAACAGAAGGAAAGAGAAATTTAGATTTGAGAGGAAACCTCTCAAATGTTTTGTTTTTGTAATTCTTGACCAAGAAAATTTACATTTTGGGTTGTGACTAAAACAGTTGCTTGTACAGCAGTTATAGACAAATGAGGACCCGCTTTGCATGATGTTTGAAACCCTGTATGTTTCCACACAGTACTTCCTAACTAATTCTGCTAGTATGATACCACACACAACTGGCTAGCTGAAACCTTAAGCAAGGAAAGCTTGTTTCTGAATGATCATAGATGTCTTCATGGCTAAAAGAACTTGCAGTATTTTCTGTTGTAAATCATCAAATGGTAATAACATTCTGTGTAGTCTGTGTAAAATGATTTAAGCTTCGTGATGTTACAAAAGATTGGTAGAGGATTTCAGAGAGACCTAGCAAAGGGTAGCTCAAGTCTAGGTTTTTAGAAAGAACATTCTAAGCATTTAGTCTGGCTGCTAAATAAGGCAAGTTATGTAATATTGCCTGCTAATTTCTGCCTCAGGCTATTAGTCTGTATAAATATGAACATTTTAGCAGTATAAATGACCTGGAGTTCCAGCTGAAATGCTGACCCTTCAACCTTTGCTTTCTTTGAAGTTCCTGAAAGTTTTGCAGTTGGCTTTGGCGAGTCTAGGATTTCATGGAGATACTTTAAGTGATGGAGAAGTCAACATATCCCATGAAACATTGTTCAAAAGGTTGATTTCCCCCACTTTTAGCACCCTAAATAGGCTTTCCATAGTGAATTTGCTGGATTAATTTACAGATACTCTTCATTCTTTCATGCTTTTGGTCTGTGAAATTACAGAGCTGTCTACTTTCAGGTATCTTGTCATGCAGGTATGTAATCATGTAGCTTCTTAACTTTCTTTTTGTAAGTTAAACAGATCAAGCCAATCAATAGAAAGACAACTCCTTGAGGCTATTCTGCTGTCTCCTTTTTTGGTCTTTTTGATACTACACTGGTTCTAGCTCTAGTCCAAAAATTGATTTACCTTCTAGCCACTCTTGAGAGTTTTAGATTAGTCATGATTACAGAGTGCAATCAAAGCAGTTCTTTGGGTGAGATTTGATTTGGTCTGCTCAGCAAAGAGGAGCTCTCCTATTAGCATTGCCACCTGGATTTTGTTGAGAATTAATCACTATTTTTAGTATCTTTCCTTTCAATGTTTATAGAGGTATTTTCACTAAGCTGAGAGCAGTCCTATGAAAGCCTAAGATGCTCTTTCCTTTGTGGTAATGTTTGAAGAGCAATTACATTTTCAGATCTATGAGCTAGGCAGTTATTAACTCATTTAGTGTTGACAAATAATTTAATGTAAATATTCTAAATTGCCATCCAGACACACCAGGATCTCCATTAACTATGCACTAACTATGGGTAAATTAAAAGAAAAAAAGCTAAGATCCCAAGTTAGCTGCTTACTGCCCAGAATCTATTATTTGGAAAAAAAAATGAGTATTAGGTATCTGCCCTGGAAGTTCACTACCAGATGATTCCAAATTTTTTCTTCCTCCTCCTGCACTTTGTTTAAATTTATAATTTATAATGAGCTCCCTAAAGCAAGGAATAAAAAGCTTGTCTCTTTGCTTATGGGGTGCTCTTAGACATGAATTAGACATGAATTTGTTTACTGTGAGCTATTCTAATAGAAATAAATCAGATGGAATTAAATCAAAATCCAGCAAATTCGAATTCTGAAAAAAATCCACATGAAATTCATAGTCTCAGTGAGTTTGAAGCCTCATTTGTATTCCAAATAAGTCTTGCTAATATCTTCCAGCTACACCATCACTGGTGCAATTAGCCTGTGGAACTCCTGGTCCTAATGCCATTGAATCCAAGATTGAAAGGCATTACAGCCTATGTGGATCTAAAAGAAAAGTTTAACACACAGGAAAGCCAAATTTTATGTAACCTGAATCATGAATTTAAAGCTACAAATCATGTCTATCTTCAGACAGATTGATACACAATGCCAGACCTACTGCATATGTGCTTTTGCAGCTGATGTGTTTGTACAGTTTGTTTTTATAACGTGCACTGTAAATACATACTGACACGTAAACATCCCCAAAATATATTCCTCAGATATCATGTTCTAGTAGTCTGCCCCAAAAAAATACATACTTGACAGGTAAGACAAGCTTTCTTTTGAGAGCCTCCAAATGAAATGCCTATGGCATGCTGTACTACCTTAACTAGAAAGTGAAAAAGCTTAGTACAAATTGATAATGAAATAAAAGCCAAGAGCATTGGGTTTTTTTCATAGCAGCAATTATATTTTCTGTAACAGAAATTCTTACATATAAAATATATTTATATGCCAATATTAATTTTATATGGAAATCTTGTTCTTTAAACAATTTAAAAATACATTTAAGGGTCAGGAAGTTCACCTAGAGAACAACCCCTTAATATAATCATAAAGCATAATTATATATTTTTAAAACTTATTTAAATGTGTCTTATATAATTTGCATTTGTGTACTGTGTAAAGCCTTAAGTAGTGTTTTGGGAGTTATCACAGTAATTCTTTTCAGTTTGTCGAAAATCTTGAATCCTGCCGTGCAGTCCCGGGCTTCACATTCACTTCCCCATGACCATTCCCTGGCAGGTTCATTGAGACTGTTTGCTCCTCTATGCACTGTAGTTTAAAATACACATAATCTGGTAAAATGCCAGTCTTTTCTCAACCTTCCTATATCCCACACCCATGTTTTTTTCACCTGCCAAATTCAAACAAATCTTATCTAAACAATTAAGATAAGCATTGAAGTACTCTCTATAGTCAAATCAGCAAACTTCTCAAAGCCAGAACTGAAATACAATCTCTCTAAATTAAACAGTCTACAATGGCAATCATGTTTGTATTTAAACATTTTATTCTGAAAGGATTACAGCGTTGCTCTCCATTTTTTTTCCTGCCTAGACAAGAAGGCGACATACTGAGTCAAACAAAATATATTTGTTCTCTATGAGCTGAACTTGCACACTTTTTGTAAACAAACTGTGTAGGTGTATGAAGTTTGACTTCACATAATCAGTAACTGCTGTCCTTAACAAAGTAGGCACTTGTTTGAAATGTATGAAATGTAACTGTTTATATTAACTGTGTACAGCTATATAAGATCCGGTGATATATTATGTTGTATGTGTGAATATGTATTTACATGTAGGTAGAAAACCTCTATTGATATAGTTTTTATATTCGGGATACAAGTTAGGGAACAGGACAACTGTCTAAAACTTATCTAAAAGTACAATTATGTTTATAAGGGAAAAATCATGCAAAAGATTCACTCCTTTCAATGAAGTCTTGTGCTTTTGTTACTTCACATTTTGCAAAACATATTAATACATAACTGATTCTTATTTTATCACTTCTTAGAAATGTGAGTGCATGTTCTTGAAGGTATTTAAAATTCTTAACTTGTTTAAAAACAGTCTGAAGAAACAGCTCAACTTAATCCATGGCTTCTGCTTGGAAATTTTGTTTACTGTTCTGGTTTCTTACACAAGCCTTAGATCAAGGTGAATTACTGCCACACTAAAACTGTGAGCAAGCAGTTCTAAGTGGTGTCTTGCCTCTGATCCATGCTGTATGTACCTGTGTTGAAGCTCCAGTCTCCCCTTAAGATTGTCAGGATGAAAACTTTGAGTATTTCTTAACAGACAAATATATCACAAAGGTACTGAGGGCAAGAAGGTAAGTAATAATATGAAGTTATGAATTTATGCTAACTCTACTCAGTGCAGCCATACCCCACCTACCAATTTTCAGTGAGGATGGAGGGGAGGGTTTGCAAGTTATGTTTAAGAATTCTTTTCTTTCACTTATTTTCTGAGGATCTTTAAAAATTTTGCAGTCATTATCCTTTTGTGATTGCTGCAATGTCCATTAGCACAGGGACATAAGGTTTTAGCACTGTTGTGTAAACACAACATTTATTTCAAAGAGCCCCATTTGGAACTTAACTTTCTTCACCAGAGATTCACATTTCTATTACTTAAGATAAAGAAGAATCCTAAGAAAATAGCAGTAGTCATCAAGTTGTTGGAACTATTATAGATAAAAACATGACCTTGTAAATTTTAGATGATGTCAGAAGTGACAAGGGGGAAAAAAGAAAAAATGAGGCGAGGGGGAAGGAGGGGCAGGATTGAGAGGTGACCTGGGAAGGAGGGGCAAACCAAGTGATATGAAGTTTGGAAGTTGTGAGTTTTCTTTGTAACCAATGAGAGACTGAAAGTTTTCCAGATTAGTTTATTTTAAAATATAAATTCTAAGTATTTATTGGATGTAAATCTGGGTTTATTCTGCAAGTAGCTTGATATTACATCCAAACATAATCTTTATAGGAACAAAAGAAACCATTGCACTTTGATCACCTTTTAGGCTCTTTTGGCTCTTTTGTTGATAAGAACACTGATGCAGGTGTTTTTTCTTCTACTTCTGAATTGAGCAGTTCAGCTGTCAGTCATTCCAATGGACCTGATGAAATTTTCTGCATTTAGACTTTTTTCTTGGTTTGCTTGTGTTTGCATGTGTCATGTTCTTGCATTGTTCTCCAAAAACACCTGTTAGACAGAGAAGACTTCCATTCTGTATTCACAGAACAGTTCTGTGTATATTCAGTATCTATCCTTTTTGTTTGTTGATGAAAGCGAGCATAAATTGATATTATCTGACTTGTTTTCTTGTATCAGAGTTCTCAATTTTTAAAAATTTTGTCAGCATGCTGGTTTTTTAATGATAGTGGATTTTGACCACTTTCTGCCCGGTTTTGACCAATTTACTGCCAGTACATTTTTCTTGAGGAAGCTATTGTTTTTAATTAACTCAGAAATAATAATTCAAGGAAGATCATTCAAAGTGATACATTGGACCTACTCATCTATTTATGTGCTTTTTTTCTCTTGCAAATGCCCTTTTTAGATAATTTAAAATAATTATAAGTCCTGTGAAATTTGGTTGAATCACTTTTAACGGTACCATTCTGCTTAAAAAATTATGTAGTAATTTTGAGACTCTAATTATATAAAGCTTACTGTTTCTATATGTTGATATAGGTTCTTAATAGCAACAGAGTCAATTTTTTGTTGCAAGATTGATTGATGCCTTTTCAGTTTATTTCACTCTTCAGCTTACGGTAATATTCCTGAGTGATTCCTATAGATGATTTCAGTGGAGCAGAAATATCTGGGGACCAAAGCCTGGAAAAAGTACCATGGAAGCTGGAACCTCTCAGTATCCTATATTCTTGCATGTTAGAGTCTCATGAGGGGCGTAACAGCTGAGAATTGCCCAGATCTGTGCCACACACAGATCTATGTGGTAAGAGTGCTGTGGTTAGTTGCAGCACGAACAGGAGGTTCTTCACTCAGTGAAGAATAGATCTGCCTTTGTATTTTGCTGGGCTGACCATCTGTTTCTGCCATTTGTTAGAGAAGTTGTGAAGTCTTGCAGAAACTCCTGCTGTTCTTCTGGAGCAAGAGAGCAAATGTGAAAGTGAGGAGGCGAAGTTGTGCAGGAGGAAAAGAGGAGGGGCCTCTTGAAGCAATACTGCTTGGTTTTTGGAGAGTCACGGAGAAGTCAATAGAGGTGGAAATCATCAGGAAGGACTTGGATGAGTGGTTTGCTTGTTTGTCTCCCTGAAGGATGGATCTGAGCAGGGCAGTACAGGTTCAGACGTGGTTTTAATTCAGCTGCTGCTTCTTTATGAGGACTTAAACTGTAGTCTGTTATCAGTCAAGTGGGATTTGGAAAATGCTTAGTCAATTTTTTGGGAGACAGTTTTGCTTCCAGGAGATTTCAAGAAAGAGACACTTAACTTTAGATGGAGTCCAGAGACAGGAAAGCTTAGGAGGCATACTTGGAAAGGCCAGAGAAATGGAGTGTGATTTGAAACCTGCCCTGAGAAAAGGGAAGGCTAAGACTAAGAATTCAACTGAATATCAGTTTTCTGAAAGTCATCCACATGTGATTGTGCTAACGAGAGTTTTATGACACAAAAGTTGGATCCAAAGAGTCTGGTTTCTAACACTTTTTTTTCTTTCTGAAATTCTACTCGGTGGGAAACTGAATTTTGGTCTTTTCACTTTAATAGGAAATTCCTAAGTTTTGGACTTTGACAAAAAATAGTTTCCAAGGACTGGGTAGCTGTAGGAAGTTGTCTTTTCTGTAACAGCTTGTGTAAGTGGTACTATTGGTGGATTTAGAGTCATAGCCACAGGGAAATGTAGGTTAGCCGTGTCTGTGTTGCCTATCAGCTTTGGTTTAGTGGCAGCAGGTAATTCATGTGTTCCAAGACATATGAATATCAACAGCAATGATCTGTGTAACAAAGGAAAAACTACAGCAGCTTCCTTTTGTAGTCTTCCTGACAATACAATGGGCATCCTGCAACTTCTTGCTGATGTTTTCTCATACATTTCCTCTTCAGCATTACATATGCTGGCAAAAAGTTTGATCTTGTTGTTGGCTTGGTTACTGTCTTGCTCTGAAGACTTGAAGGTGGTGATAATTTATTGTTTGGTTTATCTTTTGTATTTTGCTTTGTTGCTGTTTTGTTTTTGTTTGTTTTTTGAGTTGCATCTCTATTCTAAGTTGTCTTCTGTGTATATGGAAGAAGACCCATCAGTTTTCAGTTTAAATGTGCCTCTGAATATGATCATGTGCCCTAATCTCACTTTTTTACCAGCAGTATATCTTCCTGTCAGGGGACGTAACTTCTACACTTGCAAATCAATTGATATTAATTAGAATGGTAAACCTTTATCTCTCTGCTTACATTTTTCTTTTGTCTTTCCAGCTGCATTTTAGTATCTAAATTGACTCTGCTAATGTGAATTTATATATATATATATTTATTCATTTTATATTGAAAAAATATAGAATTGAAAGGAAACTCTTCCATTCTGCTAAAATATCCATATTCTGCTGTTAGATAATAAGATATAATTTCTGTTACAAAAATACCAGTATAGATTTCCATGTAGATTGTGACCAAAACAGTGACAATATCAGGAAAACTGAGAAGCAGCAAGAGTTTGCTGAGCTCTTTAACTTGGCAAGAAATCATTTGACATTTCTTCTTCTCTGTCTTTTATAATACCAGCTAATCATTTGTGATTGATCCCAAACCCCTCATTTTACTGGGTGGATTTTTTGTAGTCAACTGTTGACCCTGGCTTGCTTAAATCGAAAAAAAAAAGAACTGTTGGTTTGTAATTCTGTTAATTTTTTTTGGTGGGTATCTGGACATACTTGGTTCAAGTTTGATTAATTATATCTATGTATTTGTATACATACACAATTGTATATATACAACAAATAATTTTACAGTGTTAGGACTTGAAACTGAAGCTACTTTTATTGGCAGCAGTGGCAATAGGAATGCAAGAAAATAACAAAACTGTTAGATTTTGACCATAAGAACTAAATTTCTGGATTGGATGTGTTTAAATTTATTTCTGTTAGAACAAAAACCAATAGATATTCTTCACTTTCATAGTAGTCAAGGCCAGGAAATTTCAATGCCAACTTTGCAACAAGAAAAAATCGCTCTCTAAACCGGTGACATGGGTGAAAATATCCAGCAACTGCAAGACTAATACAAACCCTTCTCCAGTTGTTTGCATCAAAGTATACTGGAACTGCAGCGTGGCTAAAAATATTTTCATACAAGAAAATTAATCTTTGTCTGTGTTTCATCATCCACCACATATGGAATCCTTTGATTAGATGTTTGTGTAGTCATGCTGATTGTAGGGGGCATGTTTAACTAGTAAGCTTGGCTACACAAGGAAACATCATTGCTTTTTTCAGCTCAAATTGTCTAGATAATGGAATTAAATGTGCAATTGTTCTGATTTATTTTGCCAGCTATTATGTTCTCTATGGCAATGCTGCATGTTTGCCTAAGAACAGAAGCTCATATCCTGACCCCTCAGAGTAGGGGGAACACACCTAGGGTGAACATGGGAAAATCCTAGTGAGATATTGGGGTGCTACTTATGAACATATACAGGTTTAGATTAAACATATAGAAATATATTCCTCTTTGGAGGCAGAGACTTGAAGGATATATCCTAGCATCCAACTTCTCCATGTCCTTGTCTCAGACTGATTTGTTTTAAGCAGCTCCCTGAAGTATGTACACTCTTCTACATACCTGTTTTGTTGAAAGTACACAGACCTGGCACCATTGTGTTTGCCAGGCGTTCTCTTATCTCCTGCAAGCATTCAAACAAAAGTGTTCTATTGCTCCCTGAGTAATCCATGGGTGATCTTAACATTGAGCAAAAGTCAGGGCAGGAACTTAAGCTAAATTTCTCAGCGCAGGAGTGGACAGTCTCTGGAAGGAAGGGGGGTGGAGTAGGGAGAAGACAGCCACAACTCAAAATAGTTGAAGGGTTGTGAGTGTGTCCATATATGAAAACATTGCAAAAGCATAAAAGTGCTGAAATGTTAGATAGTATAAACTGAGTTTCCTAATATATCCTGGGTTTAATAAAGCTGTTTGAATATAGGCTTTGATGTTAGTGTTTTCTTAAAGTAAAGCTCTCAAACCTATCTAGACTCAGTTTCTATTTGCATGCTAATTTTAATGTCCAAAATGTCTAAAAGGCAAATTCGGCACGTTTTTAAGCATACAGATAGTCTTATCGAGCAACAGGGATTATTGAATACAATGTATAATACCGCGCCTTGTGTAGAGGGCATCTTTAAGTCTCTGTTGCAACAATTATTGCACTTGGATGGGGGAGGGAAGTTTAAAAATACCCCAAATAATTAGTAGCAGCTTTTCGCGTGTATCCCCTACCCCAGAAGAAAACAAAAAACATGTTGCTCCCTGAACTGTTAACTGTTACATTGACATTATCTGCTACATAGCTTTCTGGTAAGGGAAAAATAGAAGAAACCCACGCTATTTCTGGAAAAATAAATAACTTTTCAATTAGTTTTTGCTTTAATCCTCAAAGTTAGCTTTCTGCCCTTCTTAGAGATACAGTGTCACCTGCTTAGTTCAATCAAGGTCAACACTTTTTTGTTTATAATTTTCTTATACCACAACTAAAACTGAGTCTCAGGACTGGACAGGGGAAACGTGATGAGTCCCAGACTCATCTGGATGCTTTAGAGCAATCAGAAACACATGAGATTGAATTATATTGTGTAGTCTTTAGGTGTATACAAAATTTCTCTGTGACATGGATTTATAGGACAAAAGGTAACCTGGTGCTGGGTCTCTGATAAGTGTTGCAATTTCTATATTAATCTCACCTGGGGAATTGTTCAGCTTATTGTACAAGTGCACTCACACACCACACACAAAAAGCCCATTACAAAAAAAGGGTACAAATTAATGAAGTGCAAAGTACGAAAAGACTGGTATAGTATGATAAAAATTATTTGTTGCCATCACTTCTAATGCAATATTCTAAATTTCAAGATACAAAATCTGGATGAGGAAAATTTGATTTATATAGCTTTTAAATGAATGGCCACTGTGCTTGCAAAAATATCTAAGAGGAAGATTGAAAAGCACTATTTGAAAAGTAAATCTTCTTATTAGCTGAGAACAATTTTTCAGTAGTTAGCACAAATATTTCCTGTGCCTTCTGAAATGTTTCTATCACAAGTGTGGAGTCAGGGTTCCGTTTCTAAATGTGTGTACCTCTTAATGATTTTTTTTTTTTTTTTTTAATCCAGGTTAGGTAGATTGAAATCACTCTTTGAGCTGTTCCACTGGAGTTTTTTGATGCTGAAAAAAATACAGTATGTGTGTGGCGCCAGAATTGGTTGGGAACAGGAAAGGCATATTTTGTATCCATACTAAATGTGTTGGCTTAGTGCATAGAAGAGTTGACCCTTGTCAGGTGTTTTGAAGTTAACTGGCTGGCTTATGGATTAATGAGTTTAAGACTGAAGTCAACCAGCGACAGGAATGAGCTTTGTTGTGTGAGTGTGTGTGTGTGGCTGTGGTGCAGATTTACAAATTTTTATAATGCTTTCAGCTGGACCATGAAAGTCTGATGTAAAGCTTATCTCTGATCTCTGACTATGGCCATACTCATGGGTTCATGTTTGTGTGTTTGAGGGGAGGGAGATGAATTCTTTTACACTTGACACCTGGCTCTGCCAGGTTTCTTGCTACGCTCTTAGAAACGGCACTATTCAAGGCATTAATAAAGTTAAAACCTTTATTTAAGCTGTATGACCAGTAGGTCATAAAAACTATTGCTGAGTATTGTGACCAGTCCTTCTTTCACAGCTGGATTATCATCCTGAACAACTAACTCTTTTTTCTTTCCTCTTTTTTATAGCTGTTGTGAACTTGGACAACTCTGTGGTTGACCTAGAGACGCTGCAAGCCCTGTATGAGAATGTGAGTAATCAGAGGAAGTCCATAAAATGTAGGAATACTGTATGTCCACGTGAAGGTATTTTTACTAGGCATCAATAATATTCAGAAAGCTTGTAGAACAAGTCCTATTTTGAAGTTACTTTATTTTCCCCAAAAGCAATGAAAATACTAAATATTTTAATTGAATTTATTGCCATTGTGTGTTGTATGAAGTGTATGTATTTCTACATAAGTAGCATGATCAACTTCTAAATGACTAAACAAACATTAGTTTTGATTCTTTTTTTGCTGCTTGGGTGTGGCAGTCTTTGATCAATGGTATCAAACCTTACACTTCACACCTTTGACTTCTCTTTGTAATTTTGCTAATATAAAAATGCTGCTCAACTAAAAAGAAGTTTTGATAACAGAAATAATTTTCATTGTGAAACTGGAACCTTTAATTATTGTTGCTTCAAGGATTGCTCCAAAATAATTTTAACTCTTTGAAAAGAAAATAATTTCTCCAAGGTAATATAATAAAAAGTAGCATAAACTTCCAGGGGCTTCATAAATATCTGGTAGTAATAATCAGAGAGATTTGACCTCTAGGTCTGTAAAATCAGGGATTCAGAACATGCTCAGGCATGTTCCAAAACTCGACAAAGTCTGTCACATAAAAATTCAAAATCATGTATCTTAGAAGCATGTTTCTGTCTTCAGCTGAGGCCAGTGAACATGACCCCTTTTTGTGAATGCATTGCCTGGATATGTGGAGGTCTGGCTAGACATCTGTGAAAAGAGTGAGGAGGCTTCCTCTTTGCCCTCCAAAGAACTCAGAAATACAAGATGTAAAGCCATGAGCCACAGAATGGCATTGAAGGCCAGTGTATGCTATTGCACTGAATCCTTAACTTCCCTTATGTAGCTTTGATAATGTTAACTCATTTCACATCTTTCAGATATTTGGTTTTCAGACTTTAGCTTTTAGTCACCTGATTTGGGATGATCTGATGGTTTATGAAGTCCCTCTAAATAATCCACTTTGAGGTGCAAAAAGAGAGACAGTAAGTTCTAGCCCAATTACAGAAAAACTGAGGACCTAAACAAAACAGAAAAAAACCCAGCAGTCTGACAAGGGCTATAAAGGACTTTTACTATTCATCCCTGAAGAACTAGGTTACCCAACACTGCTCAGGAAGATAATGGTCAAAAGAAAAACCTATTCTAACAACATTCCAAATCTCTATGAACACTTTTCTTCTTTGCTCCACAAGATTTCTGTTTTGGTCTATGGTATTTTATTTTAAATTATTTTTAATCTGCTTCCTTATGCAGTACAGATATATCTCATGCCATACAGTTTTTAGCATGCAAAAAAATTGATTTGCTTTTATATGTTACATATGTGTGAATGTGAGAGATTTTCTTCTGGGAAGTATGGAATAGATACTGCAGTCAGTTTTTGCATTCTTCCCCCTCTTAGAGTCAACAAGATTTTTTTATTTTGGTCAGAAAAAATATTCCTCATACATTGATAATGCACTAATACTTTTCAAATGTTTACTTAATTTCATCTCCAATATACTTCAGAACCCAAATATAATGGATTATTTGCAAATTTGCAGTTCATTGAAATAACCAAATGTCATTGTGTTCATTTTGTAATTACCTTTACTTATTACAGAAAATGTCTAGGAAATGTCCTGATTAAGGAAAATATCGTATTTTAATCTCAGGAAAGACTCAGATTTTTTTAATATCTAATGTATTTGTTTGCTTTGAATAGAAAACAGACCAGCCCAACTTTATTATATTTGCTTGGGTACAAGACAGAAAAAAACCATACAAAACCACAACCAAGAAAGCCAGACAAAAACCAAACAGAGAAAAAGAAAAGCCCTCAGTTTACTTGGAGGGGATGTATAAGTGGACTTGAATTTTAATCCTGGATCTTTTTTTTTGATAAAACTGTGTCTTGAACAAACCTTTCTTTTTAGTTTACTTTTATTTTCTTTTTTTCCTTTCAGCCTTTTGTCAAAACACTTCAGACCTTGCATTTTCTTCCTTTTCTAGCTTCACTAATTATAACAATATTGTTCAATAACAGTTGTAAGCAATGGGTGGTACCAGAGAGCCTGGCATGTTTGATTCCTCCCTTATTTCTCAATCTCATCCTGTGTTGTAAGTGGGAATAACTTTGCAGCATTCATTTAGTTTGTAGCCATTAACTTAATTTTCAGTTCTTAGGGTTTATTTATTGGATTGAGATTTTTTTTTTTTTTTTCGCTGTATATTTAAATACCACTGTACTAGTCCTTAGTCTTTCTATTTGATCTGCATGGAACATATGGGAGCATTTGTTTTACAGTCTTCCTTCAGAAAGTAATCATTTTTTCTGGTTGCATGTGTCTGGCATAGTGCTTTCCCTTCTTAAATGTGAATGAAATTTGGGCAGTCTCCAAACCTAAACACACCCTAATTTCAAAAGCCACAGTCCCGAGGGTTCAATTCTTGTTTACTGAGGAATTAAACTCTTGTTAAACCACAAAGTTATTGTATATGTCTTAGTGACTTTTTATAAACAAAGAAGCCCACATCCCACCGAAGACCCAAGCCCTCAATAATTTATTTAATACTATTAATTTGAATTACATTGAGTGTGAAGGACTGTGTTACTGCAGCATTGAACTGTACAGTCAAATAGCTTTTGCATGTGGTTGTGTAGCTTGCTTTGTGAAGAGTTGCTTAAATTCATGTTAGTAATTAGTGATGTATTAATATCTAGACAGTTTTAATAGGAGAATCTCTATAGATAAAACTACGTGTGGAGATGTTACTTAAATCTTTTAAAAACTCTCTAATAACAATGCTATGACATGACAGCTATAAGTAGAGAGAGCAGGTAAAATTCATTCAAGTTGCTGTATGGCATTAGGCCATATTGGTTGTGATGTAAAATGTAGTGATTGGCAAATCAGTGAATGTGTATTTTGAAAATGGATGGCCTCTTGGCAGCTGGGGTTGTAGCTTAGGTGTCACTGAAACAAGGTACGTCTGCTTCTGCTTGCATCTTTACTATAGCATGAAAACAGTTGTATAAAAATGAATGAAAAGGCTATCAATTTATCATCTTTCATCTATGGATTTGCCCTTTTTTAAATCACAAAAAAAAAAAGCATGCTTTCATAATTAGGCTCGCAGTAAATTGACCACACTGTCTTTGTCTTTAAAAGACTTAGGTCAATGCTTTCAAAAACCACAAAATGCCTTAGCAAGAGAGAAAGGCTTCCAGAAGTTTGAAGTGCATGACACTTCTCTACCATTAAGATTCAGACTTTCTTCTCAATTATTTCTTGTGATTGTTTTTTTTCAAACTAGCAATTACAATGTGATGTCTTAATATTTTTTTGCCAAAGCCTATAAATTGTACTTGAGTTCTGATGATCCAGCTTCAAAAAAAATATATTATTAACCAGGGTATCTCTGTATATCCTTCTTGTTTCAGCAATTGTTGACAAAATTCCTTAAACAATTCACTCAATGCTTTTGAAATATATAACACAAACTTTTGAAGTTAAGTTTGCAAAAAAATAAAATTCCATACATTTAAACTGCTTTAAACTCACAGCTAAGGTTGTGTTGCGAGGAAAGAAAAAGCTAACCAGGAAATGTCTAAGATTTATATTGTGAGATGGAAAAAGGGCCCTTACAAACTTTGGTAAGAGCAAATACAGGCTAAATTCATGCTCTGGAAGAAAATGGGAAAAGAATTAAACTGAAGCAGGATATTTTTGCAGTAATTTCATTCAGATTTATGCTGTGTGATTTTAGATACATTCAATATCAAATTCTAGTACATTATATTATTTTTTCCAATTTTGATGCTATATATCATTATCTAGCTAAATTTCAAGGAAAGAAAGAAGTAACATTCAAAGAGATGCTAATGCAATCAGATTAATGACTTTCATGAGAAGTATTTATTGAATGTGTCCTCTCTTGACACAGACTTGGAGGGCAATAGAAAAGCTTTTTTAAAATTATCCATCTATAAATTAGAGAACTAATAGGCATTAGCAATAAAGAAAGCTGGAAAAAAAATCTGAGAAATTATCTTTGAAAACACCTGTGCAAAAGACATAATATTCCTTTTCTGTCAGAATTTCAAGTACTCAAAGACCAAAATTCTGGATACCTGAGCCATAATTAGTGACTTGAAATTCAGGTTTAATTCTGAACTTGGACCATATACTTCAAATTCTTGATTTTGGTGAAGGGTGTAAACCTTCCCTCTTGAATTTTGCTCTGGCCTGCTCATGAGTGGATCACTCTTAGCCTTTGTATCTTTGACATTTGTTACTTCTTTGCATACACAGCCTGAGAATAATGGCTTAAATAAGGAATAGGGAGACTGCCTAACCTTTGCCCATGGGATTTGGTGGAGAAACATTAAGAGCTTGAACATGCATGTATGTAATAGATTGCTGTGATAAGCACTCTAATATTTCACTATGTGTAGAAGGCAGGAGAGAGAGAACTCTCAGTATTTATTCTAAAATATTTGCAAATAACCATTTAGTTTTATGCTGTGTGCTAAAATGCTTACTTGTCTTTAACTGTTATAAAAAAAAGTCAAGTGATTTTCCTTTAGTTTAACAGAAGAGAACATACTTTACAGACTAGCCAGAAATAATGGAACTTAATTTAAATTGTTAGTATGAGATCTTGTTTACTTTTAAAAAGCTAATTTTTTTTCAAAAATTTACAAGTGTAAATTGAATACATAAACGTTTTGAAATGTGAGGTGGATAAATAAAATAGCTCTTCCTACACAGTCATGTCATTTGCACACGTAGACATCCATGGCTCTGATGACATAACCACTGGAACAATGCTACCTTTCTTGGCATCCTTCCTATTTCTAAAATCTGTAGATTTCACCTGTTGCCAAGAGAGTTCTTACCAATTTGAGAAGTGATAGAAACTTCCTTTTCTTTTAACTCTCAATTAGGTAAGTGTAATGTCCCACTTATATTGGCTTTTTTAACTCAAAACCAAACACAAGCTTTCTCTGCAACAGCACATGCAATATTTAAGTTAGTACTTCTGCAGTAAGTGGTCTCTTTTCTAGTCCTTATCCTGTCTCTGGAAGAGTCTTCTAAGATTGGATTTAAAATGGATTAAATTTTTTGGATCCTAGTATCTTGGAAACATTCTACTTCTCAGGACAGCATTATATGAGAAACAATTGTTACAGTAATTACATTCACAGGCCCTATGTCTGCCTTGACTTTGTGCAGAAAAGTACCTTTGGAGGATGAATCCCCAAGTTTCTTTCCCTACACTGAAGTGAAACTGGGGTATGGAATTCAGGAAACTAAATGCTATGAATGGGTCACTGCCAGCATTCTAAAGTTAAAATCTTTGGATAAATAAGCCTCAGCCTAGCCCTTGTTACCTGAGAAAGGCCTGATGCCACATGGAGAGGCAGATAAAGGAAGGCCCAAACAGGTCAAGGGAAGTGACCTGCTTAGCACTAGTGGGACAACACTTAGGATGCTGTGTGCAGGTGTGGCCTCTCCAGGGCAAGAGACAGTGACATATTGGAGCAAGGCTAGTGCAGGGCAATGATGAAGGTTGATGACTTGGAGAAGTGTTACACAAGGAGAGGCTGAGAGACAGCTGGGGTTGCTCAGTCTGGAAAAGAGAAAGCTCAGAAGATCTTAGCAGTTTGTACAAATACCTGACCGGGGAGGGGGAGCAAAGAACACAGATCTAGAGTCAGGGATGCCTAACATAAGGACAAGACATAGTGAACCTCCTGAACTTGAAACACTGGAAATTCCATTTAAATAGAAATACTTCCTTTTTCCTTTCTGTGTTTTTTTTTGTTTTNGTTTGCTGCAAGTGTGTCCAAACACTTGGACAAGCTGCCTAGGGAAGTCATCAGGCCTCCATCCTTGGGGATATTCAAAACCTGGCTGGACATGATACTGAGCAAGCTTCTCTAGCTGCCTCTATTTTGTGTCATTGTTCAGCCAGACAGCCTCCAGGAGTCCTTTCAAACCTCAGCTATTCTATTAATCTTTGGTACAGATGCTACCACTGCTATAATTTCTTAGTGTTAAGAACAAAAGTTTATTGCTGGACAAAAAAAATAGGTTTGCAATATTTCCAATCTGTTGAAGTATTTAATATATAAATCAGACAACTTTGGGGATGACTTTTGAAGAACATTCACAGAAATGCTGACTATTAGGATATGTGACATCCAAGACAGGTGGCTTTGCAGTAATTTCCAGACTTCTTGAAAAGAAGAGAAACTCTGAAGGGCTTTTTCTCTGTGGCTCTTCAATATCTTTATCTTTCTATTTCAAATCAATATTTTCTCCCTTTTCTCATGGGAAGAAGTTCAACAATCTCAGAAAAAGTGTCCAAACCCAACTTCCTGGTTTCAGGTTCCTGATGGAGCAAGCATGATGGTTTGAAACAGTCCTATCCCTCTTCTGCTAGCCCTGCAAAAGCATTCAAGAGAGAATGCATACACAGCGTATCTTAACTTTGCCATTATCTGAGTGATTAAAATATAATTTTCTACTGTTGTCCTAAAGTTCTGTGGTGGAGAAAGTTTGAAAAATGAATGTATTTTTTTCTTATAGAAATAAAGGTAGATACACTTTTTTTTAACACTTGGACAGAGAAATGTTTTGAATCTCTTTTGAAAACTGCTGTGATAGTCAAAAGAAGGGTCAGAAGCAGAAGTTTTAATTTAATTTTTGTTCCTTTCCATGTCATTTCATTTTCCAGTACTACTGTTTGGGAAAAAAAATTTACTATAGCTTGGAGCACAGAAAAAAGTGAGGCTCAGTTTCTATCGATTGGAATATTGAAGAAGAGACTTCACAGAGTTCTTCAAGAAACTAGGCAGTTTTATATGAAGTTTTTTGTTTGCTTATTAAGATAAAAATGAGAATAATTTTACTCTAAAGAATTATGCAGTAGCTCCCATGTATTATATGTATGATAGTTCCATTATAAATCAAATATGTTCTTTTCTCAAAATGTTTTTTCAAATGCCAAATAGTTTTATATTGTTTACTGCAATTTAAATTTTATTTTCATTTATTTTAAAAAAATGTATTATTTAAATATGTATTTAAAGATAGATCACATTCAAAAGTAACCCAACAGATTTGTGAAGAAAAATACAACTCTCCTCTTGACTCCTTCAATTCAAACACTTCATAAATGAGCTAAGAAAAGGAATTGGGAATAAAGGTTATTGTCTCAATGCATCACTGAATGAGTATACTTTACAGACTGCTAGTAGTCAATATTATTATTTATAACATTCTATTCTCCATCAGTACTATTTATACCTAAAATAATTTTGTGAACTCTTACAGTTTTACCATAAGCAGATGATAGAAAGAAAAGAAACATCTATGAATTTGATTTCTTACAAGGGCATATTTATGTCTGTTGTTTGACTAGTCACAACTAATTTTTTTTTGTTTTTTTCCTTTATTCCAGAGAGCACAATCAGATGAACTAGAAAAAATAGAAAAGCATAGCAAGGCATCCAAGGAAAAAGAAAACGCCAAGTCTTTGGATAAGCCAGAACAGTAAGAACAAACTTATAGAGCAGTTTTGCTCACTTGAGAAGACTTTCTCTGCTGTAGCAAAATATATATAAAAAACCACCCCAAGTCTGTACCTACTGACAGTGACTCAAATAATTTTCTTTAATCACTTCTTCAGGTTCCTCTATGAACTCTCACTGATTCCCAACTTTTCAGAACGTGTGTTTTGCATCCTATTCCAATCAACATTTTCAGAAAGTATTGGTTCAATCCGTCGGAAACTTGAATTGTTGCAGAAACTGTGTGAGGTAGGTTGTGCTCTGTGGAAAAAATAGATCTAAATCTCTGATTTTTAATCTTGTTAAGCTTTACTCATATTTCAAAAGTTTTCACTTTATTTACTCAAAGTATTCATTAAAAATCAGAAGGATAGGCAAATAGAACATTTTATGACTGTACTTTAACATCAAAGTGAATTTTAAGATTAGCTTTTGCTACTGAATTATATAATGCTTTTGCCATCAGTGTGTATCAGTCTCTGGAAAACAGTGCACCTTCTCCTTTTGTTAAAGCAAAATCTTCCCTCTTCACAGTCACTGCTATCACTCTTTTTTAAAGGAATGTCAGTTCAGCTAACCTTGTGTTTTCTTGGACTTGAGAAATGTGCAACTTAATAATATATCTGATATCTAAAATCAGCTAGAGATAGCAATATTGTATCTGGTCAGAAGAAATTACTGGAATTTGGCAGCCCTATGAAAAACAAATATGTAGCTTTAAAATGAAGTTTTCATTAGTATTTTAATAACTTAAAACTGTTCCATCTACTTTATGTTTTACTTTGGAATATATTTTATTTGTTTAAATATTTTAATTGTTGAATCTGAGTGTTTTATGAACTTCTTGATCAATTTTCTGTGAAATTAAATATACCATTCACAACGTCAATATCAACTGAGGATTACTGCTTTGTTTTTCTCAGTGGGTCATATAATACTGTACAGATTTTCTGTTTCTTTTTTCTAAGTACCCATTTTGGAGATAACATTCTCCAGTCATAAAAAATAACATGTTAATATTGTTCTACTTCTACGTGTTGCAGTAGAAGATAACTTCCTTCATCTGAGTCTTTATACAAGTATTATTTCTAAACACAGCATCAACAAATCTACTCATTAACCAAAAATATTAATGGGCCTTTGAACAGAATTTTGTTGGTCTGTATTTTAGACACTGAAGAATGAATCAGGAGTTATGCGCGTTCTGGGTTTGGTTCTTGCCTTTGGAAATTACATGAATGGTGGAAACAGGACACGAGGACAGGCTGATGGGTTTGGACTAGATATCCTGCCAAAATTGAAAGATGTCAAGAGCAGTGTAAGTTGATTTGAGATTTCCAGAGGGCCTGAGAAGGTTAAAATCTCAAAAAAGTCACAGTGTTTCTAAGTAAATGGTGTGAAGCTTATGAAGACATGTAGAAGGGACTTCTGTTACTATGCTTATCTGATCACACTTCTAGAACTGGATGTATTTCTGTAGAATTGTGAAAACTAACCATCTCTTTTCATTACTGTACAAAAAAAAATACCTAATATGTTTTCATTCTTAGTCTGATGTACATTTGACTTTCAGTATCCTTCATAGTTCCAACTTTTCTTGTAATTAAAAGCAATACTATGAACTTACTGTTGAAAGTTTATTATGGAAGTAGAATGAGTTTCATGCTGATTCAAAATATTCATGAGGGGAAAAATGCCACTCCTGAAGTGATTGAATAGGCATCCAGAGCATTTGGGACAACCCAAAATTCATTCTTTATGTACACCATGATTACAGAGTTTATATTGACATTGGAACATACAGCAACCTGAGTAAAGATCTTGATTCAAGATTTGTCTAGTGTAGTCATCTCAGTAAAGACAATTAGTAGTGTTTTTTCTTGCTCAGTGCCAAACTGTAATTTGTGTGTTACTAGCACTTTTTGGCTTGGGTTAATCATTTTTGGGGTTGCATTCAAATATCTGCTTTTGTTTACAAGGAAACAATAATATTAGAGTTTCTATGGCTAATGAAAAACCTTATATGAATGTGACAGATTATAACAATAATTCTTGAGCCTTAAAATTTGTTCCTACATCTGTCTAGTGAGTCACTGCCAAGATCTTCAATTCTGCAAATGGCAGAAAAAAGAGCTAGTTTCCCTTCTTGCTCCCTCACTGGATTTGGTCATGTGAGCTGACCCTTAACTCTGAGTTGAGAGACTGTGTCAGCCTTTTTTAATGAGGGAGGAACTTCCTTCTTGCATGCTAGCTTCTTTTGGTAAACCAAGGATGCAGTGACGTGAATGACACTCTAGTACAACATGTGTAGGGCATACTCTAGCTGCACATTCAAATTGACTCTAGATCCAATACATCACCACTTTTAGAGCTCTGCTCAGCAGGAAATTTAGGCACGCTAAATTTAGTTTGGTAACTCAAGATTTCAGTATATAATTTGTTGGAAATAATATGACTATTGGAAATAATATGACTATATGACTATATATAACTTTGCAGTTGCAAAGTACATTTTCAATTTATTTGCTACTGATCATCAGGAAAGTTCTTAAAAAATCCTTTTCTGAAAATATCTGAAAATTTAATTCTATCAGAAATCCTCTTCAAATGGAAGCTGAAGTTTCTGCTGAAGTTTCATTAGAGAGATTACAGAGAGGACACAATTAAAATGTTCCCTCAACCCCCAATGCTCCCAGCCCCTCAAATTTCATTTATAAAAATAACTTCCTTTGTTTAATTTAACTTTGCTTTGGTTATAATTGTAGTCTTGCAAAAGAATTTGTATACATGAACCCAGAAATAATTTCTCTTTTCCTTCTTGGAAAATTTTAGAACATAAGGGTTTGGTTTGCAATCAGGTAAAATTCAAAATATCAGGGGTGTGTTACATGACTGTTTTCTCTTTCTTTATTTTATTTAATGATTAAATGGAACTTCAGGTTGTGGTTTGTTTTTGGTTTGGGTGGGTTTTTTGTGTGTTTTATTTTTCCTAGTTTTTTGTTTTGTTTTGTTTTGTTTTAGTGAAGGGACCGAAGTATTTTTTGCACTAAGTATTTCATTTATCTAAATTACATTTTCTGATTTTTTTTTTTCCTGTGAGTTTCAGTAACAGAGCAAATTCTATCCTCTTCTATACAGGACAACAGCAGAAGTCTTCTGTCGTACATTGTTTCGTATTATTTGCGTAACTTTGATGAGGTGAGTGAAAATTAAAATGAAGTCTTTTAAATTCAGATTAAGCAGCCTAACTTATTAAATTTGCTCTTCCACTGGCGAGATGCAGAAATATGTACAAATATTCTTTGTGCTTACAGTTATACATTTTAGTGTAGAAAAAAAAGTAATGAGCACTATGTAACTGTTCGTTTGTGTTTTTGTCAGGATGCTGGAAGAGAACAATGCATCTTTCCTCTTCCAGATCCACAAGATCTCTTCCAGGCTTCCCAGCTGAAGTTTGATGATTTTCAAAAAGATCTCCGCAAAATGAAGAAAGATTTGCGAGGTACTGAGCCTAGATTAAGTGCTAATTTTATGTTACCATTATATATCTTCTATTCTAGTTTGTATCATTTTGAGAAATTAGAGGATACTGTAAAAATAGTTATGTATTTTTAACTTCTCAATTACTAGTTTGTTTCTTTAATTTGCTTTTCTATGACCATTTATGCCATAATCCATAATTTTCTGTAGATAATCTGTAAGAAGTTTTTAAACAACATCATAAATCTGCTTCAAAACCAAACCAAAAAACTAATTTAGTTTTCCCTTTGTGCAAGCTAATTTCAAGTCTTTGACCATAAAAAGCATTGTAAATTGTTGGACCATGTCCATGATAAAAAAAAAAAATGGTTTATAACCAGATTTATATACTATCTAGCACATAAAATAATATGTATGACATTGTTAAAGACACTTGAAATATCTGGACTTTACTAAACAGTAATACGCAAAGGAAGTATTTTTCCTCCTCTTATGAAATGTTTTCTCTAAATGAATTCAGCAAGCTTAAGATATATTTGCTAGATTTAATGAAAAACATTTATCATATATTTCTTATTAACATGGGGATCTAAGCACTAAAATTTGTTAAGCAAGAGTAGTTTGCAAAAATGATCCATGATCATCAGTAGTTTTGCAAAAAATCTCTGCTAAACTGGTCAGTTACATTACTGTGCTAAATCTTTGAGGGAGAGATACAAATCAAGGAGTGATATTACTGTTGCCTTGCTGCTTTTAAATGCCATGTCTCTAGAGACTAAGGAATAGTTTGTTAATCCATTAATCCCTGAACTACCTAGAATGGGAGGTTTTCTATTTCAACCAAAACATAACACGGTTACTAAATGATACCTGACCTTCTCTTCTTGCTCCTATCAAACTTTTTGTTTTAAATATTTTAAATATTTGAGTATTTTAAGTATTTATTATTTTTAATATTTAAAGTTATATCAAAGTCATTCAGTGTGACAATGCATAATATCATCCATTTATTACTCCTGAACAATCTAGGGGGCAAAAATCTCAGAATTTGGTCATGAAAACTTTTGTCTATTCTTCTTGCAACTTCCGGATAATCTCAGAGCCAATATCAAAGCTTGCACGTGTAAAAGAAAGATACTTAGATCTTAATAAAAAAAGATACTTGAATTCAGGTGCATGTTAACTAATATACATGGGGGCAGATTTTATTCCTCACAAATTTACCAAAAGTGGGGTTTTGTACATGAATAGTTGAATATTTTCACATCAAGGTTGAAATTTGCATGCAGACGTAAATCTCTTGTGGAATAAATACGCAGTGTGCAGTGATCAAAGCAGGGGTTCTGTAAAAATGGAAATTACACGCTTCAATCTGCCTTCAGATTGCAGTTGAATTCTTTCTGTTCTTCCAATCCAACCCTTAGGCTCAAGGCTCTGCTGTTAATCTTTTCTGTAATTAATGAAACTGAAGAATAACTACAAACACCATTGCTCTTTCCCCATTACATTTGGCACTAACTTTTTTGGGGACAACATCAGCAGCTCCATCCTGTCCTGAATATGAAGTGACAATTTTAACACTAGACTGCAATATCAGTCATGACTTCTTAATAGTCTCCAGATATGCAAAATGCTTTGTGTTGACTTCCTTTTTCAAATACAAGTGTCAATATAAATGAAAACAAACATTTGTGTTAAAAGATTTTATGACCACAAGAGTAGTAGTTGTAAAATTTAGTAATACACTAAAAATTTTGTGTATTCTGATAGCTTAATTTTTGATTTCATTTTAGTGAGATAGGATAACCTATCTCAATTACAAAAATTTCTAAATGGAGCACAAATTTTAACAGAATGTGTAAAATTACTTCAAAGGGGTTCTTTTTCTCTGCATTTACTTTAAATATGCTACCAGATTTACAAATTATCATGTGGAATCTTATGGGTTACTAGAGCTAGTAATTGCCTTATCAAATGTCTGAACAGGAAGAGGGTTGTATGATGAGAAAATTCTGTCAAAATTCTAAATGTCAACCTATCCTTTTGAAGTTAGCGTGAGTAAATGAGTATTGATTATTTCTGGGAAACACTGACTTTAAAGGCTTAGAAATAAATGCCCAGAATACATTAGAATTTTATACTGAGATGTGAACTGTAACCTTGGACTTACATTCATCAGTAATTAGATGGCAGATTTCATAAATTTAGTGAGGGTGGGTGTTTGATTTGTTCTTTGTCACTGGGAAACTGAAACTTGTAGCTAGTATTGATGCAGGCAGTATCAACAGTTAAGGGCTATTCTGCTCATGTTAGTTTCAAATATGCTGAAAACCATGCAGTGAGATCATTCTTATTACAATGTGGGAAAGAGGTATTGGTTCACCCAGGAAAAAGAAAGTCTTCTGCAGATATTTTATTGCTGTCTTAGAAAACTTTCCATGGCTCTTGTTCAAAGGTAAATTTCCAGAAAATTCCAGAAAGATCCTGTCGTAAAATTTAAAAGAAACCCAACAGAATACCCACAAAGTAGAGGACAGTTATTATTTTAAAAAAAACCAATTTCATAACCATAACAATAGCAGTTCATTTTAGTACTGTTGTATTTTTCCATCTAAAGATGTCAGTAGTATACACAGAGACATGCAGTTATAAATAATCTTCATGATTCTATAAAGTAATTTTGCTAACGTGCTCTTTTGCTGTTTGGAGTTTGGGCTTATGTTTGTGTTAGAGTTATTATGCTGACTGCTTAAAAAGAAAATGGACTCATGATGTTCAAACTTCTATGTTTTCTTGCCTTTTGACTATCAAGGCTATTGCCCATTCTCACGTGTTTATGAACTCTGTGCCTTGGCAGCCAGTAAAATTTTAGAAAAGAAAATCTCTTCTAGTATTTCAGATTAAAAGTGCTAGTCCCAAAGACTTTTAGAACCATGCCATGTGCCTGTTCCAAGATGAATAAGATAGAAACTTGGGGTTTTTTTTATAAATAGAGATCCAAGGGATAAAATTTATATACCAGATTTTTATTTTTTTTTTGTAAGATAGAAGACCAAAGAACAGGTAGATCCTCTTACTATCAAATAGAGTGAGTTTGGCTCCATCTGTTGCTCCTAGATATCACAGCTCTCCAGGATTCCCACTTCAGCCTTTTTGACTTCAGTGACATACAGTTTGTTAAGCAACTTGATCTGCTTTTGATCTCTCCTGGCTGTCAGCAACGTTCCTTGATGCAGTCATGCCAAGCAGTGACTTCTGTTCCTGTGTTATTCCACAGAAGAAACTTTAGCACTTGCCACATGACTTAAATCAATTCACCATGTAAAGAAAATTGGGCATCCAGGGTCACAGGAGCAATGTGTGACTCTCACTGATTAGGACCTCTATTATATAACTATTAGTATCAGTATGTTTTTCTAGACACTTCAGAGTGCTCCAGGTAGAGCAGAAAGATGTGGAAAACATGTATTAAATCAATGAAGATTCTAACCCTCTTTGCTCTCACACTATTTTAAGGTAAAACTTTGGTTTAGGCAAATGTTGGATTTGTGACACAAATCCACAATTGATGTGGAGGAAATTCGTCAAGATGTATTTAGTTTAGGAAAGAACTAGAACACTAGAATGGCATTGAGAGCTATAGAATTATGGCAAGTTAAAAATGTTTAGAAGCTGTTCTTTGGCTGCACATTAGCATTCTAGCCTTACAACATTAAGTTTATTCTTGCTAATCAGAAACTAATTCATCACTTGTCGCTTATTGCAGAACTTTCACTGAAAGTCGGCTAAAAGGGAATTAGAGACAATGTCAGGCAGAAAGTAAATCTGACTAGTAGATAAGATTAATAGTACCATGAAATGCAGATTGCTATGAAATTGACTTGAAGTCAGTACTTGTTTATGTGTCATAATGTCATATTTAATATATTTGATTGGAAACGACAAGCAATAATTATGATAATTAAACATTATTTTTGTAGTGATTTTTTCTTTTCCTTTTCTGAGTGTTTACAACTCATTGAAAATTCTCCATCCAAAAGAAGCTAAGCTGTGTGGCCCAGTACATCTCCCTGGTTTGGAATAAATGTGACTGAGAGTGTTTATAATGTGTTAAACATTTGCAGAACACTTTGTATTTTAAAAGTATGTTCCAAGAAAAGCCCCAGAGTATCTTGGAAAAATACACGTTCCCTATTTTTTTCAGTGCTTCTTACAGTCACCTAAAGTCACCTACTCAGTTTGGACCTGGTAGTTGTAGAGCTGTTATGTGCTCTTGTGTTAAACACCTGCTCTGTGAATAAGAGAATTGGAAGTGCCATCTTGTGCAATAAAAAGGCTTTTTAAATTTGTATTTGGGATGATGTCAATGTAAAATTGACAGAGCTCAGACAGCAATTATTAGGCTTGCTAATCATTCCTCTTGCCTCACTAAAGGTTACCCTCAGTACCTAGAAAGGGTTCCCAACACTGAGAGTTCAGTCGAGCTGTAGGTTGAGATGGAATTTTCCTCTTCATGGTTTCTTCTGTGCCTGGTTTGCAGGGATTAGTTGGCAAAATAAGATTTCATCCACTATTAATTCTTTAATAAGTAATATTAATGCTTTCAGACTAATTTTTTTTTAAATGCAGCATTCTGTTTGCCCTTCTCACTCACACATGCACATACACGTATCCTTGTATCTTTTCTTATTCTCAAGACTCTATTCCATCACAGTTCTGATTATGGCAATATTTCAAAGCCACTTCTTGATCAGAAGCAAGAGTGGTATTAATTTCAACTTCAATTAACAAACTTGAGCACCCTTAAGCTGTTTAGGAGCCCACTTCAAATGGAAGGCAGGGAAGAGATTGCTCTTCTAAGTTTGATTGTCCTCTCCTAAATGAGTCGAGGGACAGCCTAAGGATTGATAGATTTTCCATTTAAGGAGAGGCCTTGAGCCCAATCTGGTGATCTGTCTTATAAAAAACTAAAGTTTGATGAAATAAAATGTATCCTGAGAGATTTCCCAAAAAGTTTTTTTTAATGCGCTTGAAATATCAGTGACGATATGTCACTGTTATTTCAAGTTTCAAGAGAAGACAGAGCTGGAGTAGAGAGAATTGAAATGAGAGAAAAATTGTATTCTTTGGAGATTGCATTCATTGCATCATCAAAAACATTTTGTTCTGAGACAATTTGAAATGTTTGTGCTTTTGTCGTTCTCTGTCAATAGTTTTGATATAAATGTGAATGAAAGTATTTCCCAATTAAGAAATAGATCTTTTCTTTTTCTTCTATGATCCATAGATCCATATTCTGATGAAAAAATTCCTTCAGTCTTTTATAAAAAAATGCCAAATCACTGAAGGTAATTAATAGCAAAATAGTATAGCAACAGTCGTGGTTTGTGTCAGTCCTCCAGTTATCTGTACCACCTACCTTTACAGAAACAGGTATTATTTTAACCAAATTACATCTTTACATTTGCCTGCTCATTAACAGCTGTACATCCACAAATTCTATCTGTTTGTTATCACTGAAAGGGTTAATTGCTGCAGCTATGCTGCATGCAGATTCCTAAACCTAAACCAGATGTAAACTAAAGCCAGGCTTTCAGTCAATCTGTGAGTCATATTTTACTGTCCTTAAAACTCCAAACAAGGAGCTGTCTATGGAAACCCTTGAAGACTCAGCAGTTCTTAGTGTAAGTCATTACAATTCCAGAAAAAATAAATAAAAGAAAATTACGAGCTCTTTCTGTATTTGTGGCTGAGTTCATCAGAGTTTGTATTTTGATTAGGCCAGCATTGTTTCCTTTAGATAAAGTCTAAACTTTCTTTTAAAGTCACAGGTTGCAGTTGTAAGGAATCCAGGAAGCGCTGAGAAAGTTGAGAAAGCAGTGATTATATTATTCCATAGTTTTCAGACAAGGAGGACACAAGCACATCTCCTGTGGAAGTCTGAGTTCTCAGAACCTCAGAAAATTAAGGACATGATTTCAAAGCTTCCATAAAGGCTTAAAAACAAATAGACTTTCAAAGTCTCAATTAAAGGTGTGCCCTCAAATATCTTAAACTATCTTGAAAATCCAACTGACTTCTAGCAGACATCTATAGATAAGCATTTAGTTTCTGAATTAGTTAAAAAAAAACTTAATAGATCTGTTAATTACTCATTCAAGATAATTCTTTAATCTGCTTGCTTTCTTTTTTTATTTATTTTTTGATGGGTCAGGTTTTTTTTATTGTTGGGTTTGGGGCTTTTGTTTTTTTATTTTTATTTTTCAATTAGTTTTTTATATTTTGGAGATTTGAAAAGAAAAATCGTGCTGCCCATTGTTATCCTGGCCAAAGAAAATGCAGTATGCCTAATGAGCAGCTGGTCATCTGCTCACCCATTTTGTTCAAATAGAGATCTTTGATGTTTGGAAGAGATCTGTGTTTCCCTGGGCAAAAATTTAGCATCTAACAGAACCAGCTGGAAAATGTGCATTAAAAAGTTATTCTGAATGTTGAAACTTTTTTTTTTTCTCTTTTTCAGAAAGGTAAAGTAACTATTTCTGATAATGAGACTGAGTGCATTTTACATCACTTATCAGAATCACTTACTGAAAATGTTAGTGCAAAGCACAGATTGTTTTTTCACTTTCCTTTTCTGTGTAGATGTCTCATAAATGATATTGGCTGTTGTGAAACTTTATATGCTTTTAGTAAATTGACCTGAAATAAAAGAAAAGAAGAAAAATAGGAGGAGCAAGCTAACACAATAGCTTGAAAAAATGAAATTAATTGTATTTTAACACAGAAATAGAGAATGAGATGAATTATTGAGATACTGGATACAGCTGTAATCGCAATTTGTTTTAATCTCTAAACTGGTTTTGAGCACGGATTTTCACTTCGATTTCCAGATCAGGAGCATTTGAGACACCTGTGTATTTGTGGGCAGAAAGCCACCAGTTTGAATCCCCCACAAGAATCCATTTTGATTGCTTATGTGAAAAATGACATACAGTTCTCTGCAGCATATGATCTTGAGAAGAGATGAAATTAGATGTATTATCAGTACTTTCTATTGTTTAGATGTTGTTTTTATATTAAAATTGATTTAGAGGGCTGGAGAAAAATTGTCTCTATCCTTGCCAGCTTCTGCTTAGGATTTGAGATCTTTGGAAGCTTTCAAGTGCATGATTTGGGACTAGAGGATACTGAAACCTTCACCTTGCTTCAAAGCAGCAAAAACACTCTTTATTCTTCTTTGGGCAATTCGGTCTTGTGAGATAAGTTTCTACCTAGTGCTTGGCTTTTGTGACTGCCTATATGAGTCTCATTTGTGGTGCCTTAAATACCTCTCAATTCTTTCCCTATAAGAAAATTTCAAATCTGCCTGAAGCAAATGGAGTGTTAAATATATGCTTTGTCTAAGATTCTAATTGTATACACATTTGCTAAAATGAGAGAATAACTAAACATGAGAATAGGGAACTTAAGACCAAGTTTTGAGACAGTTAATAATAATCAGACAAGCTTTTACTTTAGACAAAACTTCTACAAAGTCGTCATAGCAGATCCCCTTTGCCAATCTATTCCTTTGATATTTGGGATGTTTAGCTGAGCTGTTTCATGGAGATAAATGTGTTTTGAGTATGAAGCTGAGGATTGAAAAAAAATTAGAAGGTTGTTTGTATTCTCACATACTTCCCCCCCCTTTTTTTTTCTCCATGTTACTTAGAAGTTATTAAATACCCTTCTGACATAAGCATTTACTCAATATCTTATTTCTTCATTTGGGCAGAAATCCTAGGAACTGGTATTTTGTACTACTTTCTGATCAACACTCTAAGTTCTTCAGTTACAATGAGGAATAGCAGTAGCTCTTATGAATAGTGTGGCTTTATTTTCTAGTCGCAAATTACAGAAAATAATAGATGAGTGCTATATCCAACAGGTTGAACAGGGAGACTTCAATTCCAGTCTTGGTGGTTTAGAGAATTGAGAAACTTAGGAAGAGCTTACAGGCCTGTTCGTCTTCAATGAAGAAAGCAACAGATGAACTAGTTTGTTTTAAGCATCGTAACAATCATTAATATGGTAATAATGAATGGATTTTTAAATTTTTAAAGTCTAAATGCTACATAAAAGATTTTACTCTCTCTACAGCAAGACAAAGGGGTTTTTTTGGTTTGTTTTTTATTTTAATTTATTGACCCAAAGTTTGAAGTTCAGGAATAAGGTAAAAAATGGACCTGAACTATTATTCTTCTGAACATCATTGATTTTAGTCTTGATGCAGAGGGAGGGAGATGGGCAGAAAAGAACAAACATTACTCCACCAAAAACTGGACAAACAAAGCTATCACTAAATGCAAACCCTTTCCCACACCACACATATGTGTACAAATAAATCAGCTATGGGAGAGATTCCAGTATCTGAACAGTTGAAAAAGAGACATTTCATTTTGACAATCAATGTGACATTTTTTGTTGAAATGGGTATGGGCTGAGATTTTTGGTGGGTATGAGTCTTCATACATACTTCTGTCACATTGGCTGAAAGATCAGGGGCTCTCCTAAGCTGCAGACATTCAAGAGAGTATAATGCTGTACTGCTCTGAGAAATATTTAATCCATATTCTTGAAAAAGGTATGGTATTTTAGTGACATTAAGTGGTACGGTAGGTTGTATTGTGTCTTTCAGCTCTGATACTTATTTCTGCATAAGAGAAAAGAACAGTCCAAATTCTGTATATTACCATCAGAACATCTCCCTTTGCAGAATAGTATAGAGGTCCTTTATTTCTTCTTCTGTCATATGTTGTAGAAAATCCATGGTCATTTGGATCCCCTCGTCTGTTTCACATATGTTGAATAATATTTGTTTAAAAACTACAGGCTTCCCATTATGTAATTATATATTATATGACTATATTGGGGAGGGGTTAGGTTTTTTAAATTTTTTAATATTGCTTTATAAGTAGGTTACCTGCCTAAGGAGACGTATTCATGTTTACCTTTCCCCTAAAAGTCTGCTGTTATTACTTCTATTTTGCTCTAAGTTTAAAAAAGAATAATTAAAATTTAATTGTTATCACCCTTGTTTTACTCCATTTGTGTGGAGCAACAAATTATTTGAGTCAGTCTGCTTTTCGGTATATGTACATTTTAAGTATTAGGATAGGACTTTCTGCTACCTCAAAATATTTTTTAAACCTTTAACAAGTTTGCTATTTTTAAAGACATAGTAATAATTCTTTTTCCTAAAGAAACCCTGGAGGGTAAGCAAAGAAATGCATGTTTTGGAATGTGTGCACTTGAACTGGAAATTCTGAGGCAGAATCAAACAGGATTCATTTCTGTTGAATGGTAGGAACTTATCACAGCCTAAAGAGATTTCCCTTTTAGTGGAAATTGAAGTTTAACATTCACCTGAAATAATAGTCTCAGGTCTTCTCTTGACCCAAATTAAATTAGCTTAGATAGTTAGTGGAAGTATGATTGTACCACCTTACACACTAAGAATCTGTGTGTCAGGGCTGCTTTAGGCTCCAGATTCTGTGTCTTTGTTTTTAGTCCAATAAGAAGCAGGCTGTTCTTGTTCACTCTCCCTCACAGAGTTCAAGCCATGAGTACCGTGCTAGTACAATCTTTCCCTTTAATCATTTTACACTGTTACTTTTGAACAATGCAAACCTCTTCGCTACATCTGTGGTTTTATCAAGTATCAAGCCTTCATCTGGCTTAGCTTCCTAAATTAAGGTAATTCCTACTGTTTGCTGCGGGTTTTGTATCTGAACCTTATTTTGATTCAGATGCTGTTACCTGGAGCCAAGTATATCAACACAGCCTGGAATCTGAGTTTTTCTTTTTGTTCCCTTACAGTTCTGCCCCTTAAATTTGTCTTTCTCCCTCAAAACAATTGAATACTAATTTTTGCTACCACTTATTTAAACTCACACGCTGGCCACAAATTATCTGCATATAAAAATATTTTACTGGGAACATGACTGTTCCTGATTCTATTATCATAGTGTTTGTACTTGTACTTGTTGGAGGCACATATTGTAGCAGTTTCACTGGATATGAATTAAAGTGTCTTTTGTTACAGTATGCAGATCCATGCTATGATGTGTCATCCTGAACTAATCTGTTACTTCAATTTCAGCATGTGAGACAGAAGCAGCAAAAGTTTATCAGCTATCACTAGAAGAGCACCTACAGCCCTTCAAAGACAACATGGAGCAATTCATTAGTCAAGGTAAATAATGAAACGTCACTTAACCTTTTCATGACATTTCAAAGGAAAGTTGTGGGAACAATGTTTATACGTTGTGGGAAAGGGACTGTTTATTTTGGCATCATAGAAAGACATGGATTAGTTTAATCAGATGCCACACAGTTCTAACAGATTTGCAAAATTATTCTCTTGTACTGTAGGTGACTCACTCTTTTTCGCATGACAGCAAAGACAAATGCTATTGGCTTGAGTGTGTGATCTTCTAAGTTCAACATTCCAGTAGAAAACAAATTTAAAGCCTTTGTTCCTTGAAAAATTATTGAAGCTGGATCTGTTTCATTAACTTCATTCCAATGAGATAATTCTTTTGTATACGCCAAAAACGTGGAATAAGCATAACAAAAGTTGTTAAAGGCTTTCCAGATATACTGCAAATCCATATGAAATACTTGGATGTGATTAATGGTTAACACTGCGAGAAAAAATTATATTAGAAATATCCAGGATCAACTGGCATCCTTAGTATTAATAGAAAAACACTTTAAAAATTAATAGACTATGCTTTATCAGACCTTCTTTTGACAAGATTATAGGAAATATGGATAAATTTATTTTTTGACTAACGGTGTGTCAGAGTATATCTTGAAATACTACTCTGCATCGAACAATGTTCTTTTTAATACAAGTCAGAATTCAATGCATCAGGGTTAAAATACCCTGATGAGTATACCAACATAATTTTAACATTTTGCAGCCCTTTCTGCTTTGATATTTCATCTTAGGATTGAAGGCAGACCTGTTGTCTCCTGAACAGGCCAATTATGTGAGAGTTCTGTTTCTAGTGCTGAGTCATCAATTCATTAACCTAGAGATGAGTTAAAGAGCTACCATATCTAGAAATAGTTATTAACTAAATATGCTTTGTGTTTGAGAGGCCAGTCAGATATGCTTGTACATCTTTCTGGTCAGAGTATCCAAGATAACTATCTATCCAAATGTTATAAGTGGAGTATCTATAGAATCACAGAATGGTTTGGGCTGGAGGGGACTGGGCTAGGCTGCTCATGGGCTGATCCATGCTATAGGATTCTCAATTACACAGAATAAGTTGAGCACACCCATTTTTAATCATCAAATATGAACTGATGTTTTCTAAGACAAATGCCTACTAGCCAAACCTGGCAAACAGGATGTTGTCTCCAGCACTAATGTGTATGAGCCAATTCAAAACTGGGTTCTGGTTGTGTATATGGCATATAAATATTGCAGTAGTGGTATGATTGAACTTGTAGCAAGTGTTTTGCATTAGGTTTATATTATAGTTTTTATGTATAGATAGGGGACATTCAAATCACAAGTTTGTCTGTAAGACATCACTATTGACATACTGTAAACCATGTCATTTGAACTTTATTAACAGAGTAGGAAATCAAACATGGATATTATCCCTGGAACTGTTCAGGGCCAGGTTGGATGGAGCTCTGAGCAACTTGGTCTAGTGAAAGTTGTCCCTGACTATGGCAGAGGTTTGGAATTAGATGATCTTAAAGGTCCCTTCTAACCCAAACCATTCCATGATTATAAGATTGTGTTTCAGCATATAGCAACCTTTTTTGTATGAAACCATATTTTTAAAAGTATGATTCTTAGGCTTATTTTATTATTTCTTGCTATACTTTCCAGCAGATATCATTTTATATATGCTATATAGTCATCTGGTTTTGCAATGATATGCAATTTCTTTTGTGATTTCACATTTGTACTTTATGAGAGTGAAGAAAAAGAAAAGAAAAAAAGGATATCCATCACATCCATTAAGAGCTTTTCTGTGTTCCCATATTAATAGTGTATGTTGTTGGGTGCTTGACAAAAGGAGAAACCCTTAACGTCAATAAAAACATCACTGTCTCATTTTGATTAAAATAATTGGAAATTGTGAACACAGTAAAGTGCGACTAAACAATTTCTACATTTTTTAAAACCATAGGGTCTATTATGCAGAATTCTGTCCCAATGTAAGAAAGACAAAGGCTAACATATAGTAAAAAAGAATCCCTGGTTACGTTCCAAAAATAAAGTAATTTAAATACCTTTCATTATGAAATCCTTTGTTTTTACTTCATGGGATTGAATTCCGACTTGAAAGAGGCCATGTTTAAAGCAGGATTTCTCTTTCCTGTTCAGTGTTTGACAGGCTTTTGATCTAGATATTTTTTCTAAGGGCTTTTGTTGTTTGTGTAGACATAATCGATGAGTCTTTTCAGCTAGACTGCACACGTGATCATTTAGAAAAACAGAGGGACAATTCTTGGCACCTTTTGGGGATTTTTTGTTTATATAACATATGCTCTGGGCAAAGAAAAATCAAGCTTTATGTTTTTATCTTTTCAAGTTCCAGTTTCTCTAAAGTCAGAAAAAGTTTTAACTTACAATTCAGATGAAAAGCATTTTTCGTAAGGTTGAATAATTTGGCATGTTTGTATGATGCCTTTTCAGAGTAGATAACTTGTGTGCATAAAGGGACCCAAAAGTTCAAAGTAGCTAGTTACTTACAGCATATTCACTTACACATGTTGCAGGCAGCTAAAATGGAAAATGGCTTTCCCATAGGCAAGAAAACTTGGACACCAAATTAAATATCCTTGGCAAGGGGTTAGAAAGGCTGTGCTTTATAAGAATATTTACTGTCACTCATAGCTAGATAACTTTGAGTTATGTTACTGCAACTAGTCTAGCTGATTGTTGCTAATGATGTACTAATTAAAAAAAAATCTTTTTTAAATGTTAACACTTTTATTAGATTTATCAGAGACAAAACAAGGTTGTAGATTGCTAGCTTGATTGTAAAGATGGTTTCATTTGAAAGCTAAAGAAGGGGAAAAGGCAAGAATGTGTTCAGAATCATGAAATTTTTAGATGAAAGTGGTAGTGCTGTGTAGGCATGATGAATGCTGTTCAGTACTTGCCTTGCTATCCCAGTCAGCAGGCTAAACAATCAGCATGTTTCTTAAAGTATGCAAATTAGTGACAGGATGCCAGTCCTTTCTTAAGNTAGATGAAAGTGGTAGTGCTGTGTAGGCATGATGAATGCTGTTCAGTACTTGCCTTGCTATCCCAGTCAGGGATCCCAGCAGGCTAAACAATCAGCGTGTGCCTTAAAGTATGCAAATTAGTGACAGGATGCCAATCCTTTCTTAAGAGACTTTGTGATCATTGTTAAAATGATCAATATATTGAACATAAGGTTAAATTACATGTGCTCTCCTTTCTACATTGGCTTAGTGAATATTAGCAAGTATGATTTATCCTATGCACTGGATATCTGAGGGTCTGTGTACTTCAAAACCTCCAACAAAAAATCCTCTCTGATTGTCCAGGTTCTCTTGTTTTCTTCCATGTTTTCTCCTCCTTGTTTTCTTTTCATGTCCTCTTTTTGAGTTCATACACTGCAATCACATCAAATCACAAATGTATGATATGGCTTTCTTGTTCTTACAAATGTTGACTTTTTTTCTGAACTTCTCCATAGCCATACAATTCAAAAACGGAAAAATAAAAAAATTACTAAAAGTGAAAAATCTACTTCAAAAAAGGATATAGAAGAAAAGTTTCCAGAAAATACAAAAATTTTTCAAAATTTTGTTTCTTATTTAGTTTTTTATAACCGTTTATCTAAGCAGTTCCAATATGTAATATATGACTGTGAAATTTAGTAAAACAAATTTCCTTTTCGAATGAAAATTCATTCATACCAGTGATAATTTAAAATTTGCATGTTCCCAATATAGCATGGATAGTCTCATTTTCTGTCTTTGAGTTATTCCCCACAAGTTATCACAGTCTGAATGAGAGAGGCTGAAAGAAAAGCACTATTTGGGAACCTTGTCTCTGTTGTTCCTATATAGCTGTGGATAGATAGGGATGCAAATACATGCGAGAGCACATCCACCAGTTTAGAAAGTTTCAGAAATCACTTCTTTTCCTGTTAAAAATGAGTCTAACACGAGGCAGTGGGGAAGTGCTGAGTACTAATTATCATGCAGTTTGTAGAGGAATTTCATTAGCAGTTAGTAATCCTTTAACCTTGTCTCCACTGGACAGGTTAGCCAGCTCATGCTAAAAGAATTGTGTGTGTATGAACCACAAATGATTCGTAGTCCCCAGGTTTTAACTGTGGTTAACTTTGCAGTGAAAAGCAGTCTCTGGGTGTTTGCTGTTGAGATGCTGTCTAGGCTGTGCGTTCTTGTCAGCTTGATAAAGCAGGAAACTTAGGCAGGAGGTAGCAACCATCACTCCTTCAGAATAGTAAGTCTTGTTTGGGAAGTGGGAAAATTGAATATGTTGAAATCACAGCTTTTCCACTGAGATTCTATAAATTGTGAAAATGTTGCAGACTTCACATCTCCGCAAATCATCTTACATCATATTATGAAGCTAAGCCAATATAATTAATTTTACACTTTAGAAAAAACTTTATGCTATGGGAGAAGTGCAAGCATTGTTTGCTCAAGTGAAAACAAAAATTTCTGATGTTTGGCTAGTTCATTTAAAAGCAATAAGAATTATTCCAATGTGATTTTAAGTCTGGGACCACGGGGTAACCATTCAATCTTTGATTCCTTCTTGTCTTACTTTGCAAAATTCTGCAGTTCTGCTATTGTAGGTGAATACTAGCACCAGGTTTTGTTCTGCTGGACCCAAGAATACAGACTCTTCTCAAACCTAATTTCTAGTCACATCCTCATGATCTTACAGAATAAAGATGCTAAAATTGTCCTGTTGGTTGAACTGTCTGTAACTATCTCCTTCTTTTGCCTGGAAGAGCATTCAAGAACCCAGTTTCCAAACTGTTAGGAAAGGAATGTATAAATCACAGTGAATTCTATTTATCGCTGTAGCTGCAACCAGATAGTTATCATGACTTGTTCTTTTAGGTCAAGTAGGAAAAGGCTGTGCATCACCATTGATGGATTGTGAATGAGACTAAAGCATCAGACTGATTCTTGGATGTCTGGGTTAAGTTCCTGGCTCCAGCAATACTGTAGATGAGTGTAAAATGAATGCTGCTAGGGTAATCTTAATTCTGGCCTTTTCTAACCCAGAATGATTGATTTTGCAGATTCCATTTTCTTTAAATATTGTTTTTATAATTTGATAAATATAAGGGAGAACATAGCAGTAGTTCATTATTTTTCTAAAAATAATTTGAGGAAAATATGACTGAAACATGATTAGGAAGATATATGAATAAATGTGGTTTTGTTTTTCTTTAAAAAATTGCATGGGACATTAAGAGGTTGGATATTAGTAATTTATGTGGAGAAACTTACTTTAAATATTATTATGATTACCAAAATATACTCATTACTAAGATAAAAAAAATCCTTTTTTTTTTCCTTTGAGAAGAAAATGTTGGAGGAGTGCGAAGGGCAAACAGCATAAGCTCACTAGAACAAAAGATGCAGGAATTCAACTTAAGCAGTTTAATTTTATGAATGTTTACATTTTTCTGTTAGTATTCTTTTTGTTGAATTATTGAAGGAGCTTTTAAAACTTGTTCTTTGAGTCCTGAAAGTATTTTTTTAATCTCACACTGACATCTTAATCCTGATAAATAGTTTAACGTCAGCATGATATAAACTTGTTCCTACTTCAGATGTCAGCACCTCCATTGCTGTGCATTTTTACAAAATAATCCTAATTTGGATTCTGTTGCATTTGCAACACTAGACAGACTTCACTGAATTAGCCTTACCCTGCTTCAAAGTCCATGAAAGACCAAACTTTTAGACTGGGGCTGTCAGCTGTGCCTTTGGCACAGGATCTCATTTAATAATTTTTTAAGGTGTCACAGTGGTTTCAGACAGCAGAGGTGTGGTAGAGATAAAAACAGTATTTTGTCATCATGTGAAAACAGATCCATATATGAGTATCACAATAGCATGGTACAAGTCATCCAACTCAAAAGAGTCTGAAAAAAATGCCTTCTGAAAAAAAATGTACTAAAAATCTTCTGGATAGTTGGGGAGGGCAGAAAATTCACATTTTTTAATCTCTTCTCCAGTAAAAATGTATTCAAGAAAGATTTCTTTCGTGACATAATTCATGGGATGGAGAATGAAAAATAAGAGGACATTAAAGCTTAAGAGCACTTAGGTCCTTTGTGAGCCCTAATCACAATGGCACATATTCTTCAGCACTGTGAAGTCCAGGGTCACAGATGAACAACTCTCTTGCTGGATCTTTCCTGTCCCTGAAGACATATATTTAGTCATAGGTATAATGTCTAACTTCACATCTGTTTCCTGCCTCATCCTTACCTGGCAGAGACCTTTAAGCAGTGTAGGATTTAAGATCAGTAGCAGGGAACGTGGAGAGAGGAGCTCAAAGCTGCACACAAAATACAATGCATTTTACTTCTGTGAATGTGACATGACAACATGACAGTGAGTAGCTGCTATAAATACATAACTAAGTATGATGGAGTGATTTGCTGGGCAGTTTTGGTTGTTATGTTTTTTTGAAACATTGGATTTCGGTCACACTTTTCTCTCCCTCAATTCAGCTGACAGGAGATGTCATCCTTCAAAGGCTGACAAATCCTAGAATGGTTTGGGTTGGAAGGGACCTTATAAATCATCCAGTTCCAACTCCCTACCATGGACAGGTACAACCTTCCAGGTTGCTCAGAGTCCCATCCAACCCAGCCCTGAACACTTCCAGGGATGAGATATCCACAAACTCTATGGGCAACCTGTTCCGATGCCTCACTGCCCTCACAGTGAAGAATTTATTCCTTGTATCTAATGTAAATGCACCTTCTTTCAGTTTTAAGCTATTTCCCCTTGTCCTATCACTAAATGTCCCTGTAAAAAGTTCCTCACCAGCTCTCTTGTAAAGCCCCCTTTAAATACTGGAAGGCTGCTTTAAGGTGACCCCAAAGCCTTTTCTTGTCTTCATTGGAGAGATGTTCCATCCTTTTTATTACATTCTGTGTACTTGCTCCAAAAGGTTGCTGCTTAATTTGGGGGCCCCAGAGCTGGACATAATACCCCAAGTGGGGTCTCTCAAGAGCAGAGTAAAGGGAGAGAATCACCACCTTGACCTGCTGGCCAGATTGCTTTTGATGCAGCCCACAACATACTTGGCTTTTGGGGTTGTGAGCATGCATTGCCTGATCATGGTGAGCTTCTCATTGACCAACACCCAGGCTTCTCATTGACCAGGACCCAAGTCTTACTCCTCTTGTCTGTTCTCAAGTATTTCTTTTAAGATTTTTTTTAATCCTGTGGAAGAGATGATAGACTGAAATATCACACTTTCAAACAAGAAATTGCAACAACTAATAATAGAGACAACAGATTATTTACAGTACTTAGGACTGATCTGACTGAAGTGCAGGACTTTGCATTTGGCCTTGTTGAACTTTGTGAGGTTAACACAGTCCCACCTCTCAAGCCTGTCCTTGTCCCTCTGGATGGCATCCGTTCCCAGCACCACAAAGCTCTTGTGGTGATGACTGCACCACACAGCATGGTGTCATCAGCAAACTTGCCAAGTGTGCCCTCAATCCCACTGTCCCTGTAGCTGACAAAGCTGTTAAAAAGTGCTGGTCCCAAAACCAATCTCTGAGTAATTCCACTTGTCACTGCTTTCTACTTGGACATTGAGCTGTTAACCACAAGTCTCTGTGTGCAGACATCAGCCAATTTTTTATCCACCCAGCATCCATCTGTCAAGCCTATGTCCCTTCAGTTTAGAGACAAGGATGTCATATGGGACAGTGTCAAATGCTTTGTATGATCTTTGCACTTTAATGAAGCTGTGCTGGCTGTCATCAATAACTTCCTTATTTTCCATTTGCCTTAGCACGATTTTCAGGATAATCTACTCCATGATCTTGCCCATCACTGACTTGAGACTGACTGGGCTGTAGTTCCCCAGATGTTCCTTATTTCCCTTTTTAAAATGGGGGGTTGTGTTTCCACTTTTCCAGTCACTGGAAACTTTGCTGGACAGCCACAGTTTCTCAAATATGATGAATAGTGGCTTAGCCACTTCCTCTGATATGGATGAATCTCATCAGGTCCCATGAACTTGTGTACCTTCAGGTTAGTTAGTCTCAAAACCAGTCTTCTTCTTTCTCTCAGTCCTTGCTTTTGCCTTCTGCAATTTTGGCTGTGTGGCTGGACCACTTGCTGATGAATACTGAGTCAAAAGCAAGTCTCTTTTTATAGAGTATTAAGTTGTTTTGTTTTTTTTTACTTTTAAGGAAGTTCAAGGTTCTGTCCTTGTATATTCAATGAATTTTTAAGGTGTACTTCACAATCTTGCTCACAATCTATGGAGCTAGCACCTAATTTGCATTAATATTGTGTGAGGATATAATATCATAAGTGTAATTGGTTGTAATCAATAAAAATATTTATGTATTTAACAGATCATAGGTTTTGAAAAAAAAAGAAACACCATTAGGAAAATGTTAAGCATATTGAATGCTCTATCCCAAGTTATCTTCAAGAAATTGGGGTCTGAATGTTTAAATTTAAATATGCTATTTAAATATTCTCTCACCTGTATGCATAAAAAAATCTCAGAAAATGGGGGAGGAGGAACAGATATTCTTCATGCTTACAAGAATTTCTCATAGGAAGTATAGAAAGATGTAAGACTCTTGATAGGATTCCTAGAAGAAATCCTGCTTTCTTCTCTTGTAAAGATTTCTCAGCATGAATTTACCCAGTAATAAGCTATCCACACATACTTGGATCTTTTTTTCAATGTAAATAGAAATTCTCAAAACTATAGCAAAACAGCTCTAATGAGTCATTGAAAAGGCTTTGTTTCTGTTGGAAAAAAAAAAGAAAAAAACAACTGGCTTCACTTGAAAGTTACTGGAAAGCACATTCATAGCTAATTANCTAAAGAGTCATTTAAAAGGGTTTTTTTTTTTAAAAAAAAAAAAAAAAAAAAAACCAACTGGCTCCACTTGAAAGTTACTGGAAAGCACATTCATAGCTAATTATAAACAAATACTAGTTAACACTTTAAATAAAAAGAGAGGAAAAAAGCAAAAAGATTTAGGACATAGACAAGCAGATGAAAGGATTCTTGTTGCCTTCCATCTGAGATTACTCAGATGCATTCCTGTATTCAATTACCTGAGAAGATGTGATATTCCCTTAAGAGAGATCGGGAGATCAGAAGGGATGGCTGTTTCGTGCATCTCCTTACTCATAGCCCTTTGAAACTGGTTCAGCAGAAATAGCTTAAATTGAAGCAGGGATTGGGGCCAGACGGTGACTACAGACAGTAATCACTGGGTCAAGATCATAACACAAACCAACAACAAAAAATTCTGGTGGAACAAAAGCTCTGTCAGGGTGTTTGAATGCAGTTTGAGTAGGCTTACAAGGTCTATTTGGAATACTTTCTGAATAGGCACCAGCAAGTCAGCTTATCTAGTACGTTTACACATAGAGGACATTGATAATTCTTATTAGTTACTAGCTTTGAGCCTATTTTTCTCATCAAATCCCTTGCATACTTGGTATTCCATTCTCAGTTTGACTTTTATGCATTTTTTTCACCAAGACACTGAGCACAAGCCCCCGTTAATATTTAAAAATTAATGATTGTCTGCCTTTCTTTACAGTCTTCTCCAAGACCCACTTCCGTTTTGAGTGTCCATCTAAAATGGCTTAGTTCTTCCTAGAGCCACTCATGCCCCAGCCACAGTAAATAAAACATGCAAAGAGAACAAACACCAACAAAATCCAAAAAACTGAGGCAAAACAAATTCAAAAATCTAAAAGGGAGCAGGGGTAAAGGAAGTAAGAAAGTTTTCTCAAGAGCTTTCTATTGATTCTGGTGCATTTGCTATTTTGCTTTGGTGTTTCAAAGGCTTTTCAAAACACAGTCTTGAATAGCACGCTAACTGCCAAAAAAAAAAAATTATTTAATTGTTATCTTGGTGTTTCCTGAGGGTGTTTAAAAGTATATGTACTAACAAGGAGAGTAGGGGAAATTTCTCAGAAGAGCTGACAGAGCTCTTGTAAACTTGGATCTTAGATCCTAATACTAGCAGAGTAACTGCATGCTCTTGCTTGTGCTGGCGGTTCATCCAGTATTTTCTCTATATCCATTTTCTTTCAGTCCTAATCACATGCTCACCTACCTACAGAAGGTATCTTCATGGCCTCTGTCAGGCACTTCAGGTCCTCAGGCCTTCATGAAGCTGGATCAGAAGTGACAGGTGAACTGCCTGAGGTTCCATACACTTTTTAAGAAAAAAGATCAATTTCCCTCAATTTTGTTCTTAATTTAGTTTTGTTGGGATTTTTTTGAATTTATGCCTCTGCCAGTAGAGATATTTGGTATATTTTCAAAGCCCTAGCTACTAATCACTCATCAAAAGTGTGGAAGAAAATATGTCCTCTTTAAAGATTCTGGTAAATCTCCAACAAGGGTTTGTAGAAATATTAGTAATTGTTTTCTTTTTTATTTGTTGTTGTTTTTTTTTTCCCAGTAAAAAGGAATTCTATAAATTTTCCTGCTTTATAATAATATGTATGTAACACTGGAGCACTATAATCCTAGTCTAAAACAGGTGTTGTATGTCTTGAGTTTCCAGTTAGTTATAAGTCAAATATTTCTTTTAAGATTTTTTTTTAATCCTGTGGAAGAGATGATAGACTGAAATATCACACTTTCAAACAAGAAATTGCAACAACTAATAATAGAGACAACAGATGTTATTTGCAATATCTGTCCACACAGAAAACAGTCTGTACATATGGAAAGTATGTTTAGTGCACAAGGTATAGTGGTTAAATTTGGAGGAGGCTAGCAGAGAAAGTTTTTTGACTGAAAATAAGAGGATACTTGGCAGTTGTCTTCATTCACAGTGTGGCTTGATTTCTGTGGAGAACTTAGCATAACATCTAAAATGATCCACTGAGGTCAGAGGGGACAGTTTGTGGTCAATTGGTGGTTTATATCCTTGCCTTTGAGCCCCTTTTAATTTAATTTCATGTCATCTTCTAGGCTTCTAGAAAACAAACAACTATTTATACAAAAGTTACTTTTACTGTTCTTTTAAAGACCTGCATTTGCTAAAATGCCTGTGTCTATTTCTCATATTAAATTTGGTGGGATACATGAGATTTTCATAAATGCATAGGTCACTTTAGTATGGTTCTTCATATATGTGCCTTTGTAGAATTTTATATGTAACATTTCCAGGACTCTAATAAAAAATAATTGGAAGAGCAAACACACAAAACAATTGTGTGTATCATTCTGGAATGTGGGTATATGGTGATAAGGACAGGAGATTTGAGAATTCAGTTAATTAGACTTCATTTGTGAGATCCTGTTTGAAAGCTTATTTTGATCTGCATGAAATTGAGTTTTATGCCGCAATTATAAAACACCAAGCAGTAAATTTAAACAAATTTAAAAAAAAAAAAAAAAAGGTGATAGAATAGAAATTAGGACATCTGATGTGAGTAATTTTTGAAGAGATACATATGTCCTGTGGTTAAAAGAATTGATATAAGAGCCTTGGATATAGTACAGTCCTCACACTTGGTAAGCAATGACGTAGGGAAGAAGGAATGTACTTGAATTTTGACCAAATATATAAAGTGTTTAGGAAGTAAAAACCTTGCTCTAAAAGGAGACCAACTTTAAATAGTCTGAAAGTATCTTAATGGAAAAAGCAGGCAAACAGTGGAATGTCATCCAACAAAAAGGCGTTAAAGATGCTTTCAAACTAAAAAGAGAAAATATAACTAAATCAGTAGATGTTGTAAACCATTGATAAGGTAGCTGCACTCTGTTAGAGGTCCCTTTGACTCTAAAATGCTGTGAGTTTTGAGATGGCCATGTTTTCCAATATGACCTAAGGTTATTTTTCAACTATATTACTTGAAGTAGATTTTTCAGAAAAAATCCTCCAGAATTATGAAAGCTGCATGTAAAGCCCTACAACATATAGTGTGTGTGACAGCCAACTTATAAATCTGTTGCTTTTGCTTCCCAATGTATTACACAAAATAGAGGGGTTAGTATTTCCTGGCATTATATAGTCTTTAAGAGATTTGGAGCAGTTTATTTGGATGTACTTTACCAAATTAGTGTCAAGAATCAGGTTCTGAGCTGGAAGTGTTAGAAAATATGATGAGCCAATAAAATATGGAATATTTGGGAAGAAAACTAATCCAGAAGCAGAAATTCCTACATCTGTCAGAAAACCTGCAAGCAGTAACTGTTATATTAGCCGATGGATTCCAAATACACGTGAAAGCAGATATGGGTACTGCATGAATACAAGATATCTTTTAATGTTTTTCAAAGAAAATCAAATAATAATATTTTTTAAATAATCTTATTTCTAGACCATAGAGAGTAGAGGCAGGAGAGAGTGCTCAGATATGGTCAGCTGCCATGGTATCCCAAGATTTATCTTTCTGTGTTGGCCATTGATAATCACTGTGGACTGGTATAGATATTCTTTTTTATTGTTATTATTTCACCTGTTATAGGTGTTTTCTATATAACAGGAAGTACACTTTTCTCTCCTGAATGTTCTTCCAAGATGGGCACCTTTTAGCTGGAATTGGGCACTTAATGGATATATGCCAAGAATGAGGAATCCAAACCAGTGCCTTTCATGCACTCTGTGATGGAATGTTTTGGAGGAAGAAGTGATAATAAAGATACATAATATTGAGTGAAATGAAGAAGTATAATGCATTCTGGGACACTTTAACTGGATCCATCATAACTAATTTTTTTCTTTCCCCTATTCAAAGAGGAAAATTTAATTGGAAGTAGTTTACCAATGGGGTGATTAGTACAGAGCAAAGTATATAGAACCACTAATATCACCATTAATATCAGGTGATAATATTCCCATTCCACAAGTTATAACAATCTCCAGCTGCTTCAACATCTAATAGTTATCCCATTGTATCCAGGTGATAGTAAAAATTTCATTGTTTTGATAATAGGAGGTTTTCTTCCCATACTGATTAAATTTCACTGCATGTCTTCAACTAGCCATTTTCCACAGCTCTTGGATGTTTACTGTGTCTAGTGCAAAAGCATCCATCTGATTATTTTCTCTGGACAAGGACAGAGTGTATATATCATATTTTCTCTTTCACTGGTGCCACTTGTCATCTTGTGGAAGCAGAATTGTTTTCGTATTATCTTTAACTTTTTTCTGTCTAGAAAAATGATAATGCAAAAGAATTGCAAATTAGATTTTCACCTGTGTAATATCTTTTTGATAAAATGAGGGAGGTTTAGAAATATCATCACATTTGGAACACGCTACAAGAAAATTCTTCTTAAGAGAAAATTCTTTTCCTTGCAAGATTCTGTTTAATACCAAGAGGTGATTTGATGCAGAATGAATTCTCTCCCTGTGGGTATATATATGTATAAGCTGCCTTATACATAAGTACCTAGTACTTAAAAAAAAAAAAGGCACTATTACATGCATCTCTGCCATTCAGGGTTTCTAGAGTTTCTTTTCATTGTGTAATACCAATTCTCTATAAGTTTATTAAAATTAAAGATACCAGAAATAACTTAGTTTTGTTTTGATTTATTATGTTTTTCTTCTTCTCTGGACCACAGTAACTTGCTTTTTTTAATTGATAGGAAACTTGTGCCAGAATGGGGATATTCTGAAATGCTTTGATAAGCTTAGGATAATATATTATGCTTACACTCTTTCATAAAATAAATTGTTGAATATTGTTGAATATTTGTTCCATTACTGGTGGGTAAATAATTGTTTGTAAACATGTGCAGAATATTTTAAATAAAAACAAGGCAACTCTAATGATATTCCATCTCATCAATCTTGGAAATGATAAAAAGATTTATATCCTAACAATGCAACATATGTATACAAGACTGTAGTAGGATGGAATATGGGGGCCTGTGTTTCTAAGCATTGCTTAAGCGAAAGAAGTCCAAATTGTATTTTTCAGTAATAGAATTATGTGTTTTAAGAGTTGTATCCACAGATACACTTAGTGACTGTGTTAATGCAGAATGAGATATTGTATCTCATTTCATTCAGAGAGTTTGTGCACAGCTTCTTCTCTTTTGAACTATATTTTTTACTGGTCATACCCTGATTTTCAGAATTGAAGTAGGGAAAAAAAAAAAGGTATTAATGAAATTCTGTAAAAGCTGCCACATTTCACTTGGTTTCTTATCCAAAGTGATGCAAGGCTTTTGAGAAAAACTCTTAAGTCATCCCAAATTCACCCAGCACTGGGCTCAACTTCACTCAAAAGAGTTGTCAGCCCTCGCAAACCTTCTGAAGAATCTGGGCCAAGTTTCAAGTCTGTATTGAAACCTGTAATCAGGCAGGATTCACGTGCTCTTCAATTTCCTTGAGAACATTTACCCATCTATCCCTTGTGTTTCCTGTAGTTTGCTGGATTTTTTTTTTTTTACCTTCAGGATAACAATGGTGGAGCCCAAGTCTTGTATTACATTGTATTACTAAATGCATTCCTTTCAGCTGCAATTATCCAGGCACTAGTCAGCAGTGCTACTGCTCAGAAGACTACATTGCTACTAATAAAAAGTATTTGCAGCACTAGACAAAGCTCTGATCATTCTTGTGACTGGGGAAAGTATAAAGAAATTCCATTTGTATATCTTTGCCACAGATTTCACGTGCCAGTTTGAGTGTATGTTCGTAAATTGCTGTTGATTGGAACATTTTAACTGAAAAACTGTGATTATCTTTGTATCCTAATCATGCCATTGCTTTGCTCTTTTATTCAACAAATTTAAAATCACAGTTTCCTTTTTCAAAGGCAGTGTATCTATAATGCAGAAAAAATAATTTTAATGAATTAATATTGTAGAGCTATGTAGGAAAAGTAGAATAAAAAATATCTGAAAGGTTTCTTCTTTTTTAGATTTCTGTATGAATTTTATACCACTGACATTTGTTACCAGGACAGTTCAGAACCTTTTCATGTTTCAAACTTTCTGACTCTTGGGAATCCTAAAATTCTCCTTGCAAGTTAACAGGCCAGAAGTCTGGCAGACTGAAAAAGGAATCAAGTACCAAATTAAAAGAGTTTTCTACTTAAGCATGAAGACTTTAAATGAAATTTAAATTGTATTACCTGAATGACTGCATAAATATAAATTTCACCTAAGCACATCCACAGAGCAGATTGACAACTGCTTTGCACATCAGTGGTACCTAAGTTAATGTGCACATTCCTGTAGATTTTTTTAAGTGTTCTTTCAGTGATCTTAGTTAAGTGAAATGTGTGCAAAGAAACTGTCAGAGAATGTGTGGCAAATAGAGAATTTTTTTCACCAATATGTGAGAATGACAGTTTCTTATCTGTAATTTCCTTTGTATGATCACCAAATGATAACATCCTTCATATAAATCTAGTCATGTTTTCAATATGGGCCTGCTACAGCTCTAGTACTTCACTAATGGATGTGTGGACAGGGAGGGGGGAGAGTTTTCATTTGTAATTGCCAAGCAGCTTGTAGAAAAGCTGTAAGGCTGAATCCTTCCTGCTTTTTACTCAGCTTTTCCACCTCTTGATAGACAAGTTCCCATATTATTTGAGTTTTTGGAATCATTATTTAAGATCTGGTTCTAAATCAATTTCATTACTTGGTTGTTGATTATGGAAGAACTTTTTTTTCTTCTGCTCTCAAGGCTTTGAGTTTTGGATTGGTTTGTTTTTATGGTGGTGGTTTTGAATTTCTTTTTAATAGGATTATCAAAATTTGTCTAGTTTTGTTTGTGTGGTTGTTTGTTGAATGGGGGGGTTGGTTGGGCTTTTTTCAGAATTGATCTACGTAAGTATATCCTTAGGTGCTTTCTGTATATTTTACACATTACATATTTAAAATTCAAATTATCCTGAAACATCTTTTTCTTTCACTTTATTGCTAATTATTTTATTGTATTATTACAGCCAAAATAGACCAAGAAAATGAAGAGAAGTCACTGACAGAAACACATAAAAGGTAAGAAAGGTCTTACTACATTGCTCTTTTTTTTGAAAAATACTGGTTTTCAGCAGTTGCTGTGTTGGTAGCCAGCATTACTGTGTTTTTGAATGGCATAGAAATGCACTAAGAAAGAAAAATGTTATTTAGTTATTGTAAATTTTAATTTTGCAATGAAGAAATATTAAAATTCTTTAAAGAAATATTGTACATTACTCCTGTCTTTTAGAAAATGTATTAGCCTTACATAAAAAAAATTCAGAGCATGCCATTTGTACTGACAGAAAACTGTTCATAGTACACCAGAAACACAGTGATTTGAGAGATATTTTGCATTCCCCAAGCAAGTATTATTTATTAGGTACAATTTTCTGTGCTTTTAAAATGTCCATTTTTAAAAAAGTAATTAAAACCTTTTTTTAATAAACTAATGACATGCATAATTAAATGTGACATCCTTTGTAGAATTGCTAATAGATCTTCAAATACTTTTTGTGGCAAAAAGCAAAATACCTCATTAAATTTCATTATAGATGTGTGCAGTTGAGACAGTTTTCAAAACTGGGAACCTCACTGCATTGCACAACATGTGGTTTGTCCTGATTTTTTTTGAGAGTTCTCCAGCAGCGGTGTTTAAACAGGACAGATTTTTATCAGCCACAGAAAGACATAAAAATATTGCCCACAGCATTTATAGCCCAAATTTAGGGAAACTCAGTCTGTATTTTTTTTTTCCACTAAAAGCAGAATTTTCTTTTTGTACTAGCTACAACTATCAGTTAATACATACTAATGAATATATCCATTATATATTCCCAGAATTATGAAGTCTCTCAATGGGATTCCTCTAAAAGCTATCACTATAAATGTTTCTAGTTTTCACTGTGGTTTGTTTGCCATTCTATGGCCTCAACACCCAAATTTGCCACCTGCAGTAGTGCCACAGGGTGGTACAATGCCACATTTTTCCTCTATTCCCTTGGGCCATTACTAAAGATAGTACCTGAAAAAGAAACCAAGAGGACTGAGTGCCACAAGAACCTCCCTTCTGACTTGAGAGGAATTAGTAGGTCCTCGAGTGGCACCTCACTCAAGGTGGTGTGGGATCATGGTGGTGTGGAAAGGGAGTGTAAGAGAAGCACAGACAGCTGCTTTCAGCCGGTCTGTGTTCCCTTAAGTTTCATTACAGCTTCCCAGGATATTCTGAGTTGTAAGGGACCCACAAGACCGTCGAGTCCAACTCCTAAATGAATGGCCCATAGAGGGATCAAGCCCACAACCTTGGTGCTGTTAGCACAATGCTCTAACAAGCTGAGATAATATTAGGGAATTGCTTTGGCTTAGTATCATAACTCTTGCTCAAGTATATGAAAGGCATTCCTGACATTTCTTAGGTCTGTTTAGCTGCTCAGTTACATAATTCTTATCTTTAAAATTTTCCTTCACAATGAAACTTTGAGAGAAGTTTGTTAGCAGATTTTTGTGATCTCAGATTGCTCTTTTAAGGAAAATATTTTTCCTGTCAACAATGGATTTGAACATAAGTCCAAAGATGACAGAAATCTAATGACAGCAGAATCTTCAATCTGTTCAGAAATATTGTTATTTATCACTATCTTTTGGTGTCTAATTCACTTTCCCTTCTTATCTTTTTCCCTGATAAGACTGGAACCATCATATCAAAAACTTTGTATTGCTTTTATTAGCCTGATGGGGGAAGAAAGCAAACTGCTCCATGGATTCTTGTTCAGCTTGGTCTGCTTCTTCTGGTTTGCCCTAACTCTTTCTTCTCCCAGCTCCTTTTACACAGTTTGTCAAAGAAGAAAATTCTGCTTCGTTGCTCCTCCTTTATGTAAATATCTAGCAAAGATATTTTGTTTCTTCCTTCCACCTTCCCTCTGAAATTCTTAATCAGAGTAGTGGTATTTGTTACAACACTGGAGACAACTTCATATGCAATTTTAGTATTATGTGTGATGATTTCCATAAGATTTTTAATTTAGCTTGGAAATAAAATGCTTTTTGTCCATTTTGGCAGGGGTGAAAAAGATGCTAGGAGCTTAGGAAGCTACATAAAAGATTAGTTGCATTTGACTAATCATAGGTAGATAGCAGTGCATAGGATGAGGAGACAAGCAAGTAGTGCAAGGAAAAGTGATGGATTAGATGGAGCAAAGTTAATGTGATTAATGTGCTTGGATTTTCCTTGTTGAAGTGGATGACTTCAGCCCATGCATAAGTTCAGGTCTACTGCATGGAAGCATTTCTTTAGCTTTCATTAAAAGCTATATTACTATTATTATTATTAGTAGTAGTATTCTTTTCTTTGTTAGTTTGTCTGCATTAAAATACAAAAGTCCAAAAGAAAGCTCTTGTAGCAATAACAAAAAATGTTTCTGAAATGAATAATGATTTGGGGAAAATGCAGCAATGTGTATTTTAAAAAAGCTCAGTTGTGCAATAGATGAGCTGAAATGGAAAGTTAATCTTACACACAAAATGAAGACAAAGAAAATGGAATGTCTGCTCCAGGGACTCTATACAGTGTATAGCTGTTCATTTGTCACAAGTGAGAAAATGTTTAATCAGTTTTGAAATGATGTATTCTCTCTTTATTTATCGTGTTTAGTGACTTTAAGAGTGTCAGTATGTAAAGTGTTTATCCAAGGAATGGATTTCTGGCACATGGATAAAATGAAAAGTGAAATGTTTAGCTCGCAATAGGCATATGTTCCAAGATCTCTCTGAGTAAGTATCCTGAGATGAGAAGAAAGCACACAGGTCTATGTTTATCGAGCTTACGCAGGCAGACAAGGAAGGCTCCAGCCTGGTATTAACACTGAAGTGACATGGAATGTCTTCACCAAACCCCAAACAATTACATCATTCCCTTAACAATATTGATAAAGTGCAATAAGAAAGAACCTGGCACTTTCCAATTAGATCCTCATTGCTAAATGCTTGAGAAACTGTGAAATACTTGTCAAGTTAAAGCAAAAATCACTCGTTTAGGGGGAGGTGAAAGAAGTAAAACAAAAGAGAGAGGAGGAGGGGAAAGAGTTGCTTCTGTATTTTAGGAGTCTTCAATTCAGTGTCCCTTTATTTTTTTCTTCTGTTTTTATTTTTAAATTTGAAATAATTTCCTCTCTCCCAAGACTTGTATTATAGATATGCTCTATGATTATAGATATCCTCTTTTCTGTGTTTTTTTTTACTTAATGTTAAATATCTTTCGTCTTTTTAGATGTGATTTTACTTAAGTTGCAAGAAAAAAATTGAAATATTATTGTTTCCAGGTATGCTTAATACAATTTCAGAAAGAGATAGACTTTTATCACAGTATCCACAGCAAGCAGGAACCAAGATTGCAACAAAATTGTTGTCCAAATAGTATGACAAGTGATACCTTGCTTTCTGTGCTAGAATGAAAGGCAAAAGCAACAGCAGAAATACCAATTTGCAGTCTTATAATCAGAAATGAGTTAGTTCCTCCTCTTCTTGCACTTCATTTCTGAAGAGCCAATAGCTAAACAACCTGACTGAAGTTACTAGAAACAGAATTCAGTGAAGTTGAAGGTCCTAATTCTCTGCCTTGCTACCTGAACAACTGAATAGCTCTAGAGGAATAACATGTAACTTTATTACTTTTTCTTATAATATCTCACCCAGTATTAAGTTCCTATCTCCTTAGAAGGCTTCCAGATTCACATCTTTTTAAAAACCAAATCCAGACTTGTAACACTGATCTTCCATTGAAATAGTTAAGATGATCTTTTCCTTCCCCTTTATCTGCAAACACGTGTGTCTTCTTGAAATAACACTTCAGGAATTATTCAAAAATTGAATTAAAGTTGTTTTTTTTTAATATCCAAGACACAATCAGATGAACTTCAATTTTTTCTGCTATCTCTCAGTCTAATAATGGAGCATTTGATTCTAAATTCAATTCAGCAGCACTGAAGGTTGTTCAGTTAGTCATATTTCATATGATTGACTCATATTCCACTCCTGTAAGAGACAATTTATGATAGAAATGTTAAAGAATACTAAAGATCTTTTTTTTTCTTTTTTTTTTTTTTAGTATTTTAGATACTATAACTCTGCTTGAAGTGATAAGTCACTAAGTCAACAGTCCAATATGCTGGTGGTTTAAAACAGTCCCATACTCTGGTGTTTTTCTTGTTGATGCCTCACAAGACCTGGAAAGACAGAAACACAGAAACTCCACTTTCTGTCCTGGCTTTCTGTATCACTGATTTTTAAAAAATCCTAGAATTTAATTTTTTCTTTTGTAATTTTTTCTTTAGTAAATCTCTGTGCATTGTGAGAATATATATTTGTTTTATAAAAAGTCAAACAGAAGATTTTTTGCTTTTTGACGTAAGTATCAACGAATTTAGGATGTGTGTGGCTTGGTATAAAATGCTCATCTCTTCATGTCTGGATATTTTTATTTGGTTTATTTTATAATTTGCTTCCATTACTTGCACATTCCAGTGATTTTTGGGCTTTTAAGTGCTTTCTGAGTGCAGCCTCCCAGGCACCTCTTCTGTTTTCAGGACTTTTAATAATCCAGTTAGAAATGTTTTGTTGCTTCCTTTTGCTGTAGCAACAAAATGACATTAATTTTGAAGAGAAATGTTTGCCTTTAAATTGCCTGCAAAAAAACCCAGTATTCCTGACACAACACTCTCTGCAGACTTCGATTGACATCACTGAACATGAGAACTTGGGGAGGAACAAAGGTTTACACCTGCTTATGAGCTGACAAGTTGATGACATTTAGAGAAATAGCAGACAGTATGGTACAATGGCGCTGCTGAAAAGCAACACCTCGAAATGTAGCACCTAAGTCTGGTAATCCTTTAAAACATTAAATGTTCCTCCCACCTCACTACCCTCCACACAATGTTTTGGATTGTTTCCAAAAGTGAACTGTAAAGTTAAAGTGAAAATTGAGTTAATGATAGAAATAAACTGGTGAAAAGCTTAGAATGGAAGAGGTATGTAGTTTAAAAAAAAAAAAACAGAAAAAAACTTTTAACTGAAAGGCAAGAATATGCTATTGGACTCTGTCTTTCACTACTCTTTGACCATTCATCTATTGTTGGTTGCTCCACTGTTATGTCTGTTTCTCACTGTGTGGCTCCCAGCATGTAGGCTGGAATTGCTAATGGTAATACATTTCAGACCGTAGGTATACATTAGTTGGATCAGCAAAAAGTAAATACTTGCTGAGCAGAGGAAATGTGTATAGAAGAAGCTTACGGACGGTTAAACAGTTTGGATCATTCTAGTTTAGTATCCTGTCTCTGACAAAATATCAGGACCAGTAGATATGCAGTAATGGAAACTTAGCCAGCAGTTTAGTTATGTCAGAAAGTCTCTTTTAGAATATGGGTAATTGATCTTACCCTGGAAGATGAAATCCTTGTCCTTTTCTGAAAATATTTGCCAAATGACACAAGTCCTTAACCATTTAGATTGATTTTTGCCTGCATAGGCATTATCTTTTCTTTTAAAGATTTTGGCCTACTTGCTTTGAAAAATAATTTTATTTTATTAGTTTGAAATAAGTTTGCATTCAATGGCATTCAGTGCTAATATGAACAAATGGTTATACAGCTCCTAACAGACTGGGGTACAATTCAGAGATCTAATAATCTGCAATGTAAACTGATTTTTATGCAACTTATTCTAAAGTTCATGTAGAAAGTTTATTCTTAGATCTTACAGTAAAGGATAAAAGACGTTAGTTTAAGGTGCAACTACAGTTACATGGCTAAATAGCATTGATAGCAATACAGCTAACACCCTGATAACAATATAGTTAAAATAACTTGGATCTGATTAATATGAAACTAATGCTAGGGCATCAGACTGAGGATTAAAAAAAGAGAAAAGAATAGAAGAACCATGTAGCGAATAAAATTAGTGGGAAAAAAATCCCATGAATTAAAGACTTTCAATGTGTCACATTTTGTCTGGCTTCCAGTTTATGTTCAGCAGGTGGTTTCACTGAGTAGCCCTCAAAAATTCAAGATATTCCTCTTGAGCTGTTGCAGCTGAAGTAAAACGCCTGTGTGCGTGTATGTGTGATTAGCTCCAGTGCCTCTCCCTTGTGCATCAGCTTCTGATTACCTTCAGCAGGACTTTTCTTTCATCATGTTGTCTACCTGAACTGTTTGGTTAGATTGTTTCCTAAGACCTTCATGGTCAGTGTTTGCATTTGCAAGGACTGTGACTTAAATGTGGATAACGTGTCTCTTTTACTCTCTTACGCTGATTTGCCACTGGAGTTGTTCCTTTCTTCCTTGCTCTATGTTACAATTACTTTAAGTATTACAATATTATGTTACTTTTGTCATGTTTATGCAAATAGAAAATTAGAACGTCAGGGATGGGATTTAATTAGGTCACAACTGCTGTATTAACTCATCTGGGAACTATCCAGCAGTAATCTGTACAATATAGGTCATTCCTTCCATAACAATTTCCAGCTCATGGAAGGCTGCCATCCACAAGCTGATCCACGATATAGGGATTGCTTCAGCCTACTGCTGAAACTCTGCTGTGTTTCTCATATATGGAGATTAGGTGACTAGGATAAAAAGCATTGTCTCTTTGCTCTTCCTTGGTTTGTTCCTCAGCCTCATTGCCCTGTTTCTTGACTGCTTTAACAAGCTAGCTCAGAAAAAGCTTTACTGGGCCAGATCCCTTCTGTACTATGTCTTAAATGAGGGCTTCTCATGAGATAACCTCACCTGCTTCTTTTCTCAGCTGCTGCCTGAAAGTTAGTTTTATCTTAGTCTGTAATGAGGTAAAACTTCCTGCTTCACCCTAAAGAAAACAATTAGGGCATGGTCACCTGAGAACAGAAACACTATGAAACCTCCTTGGAAGGGATGGAAACAGGTCTTCCAGACATGAGATAGCTTTCTTAGGCCAAAGGAATATGGTTTGTCTATGGCTTGGATGAGTGAATAGTGATGATTCACAAATCCACAGCTGATACGGTTATTTCATACAATGTTTCTATTAATTCCAGTGGCTGCCACCTTTTCATTTAGACAATCCTTAGAGCAAATGCTGTCCATTTTCTCTACTCATCTACACAAAGATAATTTCACTTCTATGAAGGGAACTGTAAAATTCTAAACCAGAACAGGAATATATGGGGATAACCTGAGACTTCAATCTCAAGTGCTCTACGTTTGAAAAATGCAAATAAAGACCTTTCCATCCTAACAGTTCATCAAGAAAGATTTTGAAGTTTTTCAATTTCCTTTCATGGGATTTTGTCATAATTGACTCTAGGAATATGAAAGCCCCTGTGCACAGTTCTGCTTTCAGCAAAGGATCAATTTCTTCTATTCATAGTTGTGCTAGCCATGAAGATATGAGTGGGTGCATGTTGAGGAGAAGAGAGCTCTTGCACACTGAATTAAGTAAGAATGCTCTCCAGAGCAATCACAAAGGGTTAAGGTGAAACTGCATCAAAAGACCTTTAAAATGCTAGGATGTTCTATAATACCCAAATATTTCAGACCATTTTATTCTATAAAGAATAAAATTTCAAAGAATAGAAACTGAACCCTAAGTTTGACTTGAGCACCAAAATAGAAGTGATTATGATTATGCCAAAAAATCCCCTGTACATTTATTTCACTTGCTATATTTAGAGTGTGTTTTTGTCAATGCACATATATAAAATTTTACCTATGCTTAATTATACTCTTAGAGATGAAGTTTTGTGTAACAGGTGTGCGGTTTCCATCGAGCTATCTAAACAGTCTTCTCTAAATTTAAGAAAAATTATTATTCCATTATATAATTGTTATTATTTTCTTAGATAACCCTGACCTTGCTTCTTCATGAATTTCAGTTATAAAAATGAGCCACATCATGGGAGCAGGCAGGTTACAAGGCTGAGGCTGTAATCAATAAATTGAAAAACTGTAACAAACTTTTAACATAATATTTAGTGTGCAACAGTTCTGCACTACCTCCTTATGTAATTATAACCTCTTTAAATAACAATGGCTGCTTAGAAGGTCTCCAGTGAACATGAGGAGTGTTAATAGAAAGGTCTGAAGTCAAGTTGGGTTTTCACATGAGGCTTTTAGCTGTTTCTTACAGCACTGAGTCCAGCAGCTTTTGTGTCAGACCACTGCTGTTTAAATTCATTCTACCACTATATTCTGTGTCTAACAGCACCTTATTATTTCTTCAAGTTCAACCAGCCAAGGGTTATTTAATACGTTTGAAGCTCACATGTTTGTCTTTTTAAGAGAGAAAAATAGTTTTCTCTTGGATATGTTACTGGGCCTGACTCTCCAGTGCACAAAATTACATGGTATTGTTTTACACATGCTCGTATTGCCCGTGTCTAGCTTAGCACAGAGCTAGCCACATGTCTGGAGCAGCTTAGCTGGCAGGCGTGGGCATGATAGCCACGCTAACATGAATTAAAAGCATTAAAGTCCAAGACAGAGAGCCCATATATTTATGCAAAGTATTCAGGTAACAGTGATGCATCTAGAGAACTTTAACTACCTCAAGCCAAGATTTTGGGAGAAAGTTTGAATCAGGACACTGATTTAAAGTTGTCTCTTTAAAATTTCATGGAGAAAGCACATGCAGCTAAAAAAGCATTTGAAGAGTCACCTAAAAAATGCTTGGTTTTCAATTTTTTTTTTTTTCTTAGAGTAGCCTGTTAGATTACAAAAGTCAGAGACAAAAAAGGGACACAAAGTTAGTTCCATTTCTAATGCATGATCTCAATTCGTATTTTATTTTGAATAATATTCTTGAATGGAAATATGACCTTTAAATATTCACAGAAGAATTTAGGTTCACATAAACCCCGGTTACTGGGTGAGATGTAGCTGACAAATGCTTTGCACATTATATAATGCAGGTAGCAAAAATACCTTTAACCTACATTTCCTGACCTTTGATTTTAAAATGGCTGGAATCTGATTCAGTATATGTAGAATGGCTTTTTTTTTCAGCAAAGTATGTTTTTTGTCACCAGAAAAGTTCTGTTTGCCAAGATAGCTCATTCCTGATAAAATTTAGCACCTAATCCTATGCCGCCTTGGACAAAAGATGGTATTGTTATATCAGTGGTGCACTTGTTTACATCAGAATAATGCAAAAAAACACACAGAAACAACCCAAACATATAGAGGGACCAGATTGTAGCCTATTGTTTTAGAGATGAATGAGAATAAAAATACAAATTAAAAAATAATTAAACCAGTGAGGGAAGATCTTGCAGAATGCTTTTTAATTGTAGTATTAACTGCGATCCCTGATAGCCTAATGTTTCCAGGAAATATAAACAACAAGAATTGATTAGGCAAATTTCATCATAGCCAACCAATATACTTTAATTTGGACCTGATATTGAAAATATTTTCAATATGTATCTGAAAATATTTTCTAAAATAAAGATTTTTAAAGTCTCAGTGCTCCCATTCACCTTTCAACTAAAGTATAACTTAATTTAGTTATGACAATTTTATTTTTCTGGTTTGCAACCTGCTCTTCTCTTGTGAGGCCCCTTGTCCCCTTGCTCCTGAAATATGGGAATAAAGAAATACTCTCCCATTGAAATAAGTAAATAGAAGGGTCTGGAATAACAGTTTAAATTGAAGTTGAAATGGCAATCTGATATGTGAAGGGTTTATTCATTGTTAACACCATGAGATCATCAGTCCTCCTAAAATTTTATTTTTCCCAAAATGTTTAATTGCAAAGCTTATACCTATTGAATTTAACAGTCTTTGTCACAGTATGTGCTCTGTACTGTGTAACAGCATTCAGTTACAGCGTCTGCTGCCAATAGAATAAAATACAGAGTTCTGCATTTGTGTTACTAATAAATATGTGCAACTGATGATATTGATCATTGTAGATGATCACTGAAGTTGTGAAGCCTTCCCAGTAGTGGGAGGGCAGGTGTTAAAATTCTCATAAACAAGACAGACCGGCCTGTCAAAACATAATTTTCTGTTCCTTATATTGGATGCTTTTTGTTGATCTTTTTCAGGGAGAAAAAAAAATGGTGCTTCAAAGGTAGAGGGGTTTTTTTGCTGTTACTGAAGCTGCTAATTTTCATATGGTTGCAGCAATAAAAAACGTTTCTGTTTAATATGCATTTATAGGAGGCAAGGGACCAGACATGAGGGAAATGACTTAGGATTAAAAACATTGCAAATGTTTGGCAGGTTTTTTTTAGAGGGAAGGAAAAATCTCTTGAGACCTTTGTTTTCTAAGGAACAATATTACAAAATACATAGTTACACAATATAAATTGGCAAATGAAAGAAGAGATTAATGATTCTGGCAGCTAATTTAAACTGGCATATTATCTCAACTGTCTCTTTAATATAAGATAGTTACTTTTCTTCCTTTATAAAAAGGGAGAAAAAGAAAGGACAAGAAGAAATTGCTTGACAGCATTTAGATACTAGATATCTTGAATGAACTTTTACTTATTTCTTACATTTTTTCACTTACAATTAATCAGAACAAGAGACAGCTCTGAGATTATACTTTTTTAAAAAGCAAAGGTGAAGAAAGTGATGTAAAGTTATAGCACAGAGAAGGACCCTCAACAAAATAATCAATAGAACATTACTGCTTTCATAGATCACTGAGCATATAAACTTTCCCAACAGTCTTGTGCTATCTCAATCATCAGGATGCAGGTACTCCTTTGTTTTACATAATTTTGTGTGACCTTGTTAAACTGATTGATATTCTATCTAAAGATGAACTCTTGCTTTCAGATGTTGAATACTCTAAGAAAATAGATAGAAAACCTTGGTGTCTTTATAAAAAATCCCCAATTATTATTATGATGGTTTAAATTATTAGCATTCAGGAAGCAAATACTGTTACCTATATATTGTACTCACCTTCTGTATGTAGTAAAAAATTCAGGATCAACAATATGAACAGGCTTACATGCCCATCAATTCAGTTTGGCTTAAAAGAAGACTCGTCCAATTTAAAGTAGTAGGAGGCACATATAATCTTTTATTTTCCTTTTACTTTCTTTCTTTCGATAGAATGTGCTTAGTTCTAGATTTTATTTGTGAGTTTAATTGAACTAAAAGGTACTTTAGTAGTTTCAGCCTGATTTAGAACTGCTTCTGAAACACAACTGCTTCACAAAAGTGACAGGTTTGCGCTAACTGTTCTTAATCACTAATGTCCATAAGTGATACTTAGAGATAAATAAACCCAAAATAGAAAATTATATCCATGTTCCACCTTCAACCAAAATACATAGACTGCTAAACAGTGTGATAGGAGCACTTTTTTCTGCATTAAATCCACATTGAAGCAAATCTTTAGCCTTGCTGGTAGTTTAGTTTGCTGCATGGGCAAACCAGACACGTGTGTGTGTGTGTGTGTACATGTGTTTGACACCTCTCAGAATGGTCAGCCAGGGCATGTCTGTACTAATGGTTACTTTGCTATTTGTTTGGCCAAGGAAGCCTGATCAAATAATGCTGAGATGAAACTACTGCTGTCTTAGCATGGTTGATTTACTTTTCTACTTATTTATAAACCAGTCAATGCATCCCAGACATCAGGCTTGAATTGGAATGAATGTCTGCAAATTTTTGCTAGCTGTTTTCATAATGGAATGGGAAAAAAAAGCTGAATAATCCATTGCTGCTCTTAAAATATTCCTAATGGATCAGATCTATTAGCTAGTATTGCTGTCAATGAGCCATTTGCAATGTGAATAGCTTCTTTTCTTTTTCATATGATTAAATTTGGTTTGGCTGTTAATACATCCGTTCCTTTCTTCCCTCCAAATAGAAAAATCACTTTCATAGACTCATAGTTGTACTCAAGGGAGCACACATAAAAGTCCAATGATTCATTCATCAAATTTCCACATTTGAGTAAACAGTGAGTTCAGACATCAGTCTGAAGTGATCTTTCTGAATTACCCAAACACTTGAACCAAAGACATTAGAAGACAAGAAAGGAAGAAAAGGAACTAACCATCTTTCCTGATCTTATGTCCTTCCTTACTTGTCAGAGATGAGCTAGTCTTCCATTGTTTTGAGAAAGCTGATGTTATTTAATTCTCCTTCAGGGCCAGCATGAGGGCTATGAAACCCAGTCTGACACCTGTTTAAAGACTTCTGGCTTTTGCCATGTCAGGGTAAGACTGTAGTGTGAACATCACTGTCTTTTTTTTAATCATGCTTGAAAAGTCAGGCTGTTAGAAGTAAAGGCAGTGACCTCCTTTACCTCTTTTAATCCCTGAAACTAAGTTGCATGCCCTTCTTTCCCTCTTCCATGACTCAAAGATCTTCTCTAATGCAAATTCTTTTCCTCTAAGACTCTCAGAAAGAGCATGGATAAGTATGAACCTTTTCACTTGAGAAATGGACACTAAACAAGCTTTGCAGTACTTGTTTCAAAATAAACGTTTAATTTTGCATTTAGGTGAAATGAAATTGAAACAGGTCAGATGAGTTTCCCAAGGTTGTATGACAGAGAAATAACTTGAGTATAGGAACAAAAGGCTTTTGATAGCTGGTTCCTTATTTGATTAAAAATGTCTGTGATGCACAGTTAGAAATAGTAACGTTAATATTTGCAGATATTTTGTTTCAAAATCTGCTAAAGAATGAACAGGAAAATCTTAATGGCTTGTCCCAAAGAAAAGCACCAGAGATATTTAAGATATTTACTGCTTGGCTGAAGTCTGAAAGGATTGTATTGTCTTGGGGCTATGGCAATGTCATCCAAATTTCTCTATTTATTTTATGCATGTCCCCTCCTGGAGTTAGCCTTGAGATATGTCTAGATTGACATATGCAAACATTTCCAAATCAGATATTTAAAGACCATGGGAACAGACAGTATTTATTGATGTCCATGTTTTATTATTTGATGCCTTTGGATTGGCTTTATTTGCTTTGTCTTTCATGTGTGAATCATGCCACTTTGTCTTGTACTACAAAAACGACAGCATCAAACGTATAGCAAGCAGGTTTCCATATGTCTTCTAAATGAACTCTGAGAGACTTTAATGCTCTCTGTTTGGAAAAAATATGGCAACTGTCTTGACTGTTTGATCTTCATGTATAGAAAACAATGTTTGATTTGTGGAGATTTGTGCCCTGAAATATTATTGTGTTGCAGCTGATGTCTTGTGCATTGTTCCTGGGCATTAGAAAGGTGTGACGTACTAACAATGACAACCTGCTATGCTGCTGCTGTTTCACATTTCACAGACAGCTAATTTTCTTTACCTCCCAAACTAACTGCTAGGGAGTCAAGCAACCTGTATGAGCATTTCTCTGCTTTCTATAAACCTAGTAATCATGCTACAGCTGTTAGACACAGCTGTATGAATGTGTAAGTTTGCAATGGCTATACAAGTAGTCCTCAGGGAGTTTTCAGTCACCAGACAAAAAACACTGGTTATCTCCTCCTGCTCTCAGAGGATAATTGGAATAATTAAGGAGCAGTGAAAATCTTTGCACCTCTAATAGATGCTAGTGCTGTTTTTCTTTTCTTTTTTTTTTAATTAAACATTCTCTTATACAGTATGATTTCATTTTGTTTGGCTTCCTGTTTCTTAGGATGTTTACCCATGATGGAATTCTAGCTCATTATCTCACGTATTAAAGCATTACTTGGGATGGCCATTCACTGTCAAATTCTTTTCTTATCGCTATTGTTTGCAAAATGTTTTGAAGACACATTTCTCAAAACAACGTTTCTTATATGAAATACTGTCTTTCTCTGTTTTATAAATCATTAATGGACTTGATTCAAAGAGCTTCTTAAAAAATAAGTCATGGACTCAGCTGATTCCTCAAGATTTCTCTCTTGTTCTTTATTCCTCACAATCCTCCAAAAATATAGTGAGTTCATTCGGAAAATTCAAATGAGCCTTTAATATGACTTCCCCGCTAGCCAGCTGCAGAGCTGTAAGTCGGGTAGAAGAGACTGGGAGAAAAAAAAACCTCCCTGATAATATTTGCGGTCTTGCAAAACATTGAAAATATGTGACAATAGGAAGAAGTTTAAAATAGTGCAGCTGAGTGCAATGTCAGGGATATTCTTTTTGAGTGATTCTGTGGAATCAGAGGAGAGATAATAAATATCTTTTCCAGTGTAAAACTGTGGGGAAAATAAGTAAAATGGAATATTTCAATCAGCAGTATTAATCATTAATAAATCATTTGGGAAAAAAAAACCCCAAACAAACCCACAACAGATCCCAGCCAAAAAAAAAAGGCAAACACTTGAGTTACAGAACTGAGTGCCATGGTAAGCTGAGCGAGCTGAAGAAATGACATGACCAGGTAAGGTGGCATTTGAGTACCAATGTCATGGGTTAGAAAATGAGGATGTTTTCTATATTTTTATGTGCTACATCTTTGTTGCTCAAGATCTTCAGTTTGTTTCAGCAGATGGAAAAATGAATTAGGAAATGGGAATGCAAATTAGGAAAAAAAATGTGATGTAAAATTTGGTTGGTAAATTGATGTTAAATTTTTAAGACATAGGCTTTTTTATTCAGCAATATGCTAATATATGTAGATGCTTATTTTCAGGTTGGACAAAACAACAGGAATATTTGGGTTTGAGAATTAGGGTAAACATTTTCTTGCAGAATTTGTGAGACTGACTGTTCTGAATGGTTGAATCTTTTATTTTCACCATCGTAATCCATGAATGAAGCAACTTCTGTGACATTTCCATCCATTTAGCTGGAATTGGATTTTTCTCCATAATTAAAATGATTAAAACTGTGATGTATGATTCAGAGAAAATTTTCATAGGAGTCAATGAATAGTAATAGATAAGTGAGCAAAGCATCTACAATTATATTTCAAGTGAGATTTTTCTATTGTCTTTTTCATAAAATAAACAACTCTCCAGAGGCTTGCATGTTGAGCTTCAGATCAGGAAAACATTCTTAAAATCTCCAGTATTTACAAAATGTACAGTGAAAAACAAAATGGAAAAATAGTTAATCAAACAATATTTTTAAAAATAATTATTCTGTACCTTCTTGTAACATTCCTGGAATAAAACAGAAGCAATTTAAACTCAGAAATGCATTAAATTTTAGTTGCAGTCACAGTCCTCATTCAGCGTGGGAAATATGACCTTTGCATTTCAGGAGTAGCTTTCACTTGAGGAGTAGCTTATGTGTGGGCCACACTAGTTTTACTCTTGCTGTGCTCAGAAGGGATCATTGGATTGTTCTGGTGGAGTCACAATGGGCACCTGTTTTCTACCACAGCTGCTCCTGGGCCAAGATTTCTGTTGCGTCATTTCTTGTTTAGTACAAAGCAGGTTTGAGTTTTAATATTTCTGTGTAGTCTCCAGCCTAAGCTATTGTGTTGTAATATAGATCTAACAGAACTTGAAGTTTATTTATAGTCCTTTATGGGCTTTGACTCTGTGTTTTGAAAACAGCTTTAAATACAACAGAGAAGCAGTATATGGGTGAGTGTGGATATCTGGATGCAGGGCTGTGGACAGTGTATTCCTTTTAGCTTTTGAAATGGAAAATACTTCGGTCAAAACTAGAAACTCTGATAAATCCCAGATCCCAACTTTACTGAAGGATCATCTTATATTGTGTATCACTTGTATATTAAGAGCTCAGAACTGTTATGTTTTTATATCATTGTATTTTAGATCTACTACCAAGAATAATTAAATACTAAGTCAGTGTCAAGTAAAAAAAAAATTACATCAGTGGGTACTGAAGCATTTGCTATTTCTGCTTTCTTTGACAGCTTTTTGGAAACTACAGCCTATTTCTGTATGAAACCAAAAATGGGTGAGAAGGAGGTGTCCCCACATTCTTTCTTCAGTATTTGGCATGAATTCAGTTCTGACTTCAAAGACTTCTGGAAGAAGGAAAACAAACTTATTCTTCAAGAAAGGTACATTTGTTTGTTTGTTCAAAGGCTTTTCTCAAAGAATGTTATTGGGAGCAATCGCACAGAAACCAGTCAGCCACACTTCATTAGCACACAACCTATTGAATGCCTTTTGGAGTTTTCTCAGGTTTTGTTTTTTTAACAGATCATGACACTCACCCCCAGCACTCTCAGCCACCCAGTCATCCTAATTTTTGAATGGGATTTTAATACCAGTTTTTGCTAAAGCTTTTTGGGTCCATTACCTGAACAGTGTTTTTGGCAGAGCATGTAACTACTATGCTACTATGAATCCAAGGAATGGAAGATTTGTTTTAGTCCTGAAAGTTGATTAAAGATTTTCATTAGCATATTTAGTCAAAGAAATTCAAGGCATTAAGACATGCCATATTGTAAATATTTGTTTGACAATTTTGGGAGAAAGGAAGACAGAAGGTGTAAGTCCACCTTGTGTTAAAAAAAGACTGAGACTGAATCGTATTGCAAATCACAGCCCAGGTGATGGGGTACACAAGAGCAAGTGTGGTATAATATGGCATAAAGAAATGAGATAGGAGCTTTGAAAAATCAGCCATGGTATCTGGTCCGTGTTTTAGAGGAGTTATGAAGTCTGTACTCATCTGCATGCAGATAGTCCATTGTGGTCACCCTTTGCTTATAAAAATTATGGTAGGAATTCTTCAGTTGTTTTAAAAGTAATAAATGACATATAAGGAAAAATTAAACAAACACAAACATGTACATTCTGAGCATTGTTATATAATCCTACAACTGTTGGCAGCTTGAGTTGAAGCTAAGTTACATTGATGGGATTGAAACTTTAGATTCATTAAATTATTGACTTCAGCCTGTTATTAGGTAAAATGACAAGAGCATGTCCTTTTTCAAGTGTACTCATCCTATGTAATTGTCACGGACATCTCACTATTGGTTTAGAAAGTTACTGAAAACTTTCCTGAGGCACCTATATAGTCAATGTTTTGTATACCTTATATATTTGCTGTAAGTGGATACGTTTTGGAACAAGAAGTCTCACAGTGAAAAAAAAACCTGGATTCTGCTACTATAGCAAGAGCATGGTGCAAATGTTAACACAGTACAGCAGATCTCTGGGGATCTATTTCATATTACTGACTGTCTGAAGTAATTTTATGTAATTAAGTATATCTCTTTGAAACTGACTTGACAGTAAAATAATATCCTTGGTTTCCTATGCAGAGATTTAGCTGCCTAGTTAATGCAGGTTAATTTAGTCTTGTATATTTTAGAGAAAAGTATTTAAGAATAATGTCCTTTTATTTCAAAATACTAAGCTATTTTTCTTTAAAAAAACCAAAAATCCTCCAGAGGGTTCTCACTGCAAAATAATTTTCTTCAAAAGACATTAACTAAATTAGCACAAAATTTCTTCCTCCTTAAACGTCTAAAGCTTAAGAGAAGAATGGGATTGAAATGCAATCATTTGGCCCTCTTTAAGTTCAATGTATGTGTATACTACAAGGATGTGTTGAAGCAGCAGAGAAAAAAAGCTGCCTGCCAGCTGATCCCTTCCTAGGGCAGGGGTGGTTTTAGCCTGAAAGGAACTGAACATGTATGACCTACAAAGTGGCTGCAGGTGGAAGATGTGACAGGGAAGGGAAAGGGCCATTAGAAGGATCTACAGTAGGAGAAAAACCTGGGAGATCCCTTGAAAAAACAGCAGGGAGACTGTTGATCAAACCCAGGCTCAAAACTGGTGGGTTGAAGGAGGCTTTCCCGGGGAACAGACAGCACTGTGTAATTTCAGTCCAGGAAGTCACTGAGATTAGGACTGAAAATAATATATCCTGAAAATCACAAGGAGATTTTTGGTTTGAATTTTAACTTTTATTTGCCTCATCAAGTTTAAATCTTCTGTTCTATTTCATTTGTTCAGGTTAGGCAGAATTTAGGCTTTGGGGACCTTTGACGTCTTCGTTGAGCTCAACTCTCGGAGACCTTGGGTACAGTGATGCTGTGTCAGGTCTAGCAAAGTCAAGCTTTCTTCATTGCATTTTAAGAGTAATAGTAATTACTCTTAGTAAGAGTAATAGTTTTTCAAGTAAGATGCCATTTTTCAAAAAATAAAGAATCTTCTTTGGTTAAACAACTGTTTTATGAAAGCATTTACTCAGAAAATACTTTGTTTCCAATCATAGTTCACCCTGATATCTGAAGTTGTCTTTTAGGCTTTTTTTCTTGTTTTCATATTTCTGTCTCTCTTAATAAAAGACAAGATGGTGTGCTGTGAAGGTGTCTTGGTATTGAGAAGTCAAAGGAGAAAAATCTCCATGGAAAAATACATGTTGCCCAGAGGT
>VYXF01010294.1:495875-507922 GCA_013397295.1 Polioptila caerulea | reverse complement strand
ATAAAACGTATAATTTCATTCCATTTTGTTTTTTAGTTTGATCATCTTTATCATCCCCTGGTTGATTTGGATTTTTCTCGAATGTTTTATATCCCAGTTTCCATATGGGCTGCTATTAGAGGCTGTTCCTTATCTAGTCTCTGCAAATATGTGTCATATGTACAATAATTTAACCAGAGGATTTTCATAGATTGTAATTCCAAAGGTGGTACTATATTTTGTTACTGATAGGTTAAGCATGTATGTTCTAAAGAAAGTAGTCAAAAAGTTCTTATTTTAAACACTTTTCACATGGCATTTCAACTTGCATATTGTGGTTTGCCAGGTATTTCCATATAAAAGATAAACATTGAAGTGNAACTTTATTCCATTTTGTTTTTTAGTTTGATCATCTTCATCATCCCCTGGTTGATTTGGGTTTTTCTAGAATGTTTTATATCACAGTTTCCATATGGGCTGCTATTATATGCCTTTCCTTATCTAGTCTCTGCAAATATGTGTCTCATGCCTTTACAATAATTTAACCAAAGCATTTTCATAGATGGTAATTCCAAAGGTGGTACTATGTTTTGTTACTGATAGGTTAAGCGTGTATGTTCTAAAGAAAGCAGTCAGAAAGTTCTTATTTTAAACACTTTTCACATGGCATTTCAACTTGCATATTGTGGTTTGCCAGGTATTTCCATATAAAAGATAAACATTGAAGTGTCAGACTGCATATTTCCTTACGAGAAGATGAGAAAAAAAAATGGTCTAAAGTTAAAAACAATTAATTTTTCCGAGGTTTTCTACTGCTTTCACTCTTCTCTCACTTGAAGTGAGGCAGAACTGGAAAATACCACCTGCAGGGAAAATTATGAGAAACTTTTAAATACAGTGGAAATAAAAAGCAAAATGCACCTGAAAATTACTGTAAAAGCATAGGTCTGCCAAGAGGCTTTCTGAGCAGTACTGGCTTTTGTGGTCACATTGCAGTTAAGGCTAACTAGATTGTCCATCAGAAATTGATATTGGATTTTTTACAGTTTTTGATGATATTTTGTGGAGATTGACATTTCTAATGATATAATCTATCCCAAATATATATGCTTTTTAGTAAAATTTTTCAAATACTACTTCTTTCTTATTAAGCAACTTTTAAAAAATCCAAAACAAACAAAAAGCCCACCAAAAAAAAAAGGCAGAAAAGCTCACAAAAAAGAGGAAAGCCATAATCAGACCTAATGGGGCATGTTTTGAGTTATTACAGTTGTTTTTTTGTTGTCATTGTCCTTTAAATGTATTTATAATGTGTCAGTCATGTCTGTGGTTTTCATTCAGACTTTGTAAACTCTTGAAAGGTTTACAGTCAGTATAGCCTGCATTTTTTGCTTAATCAGCAAGAAAGACTAGAAGAGCTGACATATTTTCTCTAACATTTTTTATGTTGTTTGAAAAGAGAGAGTATGATTTTGAATTTCACAAGCTTCCTGTTCAGCACCCTTATTATCTATGCATGAATTTGAGGTGTTACATACCCACAGACGCACGCTGCTCTCTGAATACATGGTCAGATAATGCACAGCTGCAGTAACAGCTCTGCAAAAGTCTCCCTTTCTTAGGAAAACTCTTAGGCAATCAGACTGCCAGTCTAAAAATTCCTGGGTTTCCCTCCTGTTTTGAAAAAAAGTGTATTTTACAAGCTGACCCAAAAATGTATTAACCCTTTTCTCATAAATATTTTTCTTTCACTTCTAAAAATGGTTCTTTACATTTCTGAGTAAGATGTAGTCAATCTTAAGTGCACTATTTGAGTCTAGCATTTCTGTGAGAGCAAGAAGTATTTTTATTTTTCTTGACATCCAGCAAAGGCCTGCAGAATTGTTGCCCACACCCTACGTTTTCCTACCAACCAGGAAAAGATATCCTAAGAATGAAAAATAAGATGTCCTAAGAATGAAAGATTAAAAGAGCTCATGAAGCAACATCCTGAGAGGGAAGTCTTCAAATGTTCTAAAAAATTGAAAAGTTAAGCAGCTGCTGGTCCTGGTAATAAAATATACAGTTATTTATGAGAAAATCTCATATTGCCATGCACAATGATTCATCTTAAGGACTACAGCTTTTCTCTATGGCTGTGGAATATATCCTGGTTCATTACAGTATCAAAAAAGCAGTCAGTCCTTTAGGAAATTTTGTGTTTTAAAGTTCTGTTGCTGTCAAATATTAGTATCAATATCATCAAATCATAGATACCAGTTCAGCCCTTTCTAGAAACAGATATGACAGAAACTCGTATGCAGGGCTGCGATTCCACCTTCCCTTTCCCTGGGTGTGAGTGAGGTGCTTACACTTGTTAGTCCTCTCCAGCTCTGGATGTGTTTCCCTCTCTTCATACTGTGTGCTGTTCTAGAGGGCCTGTGCAACTTGGCAAAGATTTACCTTGTTTTTTAGTTGTATTTCTAGATGGGAGAGCTGGAGGAGGAAAGAACAAGGGGCAGATATAGGTGCCCTGTAAATGTGGTTGTAAGGAATACAAAGGCCCTTGCCTTTACTAAGAGTTGTGTTGCTGAGCAGAGGCTGTGTCAGGGATGCCAGCAGAGGAGAGTTCATAAGCAGGATCAACACAATGGTAAAATTCTGTAAGTCCCTGATATCTTGCATCACACTAAGCTTGAGAATTTCTTTTGGCTGACTTTACTCAACCCTTTAACTCCCTCGAGAAATCTTTGACACATTAAAAATAATCTATAAGCTCAGAAAAATGCACTCATCTCTCAAATGCAGAAGTTGCCCATTCCCGTAAGAATAGCAGTTAAGCTGGCACCTGGTGTGTCACACTGTGTATATCTAGATGAAAGGGAGATTCCTGGCCAGCATGTCTCCACAGCTCATTGATCTCCCTCTGCAGAAAGACTGGTATGTCTCCCTACAGACTCCTCGGCAGGATGATTTAAAACTTGCTGTTGAGCAATTTAAAGTCTGGCATGGGATATCTGTACGTTGCACAGTGAGGAGCATATTGGTAAGCTGCCACTTCTGCTTGCAGAGGAGGGCATTAAATCCCATAGCACAAGCAATGTCCTCTCAGAGTAATTTAAGGGATATTTTTTTAACGCTTATAATCCGAACCAGTGAGTCAGACTTGAGAGTGAGAAATCGAGGGACATGGGAATAGGTACTTGCAAAGAAATGCAGAGATGGAGGAAAAGTGAAGAAAAATGTATATGGAGCTGCAACATGAGAGGGAAATGATGAACATGTGGAGTATGTTTAGTGGGGTCACACTTTGCTTGGCACACTCCTGTAATGCCAACTAAAAGCTCCAAGTGTTATGTTAGTGAGTAGTCATGGGCAGATACATTTGCTGACGTCTCTTGGAAGCTTTAATCTCAGTGTGTTTATTACACTCTAACCAACTGAGCTGCGTGCTGGTAGGCATGGGTTTACAACTCAGTTATAATGACATTTCTAAACAGAAGACAGTTTTACATGAGATAGAATTGAATAATTACATGGATCTTCAGTTTTTGGGAGTATTTCAAAATTGTTAACCTCAGTAGCTTTCTGGTCAGAATATACTGTTATGGGCCCTGAAAATCTGCTTTGAAAAGCCTAAACACACCAAAGATTCAGCAGCTAGCTGTGAGGCAGCACCTCACAAAGAAACTATTTGCTGTCCAGATAAGAGGTTGCTCAACAGGTATGGTTTGTTTCCTTTTTCCTTGAGTATTTTTGGCAATTAGTCTTTTTATTTTTATTTTTGTTGGGAAAAAAAGCATTTGGAGATGTGTTTCTCAATCTACATCATTGGGGAAAATACTTTTGATTACCTTAGTCTAACATTTTTAAGCAATCCTGTGTTTTATAAGACAGGAAAAATATTTCCATTTCCTAATTTTTGTGACTTTTATGAGGTTGGATTCCAGAATAGCCCCCACATAAACAGCAAAGGGTTCCTCAGTAGTATCTGTCTGCTGATAGTGTTGTATCATGCTGGCACATTATGTTGCACCCTAGTATGTGTGTGCTTTGCATGAAAAGAAGGTAGCTAACAATCATCATTTCAAAATGAAGTTTACAGACTCTTTTCATGGCTGTAATGTCAGACTGGGTGTGATAGTCAAAGCTGTAGTGACAAGATAGTTTACCATTATTCCTACCACATGGTGATCTTTTCATTTTTAACCTTTGCCTGTTCACCACCTCTTGAATAAAGAATGACATTTGTCTATGATAAAAACAGGGGCTACATATTCAATAGACAATTGCATACTGGTGAAAATAATTATATAATTAAAAATTTTAAACAGAAATTTTGTCAGACACTACACTTTTTATACTTGTTAGTGGTTTTATTCCCAGGCAAAATGATCACATCGGCATTTGAGGTGCAATAAGGCATTGTAATGTTTTACAAATGAGCAGCATTTGTCATTAAATATTTGTCCCCAAATGTTTGAAATGCTCACAAAGGCTTAAAACCTACTGTAACCCAGACTGATCCTGAACTGAAGATATGAACTTCCTTGCTCTCCAGCAGTTTGTTAAACCAGTGCATGGAGTTAGCACAATGGCAACATGCATAAAGTGTAAGTGCACAGCTCTAGGCATGTTTTATGCTATCAATGCAGGGAACAATCTAACATCAGGGAGTTTTGTTACATATTTGAGAAGAACTGTATTGTGTCTGCAGTCATTTTTGAGCTTTATTTTAGACCCATGATGCACACAAAAAAAAAAATGTGAAATGTATTCCCCAATGTCTACACTGTTGACAGAGTAGGTGTCTTATTCAGGGTCCTGCTACAGATTATTTTCTATGTTAAGAGGCCAGATTAAAACATTTCAATCTATCTGTCTGTGGTCCTCTGAGTGAAATTATGATTAGTCACTGTGTCTTTCCAACATACACTGTCTGCCTCGTGGTCCTTTAATTAACCATGCAAGAGGCTGGCAGGGATGTCAGGATAGTCTAATACATTTTCTCTCAGTTGGTAGGCTAAGGTTAGGCTTCATCAGTTTGTGTGAGGGGACCAGGTACATAACAGTGTACTTCTTATCTGTATAAAGTCTTTGCAGTCAGTTACTGAATCATATCTGTGTCATCACTTCAGCCCTATAGGCATGAAAGTAAAAGCTCTACATTTTTTTATTCAGCTTTTATGTATGAAACTTTATTTTTCCATTCTGGGTTTTATGTTTTGGTTTCTCCCTCAGCAAAAAATATTTTCAATATTTTAGTCAATGAATAAAATATAGGAATGTTACCCTGGAAGATTTTAAGGAGAGAGTTTTAAAGTTTTCTGCCCTTGAAATCTGAAAGACATTTGGCATTTGATAATTTAGAGGAGGATTTTTTTTTATTTGTTTTTATATGTAAAGGTTCTATTATTATTATAAACAAGTTTAACTCAATCTTCAACCCAGACAAAGCTACACAAAATATTTTGGCAACACTCCTTTTATTTAACTGATAATAAGCACTTAGTAGTTTAAACCTTGTTTTGTGTTAAAAAATGCAGAATATCTGCAGAAAAATGTCTTTTGGGTTCCATGAACTATACTTAAAGTAATATCTGTCTGAGTTTATCATGGAAGTTTTTGTGAGCAGCTCTACTATATCAGGAAACCCTTTCCAGTCCTCTCACTGTGATTACATTTGTCATGTCATAGTGCTTGCTAGTGAAGTGTAAGGCGACCAAGCCTAGATGGAGCCAGTAGGAAATGAATCTGTCTGCCACAGATACTTCAGACAAAATTATTTATGTTTAGTGGCAGGGAAGTGGCTACCCCTTCAATGGATTGAATGATGACAGAAAGTCTCAAAGCCTTGATAAAGTTGTGGCCAGGCTGGCTTTTGGTCTAGAAGGTAGATAACAACACTCTTTTGGGTTTTTAAGCATGTCTGGTTTCTTTTTCCTGTGTGAATGCTGAAGTGTAACTTGTTTATTCATCTCACAGGCTGTGTTTAAGCTCAATCATAATTTTTTTGTTTGTCTGACAATAAATACAGGTACAAGGGGGTGATAGTGCTGGAAATTTTTTTTTTTATTATGATGGAAATAAGAAACTACTTCTTTTGTTACAGGTGACAATTGATAGACTCAGTCTTATTAAGTAGCAGATTTCAGGACTATAATTCTTAGGTTCTGTGGCTGGCTATTTATTCCCTTGTACATTTTTTGTTTATTTTTTTACTCTTTCTACTGATCGCCCAATGCTGTATATTGCCTACATGTTTTCTTATTGTTGGGGCTATTTGGAAGTATATTCTTTCTGAAATAATGTGAGAAATGCTTTAGCTATATTCAATATTTAAGGAGATTCAAGTGATGAACTCTCTTAATAAGTATTTATAGAATCTGCCCTGGGCAGATATAACTCTGCTCTTCATCTAACTCTGCTCTTCAGATTACTACAGTGAGAGTTAATCAACTCTATGGTTGTCTGGGCTGGGAAGACTAGTTTTTGTAGGATTAAGTTCTCACTAAAACAAAATCAAGAAACTACTTGGAAAAAGGAGGCAAAAATTGCTAAAGGTAACACAGCTGATGATATTTTTTCTGTCAAACTGATATGCTCACTTTTGAGCCAGAATTAGCATAAGATGGGACAGAGATTGATAGCAAACAAACCAAAGGCAGTTTGCTGAAATAAAGTGAGTTTGAGAAGTGGTTGAAAAGTGAGAAGTGGGACAGTTTGAGCATCAGTTTAGCAAAGTTGCATTTGAAATGAAATTAAAATGAGCCTTTGGTGTGTTATCTTTACATTTCTCAGGGCATTTCTTGTTGAACGAGCATATGCATGGGTCACATGGGCTTCACTGAGGCTCTATCCAACCACTTGGATCTTCCTGCACAGAGAGCAGGATGTGAGCCAGGAGGCTGTGGACTGTCCCAAACCCACACAGTGAGTCAGTGATATAGTTGGAACTGGAACTGAGTGGTTGCTAGATCTCAGCTCTAAGTGCATTCAGGAGTAACTCATTCTCATCTTCTGTATTTCCCTTGGTATGAATAAATAGGCTCAAACTCCAAGGAATTTCATAAAATCTCCCACAGCCTTGAGGACCACAACCATACTATTGATACCAGCACCTCTTACATAATCCTGGAAATTTGGGTAACACAACCTTAAGATTGTCACTTATCAGTCTGGATGCTGTGGATCATTTCTTGAAGTGCTATCTCAGGGACGCAGAAGTTCTGACTTCCTCCTTCAAAGAGTGGCATGTTATTAACATTTTACTGTTTCAAGCAGAGACAGTCTTTCTCCAAAACGTTGTTTCTCTAACTGAAGCAGAATATGAGATGTTAGATGAGATGTGTAGAGATGTTACACTGACAGCGACATTTAATGGGACCTGGTCTTTAGAAAAGAACTGCATTATCAAGGGCTCCTTACTGTGTGAGGATTTTTGTTTTGAATTAACATGAGACCCACAGGGAGCTGTGTTGTCTCATGACCTGTTATGTTAGCAAGCAGTGGGTAATCCATCCTGGAAGGGAGATATTTAGGTGGGACAAAGACTGGAATTGAAGATTCCCTGGCATTTCCTAAGAATAACATCTGGATCCGTGTGAACTGGTTTGGTAAATATTTTTGTATGTTACATACGCTGCCGTTTGCATGTTGAGTAGTCTGAATACCTGCATATAGTACACTGCTTCAATAGAAAAGTAATATTGATAAACTCAATAGTACTTGGATAGTCCCTGTACAAGTACAGGAATTTGATACTAATTCCTTCACGAGTAAGATTTCATTTTGTTATTTAAATGATGTCTGCAGTGAAGGGAGCCAGCTATACTTGTATTTGAAAAAGAGGAAATTATATGATAGATGTGCTATTTTATATCTGACTTTGTAAGAGTGGCTTATGATGGGTTAGAATGTGTCTGAATATTTAGAAAAGATCAGGGGAGGATCAAGTCACAGATATTTTTCTCCTTTGGAGGAAAGTAGACATGAAGCAGAAGAAAAATTGTGATAGGGAAAAGAAAATGTATCTGAATTTTTCCTCATACTGCGTCATTCCCATAAGTTTCTGTTTGAAGCTATCGCCACATTTTGGCTGCCACTTTTACCATATCTATTTAAATACATTATAAAGGTGAATTACCCGGCTGCTTGACATTTTTATTCTAGATTATGTTGCAGTCTATCTGATTTGCAGTCAGAGAAAGCATAACATTTTGAAATAACATGTTTCAAAGCTTCCCCCCCCAACCTGTGCACATGAAGGTCTCCCTACACTGACAGCATACAGGGCCATCAAATCAAGAGGGCAGCTTGTGGAAGTGCTGGAAGTGACATTTGAATTAATTTCTGAAAGTACAAATTTGAAACTTAAGGAAAGAACTAGGTGTGTCTGCTGAAGCTGAATAAAGTAGAGATGAATGTGAAGGCAGTTTTGAAAATATGTTTAGCAGACTCAGCTGGAGTTTTATTTTCAAAATTTTGGCCCTTACCACACACACAAAAATATTAAAAAATAATTGTAACACAAAGTTGGGTTCTCACATTGCCTTGTGTAGCCTCAGTGAAAGAGCAGACGTACAAGTGGTCTGGAGATGAACTGCAAGGAACCAGCCAAGGATACATGATTTCTTATTATCATTTAACTGTTGTTTTTTTTTCACTTTTGGATAATGGTAAAAGGTCAAACCAAGTGCCATCTCAAGTCTATATTTTTGGCAAGATCAAGTCAATATAGGATTTACACTTTTGTTTTCTACTTTCTCATTTATCAATAAAATTCTCATCTCTCATTAAAAAAAAATCAAGATCTCACATGATTTTATGTTCTCTTATAGAAAATGTTTATCCAGGTCTTTACAGCTCAGAGAACTCATAACATACATCTGTATTATCAGTGTTTCAGCAATCATGTGTGTTTACAAGGCTGATATACAAAATGAGTGAAAATTGTAAAGAAACATTTTACAGTGTGACATTGAACCCATCAGCTTGATTCTGGCAGGTTCCCAGTCTGAGTGTAGTCCTCTGCCTTTCACTCTGCCTTGTTTCCTATCTGCATGACAAAAAAGGATATTTCTCTCACCAAAAATGTGGTGGCATATCACAAGGTCCTAATTTGGTACTGTTTGCCATGTCAGGAAGCACTAAGAAGGAGACCCTTACTTTTAGAACCTGCTTCTCTCTTTACATCCAAGCAGCCCAAGTGCATTCATCCCCAGTGGTCACGCGAGCCTTGAGATTCCTCAGCTTTGGAATTAAAGAGATGTGTGCAGTGACAGGCATCACCTTGGGTTAAACCTCACATTCCATGGAAATTTTCCAATTTTTTGTTTTTGAAGTTAGAGAGTAAAGACTGGGAAATTTAGATTAAGCTATTTTACCATTTTAAATACAAGCAAAAATGGGTAGAAGGGAACACAGCTTGGTGACAAACTTTGTTTAAACTGTAATTGAAGTACTGAAGGCTGGAATAGATGAAGAATTATTTTAAACAGTGACAAAAATAAAAGGAGTTTTCTTAGCAATATTTGCGTGAATGCTCTGAAATGTAAACTTCATGTTACCCAGTGTATTTCAAACCCTCATACCTTTGGATCTTCAACTGCAGTAAGTACTAATTGCTTTTGTAACTAGAATTGATTATGCCTGTTCATGTAAGTGGCTGGGTATGGCTAAAACAACCCTGGAGTGCAAGTTTGTGGAGCATGCTAATAAATATATGGAGAATAAAGTTACCCACTTGTGTTCTCAGGCTTTAACTTGTAAGTTACACACTGCATTGTCTTTGTAAATGTTTTTGGTCTACAGGAGTATTTATAGATATTGTCTTTTTTCAGAGTCAAAGAAGCAGAGGAAGTCTGCAGGCAGAAAAAAGGGAAGTCGCTGTACAATATTAGACCAAAACATGATTCTGGAATTGTAAGTAAAAACCATAGGAATACTTCTGTTTATATCACTTGTTGTACTTTTTCTCTTTGCATTTTATAGGTAGGTTATTCTTGATGTATGTTTTTGTTCTGGGTTGGTTTTTTGGTTTTTTTTCTTTAATGTTTAACATTTTCTTCAAAGGTGTTAAATTAAAAAACTTGAAACTGCCTATGACTACTACGCAACAAAATAGATGTAGCACAAGCAAGAGCAGTTTATGTTTGCCCCACTGTGCCAATCTGTGTTCTCCCCAGTCTTGGTGCAGGATGCACATAGAAGGCAGAAAGGCAGTTTTGGTCTTCCAGCTTATTCAGTTTGTATTCACTCTTTTTCTACAGATACAGAATGAAAGGAAGAATTTTGATAGTTACACACTTTTCAAGCTGGATCACTGTATCAAATACAGTGGTTTCTGATCCACTGATATGGAGTTGTTTGGAATAGAAACACTAGAAAAAGAGAAACTGTGCTTTCACCATTCTTTTGAAAACAAATAAATAACTTCAGTGATAATAGAGGAGTAATTCTGGTTATTCAGTGAAACCTTTCCCCTATGATTACATAACCATTGTGAGGATCATGACTGATTTTACAGAAAATTTATTCTGGTACCTCACATTTAAATTGTAACTGTAACAACTGGCCATAATTTATGTTTGAAGAATATTAGAAGATTTTTTCATGTGTCTGTGTCCCTGTGTTCTCTGCTCCCCAGCACCCCAAGACATGACTTAATTCTTTTGTGCTTTGTAGTCATAGCTGTGTAGTCATATTATCTGTGACACATTTTGTAAATGAAGCATGTAGCAATTTATTGTATTCTAACTAACATAATCTGACACAGGAAGCAATAATATTGCATTTACTGTTTCTTATTTTGAATGTTAAGTGAGCGACTGTAGTTAGAGCCATAAGAAATGTAATGGAGTGCTAGCTTGGTAAGGAATTATAAACTACATTTTATCAATTTTATTTAAAAGTAGATCAACCTGTTATTTCAAAAAAAACCCCCTCAAATTAACATTGTTTTGAATTTCTCCATCTAACTTATATACTGCTGCACATGAAAACACTGAAAGATTTCTTTTAAGAAATAACTATTTCTTTAATTATTCCTGTATCATTCCTATTTGCACTGAAACAGACCTTCAGTCTTAGTGAAAATTTGATGAGTGAAAAGCAAACAAAAATATTTCACAAGCAGTGTATTGCTGTAGACTACTTCAGTTCTAGCTTCAAAGTTTATTTGTGAATTCAGTTCTACAGTAAATATAATGAAACATTTACCTATGTATTTCTATGCCTTTTCTATTGTGTAAAGTGGTTTTGTGTACACTCAAATTTTGTTCTTGTTTTTAAAATTTATTTTATTTTTCAGAAAGCAAAGATAAGTATGAAAATCTGAGAGAAGAAATTCAAAAGCCATTGTTACCTGGTTACCAAAACTCAACATGCCTGTGGGTGGGGAGTGAGAGGGAAGGAAACTACATCATCCTGATCATTTGCTTCCTTGACCTTTTAAAATTTGCCTTTTGTTCTCTAGAGTTTTCCACCAACTGATGTGTTATTGTACATTCATTCACGAATGTAATCACTTTAATGGAGTGCCCAGAAATAGACTAGGTATGGACTTGAAACACCTTCCCTGTACTCTGTATCTCCTTTGCCACTCAAAAATGGTATTTTGTAAAGTGTATGGTATATTAAAAATAGGACAAGTCAGCATGCATAAAAAGTGGCATCTGCATCAGTTCTGAACATGCTGAAAATTGCATTAAGTTGAACTTCATAAGAATGCTACTTGGTACAGTCAAACATTTCCATTCCTACAGGCAACATCTAACACAAATACTTCATGGCACTGCACTTAGATTAAGGAAAGAAATGTTACTCCTAGTGAATTGTTTGTATCCGTTTCATGTTGGCATTGTAGTTTGTATTTTGAATCGTTAAGTGCTGTTTATACAGTATAATCAATGCTTTCCCAACTTGTTTGGTTGCCCTCCATGACTAAATATTTGTGGAACAAGATGTTTACTGTAACTATCTTTAAAATCGATAAGGCAGCATACTTTTACTTCATCTTTTGCCAGATAGTGAATGCCAGGTGGTATGGGGGTCAGAAATTCAGCATAAAAAAAAAAAAAAGAAAAAAA
>VYXF01010294.1:481728-495818 GCA_013397295.1 Polioptila caerulea | reverse complement strand
AGAAAAAAAAAAAAAAAAAAAAAAGAAAAAAAAAGGAAAAAAAAAAGTGAAAAGCAGGAAAATACAGAAAAGCACAGAAATATGATAGAGAGTATGAGAGATTTGGCTATTATAGTTTGTTAATATATAAAGCAGCTAATACTTTTACATGAACTTTAGAAGGTATAGTATAGTTTTAACTGCTGATCCCTTAAATCAGACAGGCTTTTGGCCACATGTATATGACTTCCCTTCTGGAATTAGCTTTACAGTTAATTTAAAACTCCTTTAGAGAGCCATTAAAAGATGCACATGGAGACAACATTTATGGAAAACAGTAGCCAATTCTAGTGACAGAACATAGACTATCAACTAATTAACATCAATTTCACACTTAACAGAACTACAGACATTTCCTCCAGGCTTTCAGTGTCCCTGACTAGGAGGTTAATGATTGAAATATATGACTTAGGGCTTCCATTTTAGACCACATGCTTACTTCCTATCTGCAATCTAGAATCTGCTGTATCAGTTTTGGACTGCTCAAATGATAACAACCCCTTCCTTCAGTCCTTATTTAAGAGCCCCAAACCAATCAGCTTGATTGATAGCATTTTTCTTTCAAAGCTAATTATTCCTGAAAGCAGACCATGTGTGCAACTCAGTTGGATGCACGTGCTCTGAAAGACACTGGGGTAAGGCAAATGAGCTCGAATCTGCTGGGTTGTGTTATTCCCTGTATAATCTAGCACATTAAGAGACATTCTGAGCTGTCCAGAGGCTAATATACTCTACAGGGTGTCATAAAAGGAAGCGCAAAATATGACCTCAGGAATCTGTTATTCTTCACATATACCAAGCACTAGAAAAGATGTTTGTTTTTTTCACTGTGTGAAAAGCGAGTCTCCTGTTGCTGATAAACCTATGTGAAAATCTGTACTAGTAGTAATTTCTGGCAGGGATATAAATTACCAAGAATGGAATTCTAAAATTTTGTGTTGATGGGAGTAACATTACTATTTGGGGAAGAGAAAATAAGAGATTATTTGCTGTTACGACTAACTTATGGAAAAAAAAACTTTAAAGAGTAAAGCTATTTTAATGGCACTGATTCAAATCCATGTTTGTATTTATGTAAACAATAGTCTTTTCCTCCTAACTTTCCTCCTAAGTGCAAGGATACAGTAGCATGTTTTCATTTGTAGCCTTTCTGTTCTCTTCAGTACCTACAGTATGTATATTACTATACTAAATGAAATAATAGATCATCTAACAAAGATCACTATGTGCAATACTGTATTTAGTGTTTCTATTCCAATTTTTTTAGAATGTTAATTTATAAGAAAATAAAAGGAATAATAATGAATTAACTGCTTTCTCTTGTCAGTCTCTGGCTATGCTCTAGTGTGTTACAAACTGTTTGCTCCCTAAGCATCCCATTCTGGCTCCTGTGATTGAGGAAGAACCTTTGTGAAGAGAGCAGAGGAAATAAGGCTTCTCTTTGCTTGCCTTTTGGAAGGGTAGTGACAGTAATTCCCAGTTATGTGGATATACTACCTTCTCCCCAGGTGGTGGTAGTGAGAACTTCAGCATTCTTTACCCAAGGAGACCATGTAAAGCACTTCTCCAGCGTGTGCAAGCCTCCCAGATGGGCATTTGGCTCAAGTTTGTCCTATTAACCTGGTCCTATTAACATTGCTGAATTAACAGTCTCAAGAAATTGCTATTAAGAAAAAAATATGCATTGAAAAGTATTATCTGCATATTATAACCCTTTTATATATATACAAGTGTTTTAGCAACCTCTTAAAAGGTCCAACAACCTCCTAAATCTGTCACATACATACATACATACCCTTTCTACAGGATCTGCAGCATGGATGCTAGAAGTTATTTCAAGCCTCTCTTTCTCTCTCTCTGAAGTGTCAAAGGTTGACTGCAGCTGATGGAACCATGCTATGATCTTAAGACACATGCTGCTACATAGATTTTTCTTTCATTTTACTCAGGGCCAACCTATTTGGTTGAACATATCTCTCTTTCATATAGCTCCTCTCCAACCTGTCTCAAACTTCCATGCAAAGTAGCCCACCATGTGCAGCATCATAGTTGAACCACAGAACATCCAAAAGGGACTCACAGCACGAGTTGTACCTCTGCTCTTTGTTTTTAGCAGCATACTCAACTTTTTACAGAATTCTACACCAATGCTCTTTTGTTTGTGTGGGTATGTTTTAAAGAGGTTGAACACCCCACTGGTCCCCTCTCCCCCATTTGCTGAAATCCCCTCCTTTACTGCAACATCAAGCACTCTACTCTTAGAATTGGCCCTAATTCTGTAAGAGTTCTCACTGACAAAACTCTGAGCCTTTGTTGATTGCTAACAGCATGTATTGCTCACTGTTACTTAAATGCAGCAGCAAAAGAAGGACTTTCATACCTGAGCAGCAGATGTGACTTGCTGGCAAGAGCAATCTGTTTTTTTATGAGGAGCCAAGAGGATTCATGTTGTTTTGCCTGCCAATTAAAGCCTTTCAGAAGCATGCTACCTTGCCACAGCATGACACTGGAGTGGGTTAACTTTTTTTGTAGCACCTTTCAACATCCCAAAACACTTCCAAAACTTAGTTAAGTATTAACCAGCTGTGGCAGTGGGAATAATACTTAGAGGGATCTTCCACAGAGTGACTTTTTTCTTGCCCAAGTTTTCAGTGATCCGCTTAAAAAGTTGGAAGTAAATATTAATTTAATTGAGAAGACATATAGCAAGTCACTGCACTGCAATTGTTTTGTTGCAGACTCTAGGTTAAAAGCAAAGCCAAATTTGTGACAAATCCACTATACCAGTTACTTCAGTTTCACAAATTTTAAAACTACTGTGCACAGAATAAGTGAAAACGGATGAAGTTGAGTTTTTCTGAAGATAGTGTAAACAAGTCAGCAAAGGGAGAAAAGAGAAAACCATGGCCCACACCATTTATGTCCCACCCATCAAGAGGATTCTCAATACAGAACAGGTTTTCTGACCTATTCTCTAGCTTACAACAGGCCCATCTGTTCCTAAATCTGATATTTATCCAACTTCCTTGTAAGAGCATCCACGGGTAAGTCCATTGCCTCAAAAAAATTATGTCTTTCTGAACACAAAGGGTTCCTACTGCATCAGCACTGTTATCTCATTTATTCCCAGCTGCTGCTCGAATTTACACTCTTAGAAACTTTACTTGCCACCTACTCCAAATTGGGGCCCTGCCAACATGGATTGTGGTTGAGCTTAACATGCACTGCCCCTTCCCTTGTCCTGTAGCACCTGTCCACTTTAAGAAGTAACTGCATATGTCTGACCTACAGCTTTTCCATCTACTCTGAGAGACTCTCCTTGTTCTTGGATTGCTTCCACAAGGAGGAGATTTTTGGATCACAGCATGTGCCTCTAGTACGACGCCGGTTCAAGAGTTGGGCAGCAACCGACTGAGAGAACTGGAGCTGCAGTCTGGGCTGTGCCTCAAGCAGCAGAGGTTCAGGTGGGTGCTGGGCAATCCGTGACCTGCAAAGCAGGAGTCTGGCCAAGAGATGGGTGGGAATGAGAGGGGCATTCCAAGAGGTGAGAGCTGAGCTCCCTTTGAGCAAAGTGGCAGAGGAGCTTAGGAGATCTGAGCAGGGAGCCTGACCACACCTAGGTAGTTGAGGCAAAGACAAATGCTAATTTTTCTAAAGCAACAGCTACTTAAAAAAAAGTCTCCAAACATAGAATAGAGAGAAAATTTGGGCAAGAGACAGGGAAGACAGCAAAGGGCTCCTGCAAGTGTAGTGCCAAAAAGGACATAGCCCACCCTTGCTAACTATGGTCTAGGTTCTCCTGCTTCTTTCAAGACCCATCCCAGGCATCTCTTCTGGTCACATGGAGACTCATCAATCAATGTGACCACTCCCTTTCCACACAGAAATTTTCCCTTGAGAAACTGCATTATCTCTGGGTTGGTAAGGGAAAAAAATGCCACAAACCCCAAAATACTAGCCTGTGTTTGGACTGCCATATGGTAAACCTATTCAAGAGCTGAGAGCAATCACTAAATCTCACCTATATCTCAGGATAGACCTTTTTTTCCTTATGAGTAGTATGGTGCCTGTTACATAAGGATCTATATATATTTTAAATAAAATTATTTCCATCACTTCTCTTAGGGCAAATTATGGCGGTGTTTCAGCCAGTGGTAGAGCTTGGCTTGTCAGCTTACCAAAACCCAGAATAAGTGCATGCAGAATCAACTCCAGAATCTAAGAATAATGCATTTTTTTTCCCCTCCTGCCTTCCAGGTACTTCTGAGGGAAGTGAGAAACAAGGGGAGAAGTAGTTAGGTTTTCCCAACCTATCAGGGTGAGCCATCATTCACCTATATCTGGGAGAGGGAAAAGGAAGGTGGAGAATATACTGATTAGAAAGCAGTTGGACATAAACTGTTGAAGCAAAACACCTGGATGCCATATAACCCTAGAGTAGCTTTATTATTTAATCTATAATTTAATAGTTGACCTATAAAATAATTACATTATACTTAAAGCATTTCTTCATTTTTTGTTTTCATTTATAAAACAAGAATTAAATACAGTTTTAACCATTACAAGCTCAACTCAGTTTTTACATAAACACAGCTCCTAGAAGGAGCTTTAAGCTGCAGCATATTCATATTGCAAACTGGTGAAAAACCCAGGCAGGGCATAGCTTAAAGGTAAAGATTCTTGCACGTTTTTCTTAAGTGAATTTACTAGGGTGCTTTTCTCTCTCTGGTCCAAAATGTCTGACTTTCAGTTCATTCCTTCCAAGTGAAGACTGAGATCCCCAGAGTCTTAGTAGACTATATTGCCACCTTCCCCCCTCTGCACCCCACCCACACCCACACTTTCAAGACTAGTCTGGACCGTGCCCATCCTGGGGCTGGCACAATGCCACAGGGCAGCAGCAACAGCCCCTTAGGCATTCCCTGCGCGAGGAGTCTCCCCGTGCACTTCCGACACGCTGGGAGGTCACAGCAGAGAAGCGACGTCTGTTCCTGTAACAGGGCTGCCAGAGCCGACCAACCTCAGCCTGCCCACGCCAGCCAGCCCCTGTAAACCACTTGGAGCTCTTGTGGAGATCAGTCCCGAAAGCCTCTTAGGGAGGCCTGTGTCACATAGTGGAGACCCGTGGCTCTGAAGCCCTGGCTGGCGACAGTGCTGAACACATTAACCCCCTGAAGTGGCTGCATGGGAAGAGGCTGGTGGGGAGGGGTTCTGGCAGCAGGCTGCAGATGCTGAACTGTGAGACATGCACAGGGAGCCGGCGTGTCATTTTTAATTTGTAAGCTTCAGACAACTGCATGCACGCTGGCTTTGGTTTGGGGGAAGGGGCTGGTTTGAGACAGGATTTTAATGCAGCTGGGACTAATACAGATCAGAACTGTAACAAATGGGGTATACATGACATGTTAAACTCCATCAACTGAATAACAACATAGGATGATTTAAAATGAACTGCAAGCGTTCACCAACACTTATTGTGCAGGTCTCAAAAACTGAGTGGACCACCAATAGTGTAGCAATTACAACTTACTCTCTCCCTGCTCCCACAGCTGTGACCCATTCCAGCAGCACTGACTGAGGCGTTTGTCCTTTAACACTAACACATTAACATGGTTTCCAATCATGGGAGAGACACCACTCCCAAAACTTGATGACACTTATGTAGCTTTTGTAATCAGTCCAGCAATGACCAAACTTTGTCCTTTGTGTGACAGTGCTTTTATAGCTTTGGAGACTCATCGCTGCCTTAAGTATTCTCTCCCACTACCCTTCCACCTCCCCTGGTTTGAGCAGGCATAAATATAAGGTCATAAATGGATGTTGTCCTTTTTGGAGTAAGAAACACACATCTCTAGCATACAAAAACCTACCAAAAGCATAGTAAAACCATGTCCATTTTAAGCCAGGCAGCCAACCTAGCAACCAAGTCTCTTAACATATTTTAATCGCTGGCATACTCCGCCACAAGAAAAATATACATGGCTAGGTCTATAATACTTTAAACAGCTGTTTACTATAGCTAGGTTACAAAATAAACACTGCTGCAGAGGCCATGTGTTCAATATACTCTAACCACAACAGCATCAGAACCCACCCTCAGTCTGCTCTGTGGTCACCGTGGCTGACCCAGCGCCTCACCCTCTTCCCCTTGCTTCTGATCTGCCGTTCAGACAACAAGCCCAGAACCATTTGTCATTGCACAACTGAAATCGTCTAAGGAGAGGAGCCTCATCGGAGAGTCTCGCTTGCTTTTCACACATTACTCCTCGCTACTCTCCCTCATCTGCGTCCCCCAGCCCTGGGCAGCACCCCAGCACTTCCAAGTGAGAGAAGCAAGCTCCAGACCAAAGCACGGGGAAGGCGTTCTCAACTTGTGGAGGGAACTGGAGTGTAGGGCAGAGGGCTTTACTCCACACAGTGGAAACATTTAATGCTGGATTCAGCCAACTGGTCACTTAGATGATCAATCCCAACTTCTGTGAGCCTGCTCCACTCCAGAAGATTCAACTGCCAGATGATATTTAAAATACAATCAAACTTTATGGTGAAGTGCCTAACACAGCCGGTTAAAAAGCATTATTCCAGTAGGCAAGTGACAAGGAGCCTTTCCTTGCTGGAGAGATGCCTCCTGAAAGAAAAAAAAAAAAAAACACCAAAAAAAAAAATAAGGAAAAGAAGAAACAAACCAACAAAATGGACAGTCTGCTCAGTGGGAGAGGAGAGGCAGCAGTAAAGCTGATGGAGGCTACACCAAGCAGCAGCTACATGCCTGTTCTCAAGGTTTGCCTGAGCTGTTCAGATTCACAGACATGCACCGGCACTGCTTGACCTTCTGAATTTTCTTGAGTCGGAACGGTGGGTCCAGCTCGGGGCACTCCAGCTGCACGGTCGAAGAGGTGACCTTGTGTGGCTTGCAGAAAGCACAGGACTGGAAGGACTCCTCCTCCTTTTTCACGTGCCGCGGAATGTAGAAGGAGTTGCACTGCCCATAGCAGAAGCGGTTGATGATGGTGCGGCTGATGCAGCCCTCCTCGCTGACAGTCTGCCGCAGCGGCTGCGTCTTGCACCAGTCGCTCTTGAGGTACTTCCTCTCGGTGACCACGAGGGCCTCCTGGCTGGAGGCCAGCACCTCCTTGTTCAGCTGCTGCCTCCGCTCCGAGTGGTTGCTGCTGCTGCCTTTGTACGGGGAGGGAATGGCACCTGCAGGGCGGTTTTTCCTGGGGTCCGCTACTCGAACCAGTGCTGCCATCAGAAAAATGGACAAGGCGAATTTCCAAACCATCCTGCAAGGGCAACACAAGGCACTGTTAGGAGAAACGTATTTTCAAACCACAGAACTGTAATGGAGTTGGTACTTCACGCATGCTTTTAGAAGTGGAGGTCTTATCGTCTTTATAATCCCATCACTTTTCCTAGATTTGCTCTATTCTGGGGTGATTACGTATCATGAAGAGGCCTTTCCCTTTGGAAAGTCACACTGCTCCCCCTCACCACTCCCCACACTCTCCAAATACTTGTTTTTTCCCCACAGGGACATTAATGCTTTAATGGCTGAAGTGGTGGTTTTACAGAAGCTTCAGCCAGAAATGTTTCCTCCTTCTCTGTGAAATCCTAGGCCAAACAGCTGGGCAAATTCCTGGCTAGCAAAGGCTCAAGAGACTCTTGCCAAGATGGTGAGAACTGATTTGGGGATGGAAGGGGAGAGGGGAAGGGAATACAAGATTACACATAGTGCCCACCCATGTCTCTTCAGCCCCCCGAGTCCCAGTCCAGCCTCATTTCCCACAGAAGTAGCAAAGGGTGTCCAAAAAACTATTTTTATTATTTTGAATTGCTTCTGAAGTTTCTTAGGGCTCTTATGGTACTTACAGGCTTGTATTTGTTGTCTTTGTATGAGGCCAAAACCTTGATGGATTTATTTTTGCAGTAAGAGGAAATGCTTAAACACAAGTTTGAGGACTTCACAACTGCAAGGCCTCTTGGGCAAATGATTTAAGAAGGTTTGTAAACATGAGAGAATTCAATATTTATTTTAGATTTTAAGGAATAGGTTAGAGTATGAGCTTGTTGCTAAGTTAAAATAGTCAGCCAGATGGCAAAAAATATTTTTTCCTATGGTTGTCTATCACATATTCTTGTTCTGTGGAGCATCTCTTACCAGCTCTTGTTCAATTCATTTTAGTAATGTGTCTCAATGTGCTTCCAGAACATCAAACTAGGTGTACTAAATTTCCTTATAAAGTCAATGCTCCCTAGTGAACTGCTTATTTGGCAGTTCATTTCATATCATACTCCCTGGGAAAGGGTCTCTTCAGTGCCAAAGTCGGGGCACAGAATCTTCCCATTTGGAGACTAGAACACTTCCAAGTCTTTCTGAAGTGCTCTATTCACCTTTATTCTTAATGGATATTTTTATAGTGTACAGAAGAAAGACTTATCCCTCTCCTCACAGTAAAACTTCAAACTCTTCCAAGTAAATATTTTTTTTTTTTTTCCTTTAGAGAGATGCCTAGACAAAAAAAAAAAAAAAAAAAAAATATCATCCCTCTGGTAATTATAATGTGTAACACTATAGACGCTTCAGATGTTGCATAGGTACTCCCATCTGGAAAACATGTCACTTTCCAAACAATGACACCAAAAGATCAAAAAAGTGTTTGCAGTAAAGGTGCAAAAGAGGACAAGAATAGCAGTAACAAATGCTTCTCACCTAATAAAGTAGACCTAACATGTTTAACTTCTGTGGAGATAAAGAAAAGGAACTGCTAGCAGACTAGGTGAGATAACATTGCTTAAGGTCATTTTTTAAGTCTACAAGATCTCAATGTCAGACTTGGATTGAGTTTCTTAGGGGAGAAGCCTGAAGTGCTGAAGGAAACAAAAGTGCTAATCATATAGCTGGAAACAGAGGATGTTCTGATGCAGAGTTAAATTTCATCACAGTGTATGCTTGAAACAGAACCACCTTTAAATGGAAACCACTATTTCTAAACCACAAAAAAGTTCATTCATCTGCAACCATGCCATCTCCCCACTGAACACCCACTGTAGCCATGGGTACTTTAAATCAGTGGCCTATTTTCACACTGCTTAGCATTCAGCATGCAAGTCCTGAAGTTTTGTCCAGAGTCTTTAAATGAAGCAAGACTAGACTTGGCTTTGCTGGCAGGTATTGTCGCCAAGTCCACTGGATGTCAACCCACACAACCAGGCCAAAACCTAATCAGGTAATTAGTTTCAGTTGAATATAGTGTTCCATGCTTCCTTTCAAATTGTTCTCATGTTATTCTGCACTGATGGCTGCATTTCAGTAGTAGATAAAACAGTTGATTCTCAGTGCTTTGTACTTTATAGAGAAAGGAGAGGAAAATAAACCAGATTTACAAACCTTTGTCTTCTAGAAAAAGACAGAGGTGAGCTCTCCACAAGATGCCTTATGCCACATTTCTCAGGCATACTCTTCTAGCTTTTGAAACACAAGGGATACTGCCTCCCCAGTCTCATTTCTCTGATCCTGGCATAGAAGAGGACGGCAAAGGTCAGGAGAGACACACCCTTTCCCCCACCCTCCCTCTTTTCTTGGGATGATCTTTAAGGTTTTTTCCAACTTTCATGACTCTACAATTCTATGAAACCCCGTGTTACCACACCTACCCTTTCTCTTCATAAAATGCAATTTGAAAGGACATGTCTCCTTTTTGTGTCAAGAGTGGTGGTCAAGTAGAAATCCTACGTAGGAATTCAGGAAAGCTGACAGAGAACTAGCAACTCAAAGTCTACAATACAACGAAATACTATAGCAGTATTCTAATTGCTTAAATGGTTTTATGTAGACATGGAGAGCCATTCAATAGAGTAAGTAGGATTTATTCAGTAAGTCTGTGTTTATAACTAATAAAGCATTATTAATCAAAGCCACTATTGTACAGTTATAAACCAAACACTGTAATATGTGCAAGTACTTCTACAGACAGGTAGGAACACACCACTTATTTCTGTCATTGATCCTTATCAAACTTGAACCTTAGAATATTTACATAATGGAGTAATAATCTATTCTACACTAGCAGGTCAAATGTGCATTCTGTCAGATTGTGGAATTTCTAATCACAGTGTTACCCCTTACTAGCCTGCAAATCACCTCTTTCTAAGCCCTGGCACACAAATCCCCTATTCAAGCAAGTAAGGGTGCAAACAAGGTCACACGGTGCCAGCAACTTGCCAAGGACTACACATATATTTTGAGCACTCACATGCAAGGAGAAGAGAAACTTCAGGACTCCCAGGGAAAGACAACATTTTGGCAAACTCAATTTGAATGCAAAGCAAGACGGTGAATGCTGTCTGTCTGCAGACAGAGTGGGATGAGAAGAAACACAAAACGTATTGGAGAAGAATCTGGCTTTTGGCAAGGACAGGGCAGTTCTGCCCTACTTAGATGGAACAGAATGAAACAGCATGTGGCTGAGACCATGCAAGTGAAACTGCCTCAAGGGACCAACGCCTCTACAATTTGCACCAATGTCAGCCTGGGCCCCCCATTCCTGCTGCATTGGGGGTCCCCACAGCAGACCAAGTGGCAGTTCCTTTGTGACAGTTTTTAACTTCTTCAAGCATTGTTGCCAGCTGCTTCCAGCTCCCCCCACACCTTTTTTCCAGTGCGTGAGCTGAGAATAACTTAATCTTAGACAAGACACCCCACGAGGTCTGGCTGCATTTACATATCACATGGCAAGTTTCTCTCCCTGAGATAAGGAAATCAGCCTCAAGTATGAGTTCATAAACTCATCAAACCTAACATGCTGGAGCTGGGCTATCAGGCCCAGGAGGATAAAAAATCCTTGGCCATGGAAGCAAGAATGTCAAAGTCCAGCTCTGTCATTCAGAGGTCAGGTCACTGTGCTAGGAGGGGAAGACCAAGGATCACTTTGTCTCCCCTTAGCTTTATTTCTTCTTTCTATCTAATTACTGTGTAACATGAAGTACCTACCAAGGCAGGTTCCCTTTTGCATAGCGACTTTCTGTCCCTGTAACTCATGCCTTCTTGAAAGTAATCCAGCTCCAGAGCAGGAAAGGCAGTAATGTAACCCCCAAAATAGCTTACAGTTTTGTGCTTAGGGAAGTTCTCTCCGAATTGGAACACTGGATTTGCTTTCAGAATTCAAGGTCATCATTTTCAGAAAAGCCCCCATGAGAAGAAATGGGTGCTATGGTCTGAAAGGCAGGGCAGGAGGTAACACCAGTGCCCATCTGTGCTGAGTGGCCGCTCTGATGTTTCCTCTAGTTTTCAAAGTCATGACCAGTTTCTCAGCTCAGGATGCAGATCCTGACTCAGAATTCCTGTTTCAAAGATCAGCCTACTTCAAGGTTGCAAGTGGACAGAAGGGAAGAGAGATGTAACTGAACAATCACTGTGATATTTTATGTCAGCTGCTCAAGAAATCAGGAGGTGTGAGACTCATTTGTTTGCTTTAGCACCTACTTTGTAGCACCTACAAAGCACTCAGCATTATCAGCATTCCTGGAAGCATCCAACTCTCTGATAGAGGTATAATACAATTATCTCTTCACCAGGCCTTTCTAGAGGGAATTCAGAAATAAAAGTCACAGGTAATATAAAACAAAACAAAATGTAACAAAACACACAATCAACAACAACCAAAAAAATCCCCCACAAACCACAAAAATCTGACCCACAACCAAAAAGTCCAAACGTGCAAAACCTGTCTTACCAATGAATTTGAGACTCTACCTATTCAGCCTAATCACAGTATGGATTAATGAAGAAGATTTAGTACTAGAAACCTACCATACACCCATCAGAAGTACAGTCTCAAGTACTGCAAGAGCCAGTGGCTGGGAACATGATAAATTCAGAGATCTTTTTGCTTTTTGAAAAATTTGAATTTAATAAACAGCTGAAGAGCTTCCCTTGGACAAATATTTCTCTGTAACTACCAGCAAAAGGCAGGCATACAGACTAGATTAAATCAGGTCCCATTATGTAGTACAGATAGCCACATTTGACCACCTGTATTGCTTGCTTCCAGTCTCCACCCTGCAAACTTCAGAGACACGAGAGCCCTCCTTAGGGATCACTTAAGCATGGCTGAATGCAGAAAGCCCTGTTACCAAAATTTTTTCCTAGTTCTCCCTTTACTTTCATATTAGACCTCATCAGAAAAAGTATCTGTATAAACCAGTCATACGTATAATAATGTAAGAACACAATGTACATGGTTAGTTCTCACATTTAAGATGGGACACAAGAAGTGTTCCTTGAAGACAAGCCAGGCAATAGCTTTTCAAAGAACTAAAACTTGGCTTTAGCAACAGATGGGGAAAGCCAGGAAATATCAAATTCTCTACCAGGAAGCCAAAAATGCTATTTATTTAATTTATTAATAGTTAGGCATGATTCTAATGGTACAATGTTCTCATAAAGACTTCAGTAAAGACTAATCAGGCATCTTTGTGCAAGGGAGGTATTTGGTGCTAACTATTCTCTTTTAACTATCCTTTGAAAACTATTTCTCCCATGTCCCAACAGCATTAGCAATAACTGAACACTGTACTATATCTCCTGTTCCAGAGACATGGGCTTCTTATTAAATCATTCCATCATTAATAGATTCCCATTACTAAATTGCCAAGAGTGAGGCCAGCTACAACAACAAAACATGCGGGAGGCTGGGCAGACCAAACTTTTAAAAATGTGAAAAACACAATACTGCAGCTAGGATTCAGTTACTCAGATCTGCGTTATAAGCAGTAGTTACCATGTTCTAGGAGTACAATGCATCACTTTTCAAAACCACTGCACAAAACACAAAAGGCAGCAATTATTTAAATACAAATAATAAATGCCATTACAGAAATTTGCAGGTAGGAATTTTTCCATTCTTGTCCTCTAAGAACGTTCTATAGTGATTTGAAAGAAAGCTATTTTGTTGCATCATAGCCCTGACGGGAGATGTTGAGGGAGAAAACATTTCTTTCAGACTTAATAAATTCCTAGTACCCTCACTGGCTCTTGGATGGAGATCCTTCCTCCTCTCCATCCTTCTCTCTCTCTCCAACACCTCTCCCCCAGAGAGTCAAGACTGCCTACAGGGAACACCACGAAGCTTTGAAGGAACCAGGAAAGGTCTTCCTGCAGGCTGGATATCTCAGGAGCCACACTCTACTGTGTGAGCTCTTGCTTCATTTTTTTAAAGGGGGAGATTATGTTAGGTGCCAACAATGGCAGCCTGCATTCCTCAGAACAGGACAGCATTTCCCCAATAATGCCAGAACTTAGAAGTTCTTCTCATCCAGACAGTTCCTGAACACAATGAACCCAAAGTATTGAAAAATAAAGTAAATCGTCAACAAAATGGAAGTATATAGAAGACACGGGAGAAGACCGTCTATGGTAGTTGAAAGGATGTTGCATTATAATAATTCAGCTCTTATTGAGTAGATTTTCTACTCCCCAGAGCTTTATCTTGAATTTTCCCTGAAAAGGCTGAGAGTTTTAGAAGAATTCTTGATCCATGCACAAAAAATATAAGAGGAACCAACAACTCAGCCAGTTAATCCGGTCTTTTAGCAATGTGTTAGGTGTTATTTTTACGAAAGAAGGAATAATGAAAAAAACTGGAAAATAAACTAACCCTTGACACTAAAACTAACCAGCTTGGATTCTGGGTTTTTCCTTCTCATTTTGTCCTCTCTTTCTTATCTGCCTTTACTGCCAACAGAAATTCATGTTTGAAACCACTGAACTATATTTCCTTCAGGAACTAAAGACAAGCTCATTTGAAATCTGTTTAAATGCAGCTGGTCATTTCATTAGTGTTAAAGGATCACACTACTCCAGCAGTTCTTTATTGCACTCTCATCCCGCTAACAAAGTATATTGACCTAAATATTGTATAATGGAATTATAGTATTAGGCTCTTCATAGGCTCCTAGGCTGAATCCTTGTTATCATGCATAGCTTTAAAACCTCTGGGGTTATTTTGTTGGTTTTTTGTTTTGTTTTTTCTTTTTTTTTTGGGGGGGGCGGG